>VWZO01012428.1:0-23516 GCA_013396975.1 Bucco capensis
CTCAACGAGTCCCTCTTTATTTGTTAGTGCAGAGTCCAGCAATACTTCCCTCCTTGTCGTTTCCTCCATCACCTGGGTTAGAAAGTTATCATCAATGCTCTGGAGGAACCTACTGGACTGCGTATGCCTGGCTGTGTAAGTCTCCCAACAAATGTCTGGGTAATTAAAGTCCCCCATGACAACCAGAGCCTGTGATCTCGNTACGATCCAGGTTCCCCCCCCCCGCCTTTTTTGAATCTAGTTTAAAGCACGGTTAATGAGTCCAGCCAACTCCCGTGCTAAAACCCTTCTCCCCCTTTGAGAGAGATGCACCCCATCTGCTGCCAGTAGGCCTGGCATCCTATAAGTTGACCCATGGTCGAAAAACCCAAAGTACTTTATCAGAATGAATGGTCCTAATCTGCTCTAGAATCTAGTGATACTAGGCGTGTGTTATCCATTCACTTTTTGGTGATAGTACATACATAGTACCTGAAAAAACAGTTTGAATATGTCTTCTGGCTGTTTTACATAATCCAAAGACCAGCCCATATAAGTGTTTCCCATCAGAGACCTAGCCCCAGGTGCTCTAATTTAGCTTCTCTATGTTCTGACTTCCTATGTGGTCTTTTTTTTATAATTTTGTGTGAAACTTCTAATTATAGAAATATCTAAGTTAATGTTTTTCTGAGGTGAGAGTTTCCCCTGGCCATTTTAGAGTATTATTGCACACTTCAATTTGCAGAATTGCAGTTGCTCAATGTCCAAAGGATTCATCTGAAGAATAAAATATGTGTAAGTGGATTGATAAACACTAACTCAGTGGACCTCTATCTGTTAAATCTGTACTGAAGGAAAGATCATAGTCTAATGATAAAATTCAACAGACTGCCTTAAAGTCCTGAGATGGTAATGTAACACATTACCTGTTTAGTTTTAATAGTCTTAGTTTTAATGTAGTATTTTCCTTTCAGCTAGTGTGTTCATTGATCTTTATGTATTTAACTGAACAGTGTGAAGAGTTTTAAAATAGGAAACTTTGTAATTCTACTGCATTTTATTTCTTAGCCAAAGTGAAAGGGAGGAATTTGAAACAGAGTTCAAACAGAAGTATGAACGAGAAAAGGTTCTGTTAACAGAGGAAAACAAAAAACTTTCAAATGAACTTGATAAGGTAAGTGCTGATATAGTTGAGTTTTGAGTTTACAACTATTATATTCTGTGTACACATTGGACAATATAGAGCTATATTAGTTATTAACTCTTTATTGAAAGCAGAAATTGATATTATACAAAAATCGTTGATTAATATTTGATTTGAATAGTTTGAATATCTACATGCATCTGAACTTGAGAATGTGTGCATATATATATGTATATGTGTATATTTATGTGTAGGAATTGAGTTAGATGGTGTTACAGTTTGGTAAGATTAATTTTAGACAATATCTTAAGCAAAAAAAAATTCATTTCATTGTATGACCCAAATAGAAAAATACATAGTTTATGATGTGACTACATAGAGTATATTTGCTTGCCAATTACTGAGTATATTTGCTTGCCAATTACTGTGAAGTAGCAGGGCCCTGCCCACCCATTGAGATTAAATGTTATTTTGAGTTACTAAAAAAATACAGGTGATGAAGCATATGACTTAAAGTGTGTTGAGCAAGGAGTAATTATGCTTCATGCATTTAGATTATCTCTTTATTGTTCATTTTGACAGGTTATTCAAGTTCATTTTGGATTAGCCAAGTCTTGTTAAACTTGTCTGTTCTCTTTGTAATGCTTTACATTTCCTAAAAATATGATGAAAGTACAGTGCTCTTCAAAGTAAGCATGTTTGCATGTCACATGCACGTCCAAGAACAGTAAGAGACTAATCACCTTGATAGCTTATCAAGTTTGTAGTCTTTTTTTTTAATTTGATTAGCTTTGTATTTTTCTTGTCAAGTGACATTTAATAAATAGACATGTTTAAATCATAAGCCCATTTAAATGATAAATACAGAGTAGAATACTCAGAATTGAAAAGTAGGATAGTTTTAAAACTGGTATTTTTTTTCATAATTCTGATTTGTAAATACAGTGCAGTACTAAAAGAAGCCTTTCATGTAAGACTCATTCTCCTAAGCAGATCTTCCTATAAAGTCTATATGATCTCTCATTCCGGTTTGACTCTCTGAATAATTATTTAATGTGATGACAGTTTAGTTTCCAATACCAACTCAGGTTAGCTGTGGTTTTTGTCTTGCAGAATGTGCCTGTATGAATGAAAACTATTTGAATGTGAGACGTTAATTGCTAGGTATAACATATTGTACTTGCAGATGTGCATTTAATTTCAATTTCCCTGCCTGTAAGTAAGTAAAATGAAAGATAGCGGAATTTGAGACACCTGGAAAATCTCAGTACTGGGTTGTGCCTGTATGTTAAGCCTCTCATTTTCCATAGTTGCTAAACAAGGCAGAGGTTTAGTAGTTTTATCTGAGCTATAACAGTTTTTGTGCCCTTGCTTTGCTCTTTTAATATAGTTTTTTCTGTATCAAACATTGCACAGAGAGGTTGTGGATGCCCCATCCCTGGCAGTGTTCAAGGCCAGGCTGGATGTGGCCCTGGGCAACCTGGTCTAGTGATTGACATCCCTGCCCATGGCGGGGGGGTTGGAACTAGATGATCTTTAAGGTCCCTTCCAACCTGGCCATTCTATGAATCTATGAATCTATATGGTGCAAAGCAGAAATCTGAGTTGTAGAGGTATTTGGAAACTAATTCTCAGAAAACTAATAATTTGTTAGAGTAAAAATGTAGTACTAGTCCTTAAAAATGGCCTTTCAGTACATTTAAGGTCATACCTGAGAAGAGATTCTGACTTAAATTGTTACGTGGTGTTTATTGTGATGGGTAGTACCAATTTTTAAAGCAGATGCATGATGTGAGAGAGTGGAACGTACAGCTCTGCACAGGGATGGAGTCAAAGCAGCTTATACCATTAACAAGTTGTTTTAATTCTCAATCAGCTCACCACCATGTTCGAGAGGCTGAGTATGAATAACCGGCAGCTGGAAGAAGAGATGAGAGACCTGGCTGATAAAAAGGAGTCTGTGGCCCATTGGGAGGCCCAAATTACCGAGATCATCCAATGGTGAGTACTCTGCTCTAATGTCACTGTACAGTCCCCTCAGTATGTGCCAGGGCTGTTACTGAGTTTTTGCCTTTGCACATGACACTTGGAGGTGCTTAGGTGAAATCTCAACATCCGTCTGGGATTCTGCTGTGTTTCTGCTTGAGATTTTAATAATATCCAAATCTGGAAAGTTGTGTTCCAAGGTGAAAGTGTCTTACCAAGTACATCTTAGAAGTGCTGAAGAATCATGGCCACTGGGTGTGGCTTGTGGCTGGAATGCTGGGTGGAGTCATATGCTAAGCTCACGCCTCCAAGAGGGAACAAGCCTGGGAAATCAGTGGCTGAGAGTATTTGTGTCTTGGCATTAATTTCCTTCATCTGCTTGGCATGTGTGTCCTGGTTTGACCAGAAGCTAGGGTCAAAAGAACAATCTTTTTGAGAGGGTCTCTGAGAAGCCCCCTCTCCCCAAAGATGGGGACTGCAAAAATGAAATAAAAAGCACCAGGCACGCAGATAGTGAATTTCTAAGAATAGCTTTATCTATATTTAAATAGTACAACAGTATGAAAGAGATAGATAATAAGGAAAATAAGGTTGTTAGTTCAAGTTGGCTTCAGCCCTTCCCCCCTTCTAATAACCACAATGCCTGACCTTGCCAGAAAAAGCTGGCAGGCTTCCAATCATTTACCCCTCCTTATCAGGACTTCCCCGCTCCCCCCCCCTTTACTTTCACCCCGGGAAGGGAAACGTACGAATACCAGAGGGGCCCTCTTTTTTTTGGGGGTAGAAAGAGCCGAACTTCAGATCACAGCCGACCGAGACAGAGCAGGAAGCAGGAAACAGGAAGAGAACTCTCTCTCACTCCATCCCCTCCTATATACACAAAAACACATCATCTCTCTGTGCGAGAGCCTCAGCAGTTAATGATTTGTTGCTTGTTGTCTCTCTTGAATGATGTCTCGGGGTCACGGCCCCTTGACATCCCTGTTTACACTGCGCAGCTGCGAGGTTTCATTTTCTGCCGGCAGATTCTTCAGTGGGCGAAGGAGGGGAGAGAAAAGAAGTTCAGCCACTGAATCTTCTTAAAGAGATAGTGTCCAAAATTCAAAAGGGAATATGACGTAGAGAAGATCCTTAATGTCTCTTTCTCTTCAGTTTTAATCACCCTATGACAATGTGGCAGAATGAAATAAATGTAGTACAACTTTCATCTGATTCTTTACAAGGAGGGCATTTGACAATACCACAAAGCTGGTCAAGTGATGTTACTTTTTTTAAATAATGACATTGTTTCTAAAGTCTTCCATCCAGTTTCAATAAATTGAGAGAAACCAACACAAAAGACCCCCACAAAACCCCAAGTTGAAAATATTTAGAGAAGAAGATTGTTTTATCTAGGTAGCCTTTATTTTTCCTCCCCATGCCTACTTCTCTCTCTTACTCTTTTATGGTCCATTTTTTTTTACAGTTCATCCACTTTGGGAAAATTTTGTCATCATATAAACCCTTTTTTGTTTACTTATTTTTATTTTTCCTGTCTCATATTACTGAAAAAATCTGATTTGTTTTGCCAAAGCAAAAATGGAAAGCATTTATTTTAATGAAAGCTAGCTTGATATTTTTGTAATGTCAACATCATTTTGTTGTCCTAATACAGGGAAATCTGGCTTTTGAATATAGCCGTGTGAATGCGTGACAATAATCAAGGGCTGTCCTCTGGGTTTCTGGAATTGTTTTAAGCAACGTTTATTACAAAAAATTACGTAATGCTGATGTGTGTTACGATGTCCATAGCCTCTCAAGGCATTGTATTTGTAGCAGAGGTTAAAAATTTTAAAGGGTCCACTTTGTGCATGTCCCTTTTAAATCTTAACCTCCCATAACTGTGGATGTAGTAGACAGCCTGTGTCACAGAAATAAAATAACCAGTCAATTTCTGGTCAATCAGAAATGTTTATTGAGAAAAAATTAAAGGTAACAAGAGAGACAAGTCTATTATTTCATATGCCATATTATTTTAAGATAATGCTTATCTGTCTTAATGAACCAAGGTAACCAAACCATATTTTTCAGATTTACACTTACAAAACTTGGCAATTCTGGGAAAAGACAAGTTGTAATTAGTTGTGGATTGTTTTGCTTAACACTATGTAATAATGTACTGACAACCATTAAGAATGTCCCTTCTCCAAAATGTGAGAGTGTTTAGTATTTTAAGATGTACTATTGATGTGGTTCAGGTATATGATAAAGCATCTTGCACATATTAGAGATGTCACTCTAGGGGTAAAAGATGTTTGGGATTGAGATTTGTGTTACCTCTAAAGATACTTCAAGAAAAAAAATCAGGAACATGCAAGGCTAAATTTCTGAGTGGAAGAATCTGAATGAAATATACCATTTTATTGATTCCTTGTGATAATATAGTGCCTTTTAAAAAGTTTAGAACTAAAAATTAAATAATTATGTGGGGAAAAAATAGTACTGTGGGCAAAAATTATGGAATTCTCAAAAATCTAGCTTGATTCCAGATTTAATCACTGTACACTTCTCAGTTTTTGGATCCAAACTTCTCCCTGCTTATGTTAATTTTTTTTTTAAACCTATGTGAGGCCTTGACTCACTTTTTTTTTCTATTATGTTTAGATTTCCCACATGTTACCCAGATAATCTGGTTATGCCCATCTGATGTCCTTAGAATTCAGTACAGCATACTGAAACTAGATCCTTCTTTTTCATGTGGAACATGGGGTGCTATGTGAAATATTTGAACATCTGTAGTACGGATTACATGTAACATTTTAAAAGAAAAAAAAACCTGATTTTGAAGAAAACTAGTCATTTATCAGTCACAAGCCTCTGTTTTCCTGAGAAGAATATGCATTTTAAATTCACACCTGTCCACCTCTTCAGACTGGCAACAGAATGCCTTGGAAGTAACAAAGTGAAGTAGTTCTTGCAAGATCACCTCTTCAATACTAACAAATTTTTCACATAATATTGCTTTAACTTATGTGTTTTGGGTGCATACGTTCCACCTCTAAAAGTAGGTTTTGCCTATCATCATCTTTTCGTGCCATGATTCATGAAAGATAGGAGGCAGTAGATGGATTAGTTACTGGATTCGTAAACAATTTGCTCATCTGCCTCTGGTAGTTCAAGGGATTTGGGCTAGGCTTGTTACAAGTAACACAAGCCCAAGGACCCCTTAGCTTCCTTTGAGTGCTTTGCTATCTAATAGATATCCCTCTCAGGAAATCTGCCCCACTATTCAAATCCACTTTTTGAGTGGTTAAGATTGTTACTTTCTTTGTGACTCCTTGGGCCCTTCTGAAATATTTTTTTTTTCAGATTTTATAACTTGCAGGTAATTTTAATGACTTTTCATGTTCCCTTCAGCCTTTCCATGCTTTCTTACTGTTGTATCTTTTTTAGGGCAAGTGTACAAAAGCCTTTCTATTTCTGCTGTCATTAACTCAAGCTGCCATAAGTATAGCCGAACTTTTAATATAAATACTTGCATTAAAATTCTATTCCAAATTTTAATGTGGTAGCAACAGACCCTCACAGATAGTCCAGTCTTAATGGAGCTGTTGTATTAACAAGTTTATATTAGCCAAATCACTCATCATTACTTGATTAAGAGTAAGAAATATTGAGTCTTTTATAGTTAGCTGTAAATTCTCCTATGGGAGATCGGAAAAAGATTAATTGCATTGGAGGTTAATACAGTCACTTTAAAAAGGAATCTTTTAAATAGCCATGGTACTGTATTTCTGTTCTGTTGGAAAAGGGAGGTCAATGGAAATCTTGGTAGTGATTACCAGAGTACTTGGCAAGAATCTTAACTTGGTAACCTGTCTGGGAAGGGTTCGTGTAACCTACTTCTGTAAGTCCTAAGCTAGACAACTAAAATAAACACCATGACTAGTACTGTATAAGTCTTTTTCTCCATAGTGATTGAAAAGGAAGCCAAATAACTGGTTGAAATGAAGAATTCTTTATTGTTGAGTATGTTTATATGTATGAGCTAAATCCTACCTTATTTACCTATAGAGTAAGCTAGCTAGAAGCCATGACTGTGGTTTATCAGAAGATTGAGTTGATATTTTACTTCTTGACTAGATATTTTTCCAATCAACTGCACTATGGTTTTTTTTTATCTGAATTACTGATTTCATTAAAAAAAAGGCAAGAAACTAAAAAAAAACCACACACACTAAAACCCCCCAAACACTTCTGCATTAAATCAAACATAAAGAAGCCCCAAAGTCAGTGGATTTTTTTTGAAACCTGGCTGGTCTCAGAGAAAAGCACATACAAATTGTGGGAAATGTTTAGCAAAAATTCTGGGCAAATTCAACTGTGAGAAACTCAAAACATGAAAAATTCTGAGGTGCATTATGTTTGAGGTAAGAACAACCAGACGTTAATTATCTGTAAAATAGAAACTTTGGAGAGCAGAGGGAAACTTCAGGGTTTGTTAGCAGAGTGAAGTGTTGAAAATACTTAAGAGAAGTAGCTCTAAAAAACAAATTTTGTTGAAGAGGGAGGGGGGGAAAGAAATAAGTTTGACGCTTTGAGCATAGTGATATGAAGACAGACTTCTTAAAGCACTGAGAAACTACAGGAGAGTTGAGAATCCTGGCTCTCAGACTTCAAACGTGGGAGTTTTTAAATCAGGTAAGATGCAGCTTGGCATAAGATCCCAGGACTTTAAGAGCCCTCCTGTTCAGCAAAAGTCTCTAGGCCTCTGGGTCCATTTTGTATTGTAAATCATCCTGGATAGAGAGACCCAGAGGGTCTGAATTTCCAAGCAGCCTGACGAATAGCATACTAGATATTATTCAGTGGTTATTTGAAGGTTGTCATAATGTTGGCTCCAATCAAAAAATTCTGTTTTACACATATTTGTGCTATTGCTTTTCTAGGTTCTTTGTAATTAACAAACTAATACATGAAAACAGAACAGTAAATCTCATGTAAATTGTCAGTAAAAAAAAGAAGTGACTTTGGGTGGAACCTGAAGAAGCTTTCTTCATCAGGTCTTTTGCTGTGCTTGTTAGAGCACCCTGTGAGAAGAGAGTCAGGAGAGAACTACTAGTAAGAGTAAATTGACCACTCTTTTTTTTTAAGCTAAACAACAACAAAAATAAGAAAAACACGCAAAAAACCAAACCAGCAACAAATAAAAAAACCTCCAAGAGCTCCTGGGTTCACATGGTATTTAATCAATGTATCTCCTCAAGGGAATGTTGCCATTTAATGGACAACAAAACTGATCTCACCTCCAAATTGAACTGGTTTTATTTACTGTTCTAATTTAAGAGTCTGAGGAAAGTTTCCATTAGTTCAGTATAGATTTTTGCAAAAATTGACTTTATATGTCTATTTTCATTTTGTAGATTTCTATATGTTCTCTGGAACATCCCTCCGAAATTTTTGCATGTGCAACTTCTCAGTGTTTAGAACCTTAAGGTTCTGTACATCATAACCCGGAGAGTGGTTAGGCACTGGAACAGGTTGCCCAGAGAGGTTGTGGATGTCCCATCCCTGGCAGTGTTGAAGGCCAGGCTGGATGCGGCCCTGGGTGACCTGGTCTAATCATTGGCACCCCTGTTCAGTGTGGGAAGATTGGAACTAGATGATCTTTAGGGTCCCTTCCAACCTGGCCATTCTATGATTCTATGATAATCCAAGTAACTGAAGTGTTTTCTTGCCTTCTGTAAGGACAGATCTGTATGTTATGATAAAATTTTACAAACAAACTGGATATTTAATGGTTTTCACCTTTATTTAGAGAAGTTAAAAAATAAGGCACCAATTCAGTTTTATTCTTAATCTGACATTGTCCTTTTTCTGCAAAAATTTTACATGCCATTAAAAAAAAGAGAAGATCAAATGCTGATCCTAAATTTCTTTTTCCCTCCTTGACATCAGGAAAACTTTTCTCTCCTTGAGAACCTCACATTCTTCTAATTCCTGCTTAGAGTTTTCTTTTTACTATTTATTTAATTATGCATCCACCCCCCTCCCTTCAAAGCATCTGAAGCTTCTTCTCACATCTTTTGACCACTCTAAAACTCTAAGTCGTTTTTATAGGCCAAGCTTGTTATTATTATTATTTGTCATCACAGTATGTCATTGAGAATGTTACGGGGGAAAAAAAACTTGATACGCTGCTTTTATTGAGTTCTAGAATAACTTGGGAAAAATAGTGACTCTAATATCAAAACTCTCACTGACCCCACTAGAGTCATGATGTATTTTACTTTTAGGCTCCTTCCCACCTCTTAAACTAAATTGTAAGCAGGAGACAAAGAAGACAAGCCCAAATTATTAATAAGTACATGCCTTTTCATGTTGGATCTGAGTTTTGTGGCAAATGGTCACTGTTCTTGCATTAGACTCCTCTGTTTTAAAGCAACATTCCTTATGTAGATCTTAAACTGCACACCCAGAAGTCACTGCAACCTGTAGCTGTTTAGCCCACAGCTTCCGTGTAGTGATGAGGCCACTATGGGAAAACTCTTCTGTTCTTCCTCTTTGCCTATGGCAGTTCAGAGTATATGCACTCTGTCTTGCCTCCTACTGACTATATAAATCTTTGTTGAAATGTTTTTATTAACTAATGGTACACTTGCAAGTAGTACCATTTCCATACTCTCTGTTTGTATGAATCCCATAGTGTCAACCAGAGACTCTTATATTGCTTTGTAGGCATGGTGGGGAAAACACTTTCTGCAGAAAGGGCACTGCAAGACAACTTCAGCCATCTGGAGAACTCTCATCTCCAGTCCAACATACTCAGAATTACACTTACTAAGGAAAGCAAGATTACATTGATTTCCATTAAATAGAAAAACTATTTCCCTACTTATCATAGAATCATAGAATGGTTAGGGTTGGAAGGGACCTCTGGAGGTCATCTAGTCCAACCCCCCTGCACTGGGCAGGGACATGCCCATCTAGATCAGGTTGCTCAGAGCCCTGTCAAGCCTCACCTTGAATGCCTCCAGGGATGGGGCCTCAACCACCTCCCTGGGCAACCTGTTCCAGTGTTCTACCACCCTTGTGGTGAGGAGCTTTTCTAATGTCCNCCTTCTGGATGACATCTTGCCCCTCCAACTTATCAACAGCACCCCATAGCTTGGTGTCATCTGCCAACTTGCTGATGGTGCACTCAATGCTGCTGTCGATATCGTTTATAAAAATATTAAAAAATTAAAAATTTAAAATTAAAAATATTAAGTACAGAGCCCTGAGGGACACCACTTGTCACTGATCTCCAGCTGGACTTTGAGCCATTGACCACTACCCTCTGGATGCGATCATCCAGCCAGTTCCTTATCCACTGAACAGTCCACCCATCAAATCCATAGCTCTCTAACTTGGCCAGTAGAATGTTGTGGGGGACTGTGTCAAAGGCCTTGCACAAGTCCAGATAGATCACATCCACAGGTTGTCCCTTATGAACTGAGGTAGTCACAGTATCATAGAAAGCCACCAGGTTACCTATGAGTTATTTAAAACTATTTGAATTTCATTACTTAGGGCACATCCTGTGGTTCATGTTGGTAGATCTAAGAGTGATCAAGCTGTGGTATTAGACTGCTGATCTCTGAGACCAACTCAGAGACGTGGTTATACCCTGGTGTTGCTCAACTGAGTTTGTTTTTCTATGGGCAAAATGACTACATTCATAGCCAGGCATATAAGGCGAAAGGAAATAGCAGAGGGGAGGAGGGTGTTCTGTTTCTTTTAGGATTTGCATAAGCTACTTCGTTTCAGTGAGGTAATTTTTTAGGAACTTCTTTTTCTGTGGTAATACCTGAGGCAAAATCAAGAAAGGACCTTGTGCTGTAATTAATCATAGAAAGTTGTGGGAGTTTTTTTGCTTTGTAACTGATGATGAAAGAATCTGAAAAACAGACATGTCTTCTCCTTGATGTGTTTAGACCCACAAAACCCATCTCAATAGAAAGCAAGCCCAGGGGATAAGAGCGCCTCTTCTGGCTTTTGCTATTTAATAACATTAAAATTAAGCGATCGCTAATTAGCATTACAACATCACTGGTTCTAACTACTAGTTCTTATATTCAATTGATACAGTAAATCCAACAACTAGTTCTAGTGTTATATGCATAGTTCAATTATTAATTATTGGTTATGAATCTTGTCTTAATTTATTTCCTAAACATAGGTTGAATCCTGAAAGGTTTCTTTCCCATAGTCTCAATTTCAGGTAGCTGGCTTTTATGCTGAGACATATATTGCTTACTTAGTGTGGTTCTCTAATCTTTATTGCTTGTTTAATGGAACTCTACCAAGCAGCAAATACTTAGTTCTGTGTGGTTTTTAAATTAATTTTGGGTGGGTTTTCTTAGGTTTATGTTTTTGATTTGGGTGGTTTTCTGATTTTGTTTTTTTTTATTCTGCTTTTTCTATTTCTGGTTGCTGTTTTGTTGAAGGGACTTCTATTTTTCTTTAGATTCTTTCATTAAAACACCACTTTTTTTTTGCCCTTGTAATTGTTCAGGGTAAGTGATGAAAAAGATGCTCGAGGTTACCTTCAAGCCTTGGCCTCTAAGATGACAGAAGAACTAGAGGCCTTGAGGAACTCCAGTTTGGGTGCTAGAACTACAGTAAGTCTCTACTTTCATTTGTCAGAATTGATTTTGTTTGAAAAAACAGTGATTTAATATTTTCAGGTACAGTCTGTAGAGCCTGTGTTAGTCAAAACTTACACTTCCTAGAGTTTCCGTTCTGAATAATTGAATAGCAAATTCATTGTTTGTTAATAAATTAAACACCAATGTATTTATGATGTGATTTCATCTGTAATATTTTTCAAGTAGGCATATGAATTTGTTGAAGGAAATCTGTACTTTGGATCCTGAAAGCTGTAAAGTCTTTCATTTGTGAAATGTGAGTGTCCTTCAGGGCTGTCATTTGGCACATCAAAACAGAATTCATAGAATCTCTTTACTTTTGAGATCATGACAGTGTAAGGCTTTCCTCTTGCCTGTATGGTACTTGTGTTTAGAAATAATAATACTAGTAACAACAGTCTTTTAATTGTTTAGCTTTAGATTATGTTGGAATTTATTAACTATTTTGTTAAGAACATAACAGATTAAAAAACATTGTTAAATTGTTAAAATAAGTTACATTCCTCATTTTCAACTTTCTTTTATCTGACTCATTTTTTTCTCTCTTGTTTTATTGTTTACTAGGACATGCCCTGGAAGATGCGACGCTTTGCAAAACTGGATATGTCTGCAAGGTTGGAGCTACAGTCTGCTCTTGATGCTGAAATCCGAGCCAAACAGGCTATTCAAGATGAGTTGAATAAAGTCAAAGCATCCTGTATCTCTACAGAGTGGTAAGACTTAATTGTTCTGATGGAAATTTACTTTGATAGCTCCTCAGGAACTGTCATCAGATCATGATTTTAATGATCTGGTCGCTCAAAATTTGATAATGAATGATACACCAATTTCTTCGATCCAAACGTGAAGAAAAGGCCACATCTCACTTCGTTTGTATGCAGCTGAACACTTACTGGGAAAATTGGAAATCTTGAAGATTTTTTGAGGGAACACTGATAATATCATCTCTTGTAGTTGTGACAAGTTCAAATGCAAACAGAACCTTTATTTAGGTCTCCAGCTTCAATCTAGCTCAGAGCACTGACTTGTTTTGCAGAGCTGAGATTCAAGTATGTTATCTGTAAAGTGGGAATACCTTGTCCACCTGATCTGGGTGTTTTTCAGGCCAGGTTGCATGATGTTAGGCAACAGGGTATATCCTCTAAGAACAGGAGAACCAGAGTTTGCTTTGATAGGCAAGAATGAGAAGTGTGGTAGAAATGCATAGTAAGAGTTGCCTATAAGCTGTGAATCAGAAAGCACCAAAACAAAAACTGTAACATAACTGAGAAGAAAAACAGTTCAACATAATCTATTAGTATCACAGGCACTGTGAATTAACAAAAAAACCCCCAATTTTAAAGTGTAAAAATACATGTGGTCTTTTTTTTCTCATTCAGAGGATACAAGCTCACACAGTTACTTATAAATTAGAAACATGAGACTATTTAACTGGACAATTAATGGCTTTGTTCTGGTTTTGTTTTTAAGATACCATATTAAACAAGTTTCAGATTTCTGAATTGATTCTCCCATTTGATGACATTGTGAAGTTTGCTAGGCATTCATTTTTAAATAGCATGCAAAGATAAACAAAAGTGACTTGTGTCATGGGTTCTCAGTATTTTTTGTTTGTATTCTTTTGAAGTAAATTGCAAGAATCTGAGAAGAAGAACATGGAACTGTTGACAGATATTGAAAGGCTGAAAAAGGAGACAGAAGAGCTTAGATCAGAAAAGGGTATGATACCTGATATCCAAGTAAATTACATGTTTCACATTGGTGGGTACATCTTACCAATTGTCATCTTGCAAGTAATAATATGATACTAGCAGACTTTGGCATACAGAATGTGAGCAAAATAATTGCAGGTCAAGATGTACCCACAGTAGTTGCATTTGCTCTTCTAATATGTACTTGTCATATGCTTCAGTTTTGTTGATATACTTGAACCAGTAAGGTGTTATTTGAGTTGGAATGGCTTTATTTTTGCTTGGCACATGTATGGTGATTTACTGCCAGAAAACTATTAGAAGTATAAATACATTTTAAATTTTTTTCCCCTTTACAGTGGGTGGAGGTATTTAGACTTCAGTAATGCTCATAGTGTTCTTCACCTGTGAACGTTTTAGCCCTGTCTATACAGAAAGTAAACAACTGCAGAGGCATTCATTTGTTTCTGGGATGACTCTGTTGATTGTCTCTAACCTCATAGTGATCAATGTTTGCTTTGCTGTGGTATTAAGATTTAAGGTTCTGGAATTTCTAGTACATCTGTCTAATAGCATTTCATATTGTTGCTGGGAGAGAAGTCTTTTTGGTAATGCTGAAATGAAAAAAAATTTCATTGAGAGATGATTAATGATTTGTCTGATTCTTGCAGTTCCCGTAGTACCTCTAGTATTTGTATCTTATGAGTCACATGAGAAGATGTGACTTTCAGACCAGATGGAATTACTTAAATTTCTGTGGGGAAGTGTTTGAGCTACAGAGTTTCAAAACCCTGGCAACAATTGCTGCATGGGCATGTCAAACACCATTCAACTCTTGCAATCTAACATCATATCAATCAATAATGTGTTGTTGTTAACATTCATCCCTTATGTATAGGCCTCCACGTGCTGGCCTGCAGGTTTTGGTCATAATAAGAGCATGTGTGTGTATGTATAAAATGTAGTGTTCAGGAAGCTAGAGTTTGTACACATCTGTGATTAAGAAACACTCAAACAGCAAGAAGAAAGAGTTTATCAGTTGAACCAAGTTATAATGACAGTCAAGATATGCCAGTCTCTGCGGCTTCAAATGATACAGTGTTCCCACTCTGCTTACTAGCTGAAAACCATGTAAGTGGTGTAGTGTGACAGAGGCATTTGAAGCTTTACCCAGGATTTTATTACTCCTGGACATATAAGCTTTTATAAATACATCAATAACAAAAGAAAGAACAGAGAGAGCCTACATCCCCTGCTAGACCCAGAAGGAAACAGAGTAACAAAAGAGAAGGATAAGGCTGAGGTTCTTAATGCCTTCTTTGCCTCAGTCTTTAACTAAAGTAACACCTGTACTGAGGGAAGCCAGTCCCCCAAACCAAGAGAATGGGACCAGGAGCAAAATGTGCCCCCCCACACAATTCATGAGGAGATGGTCAGGGACCTACTGCTCCACGTCAACGTCCACAAATCTATGGGGCCAGATGGGATTCATCCTAGAATCCTGAGAGAGCTGGCAGAGGTGCTCACCAGGCCACTCTTCATCATTTATCAGCAGTCATGGCTGACTGGAGAGGTCCCAAGCCGATTGGAAGTAAGCAAATATAACTCCCATCTATAAGAAGGGAAGGAAGGAGGATCCGGGAAATTACAGGCCTGTCAGTTTAACTTCAGTCCCAGGGAAGCTGATGGAGCAGATCATCCTGAGTTCCATTATGCAGCACATGTAGGACAACCAGGTGATCAGACCCGGTCAGCATGGATTTATGAAGGGCAAGTCCTGTTTAACAAACCTGATCTCCTTCTATGACTGGGTGACCCACTTGTTGGATGAAGGAAAGGCTGTGGATGTTATTCATCTTGATTTTAGTAAAGTGTTTGACACAGTTGACCACAGCATTCTCCTAGAGAAATTAACTGCTCTTGGCTTGGATGGGCATACGCTTCATTGGGTTAAAAACTGGATAGATGGCCAAGTCCAAAGAGTTGTGGTCAATGGAGTTAACTCCAGTTGGCAGCCAGTCACGAGTGGGGTCCCACAAGGCTCAGTACTNCATAAGCCTTATGAGGAAAGACTGAGGGATCTGGGTCTGTTTAGCCTGGAAAAGAGGAGATTGAAGGTAGACCTCATTGCTCTCTATAACTACCTGAAGGGAGGTTGTAGAGAGGTGGGGATTGGTCTGTTCTCTCTAGTGGAGAGTGATAGGACGAGGGGAAACAGATGCAAATTGTGCCAGGGGAGGTTCAGGTTAGATATTAGGAAGAATTTCTTTACTGAAAGGGTTGTCAGCCATTGGAACAGGCTGTCCAGGGAGGTCGTTGAGTCACCATCCCTGGAGGTGTTTAAGAGATGGGTGGATGTTGCATTGAGGGGCATCATTTAGCGGGTTGATAGGGCTAGGACAAAGGCTGGACTCAATGTTCTTCAAGGTCTCTTCCAGCTGTAACTGTTCTACGATTCTATGATGCTATGACATTCGAAAGGAAGAGGTGGCAGACAGGCATAGACGGGGTCAAGGAACTCTTGTTTGGAAGTGCAGTGTGTTCCTCCAACAAACTGTTCTGTGCGTTGTTTTGGAACTCCACTGTTTGCTAAAGCTCTCTTGTCACAGTAGGCTATCCAGCATGTGACTGGAGCAAGGAAAACACGTGCTGCAGTACAGTGTATGTGTATGCATATGCAGTGATTGTGTCCAGTGGATGTAAGCACATTAGAAACCTGTGCCTTCTGTGTAATGGTCATGTATGTTTTCACGTTGAGTTCATGCCACCTGCGTCCTAGCTTGGAAAAGGTTTATTAAACATGCACTACTTGCATATTGAGTGTACATCTACTGCAAAAGTCTTTTACTCTGGAAAACAGACTGAATGTGACAACTCATTTTAAAAAATATAGGTGGTTTAAGCAGATGCACAAACCCTGATTCAACAAGGCAAAGGTCCTCCCATGTAAAGGTCATTTTTCTGTAGCTTAAAACCTGCTGCTGTTTTCTAGGTGTAAAGCACCAAGACTCACAGAATTCTTTCTTGGCATTTTTGAATGCTCCTACCTCTGCTCTGGATCAATTTGAAGTAAGTGTACATCTATTCTGACTCTCCATTAGTGGAACTACTGTTGTGTGCAGGTTATATGCATATTTGCTGAGAGTTTGCTACCATATTTTAATCATACTGAGAGAAAATATGTAAATAATCCTTGAATGTATTCTATGAAGTCATTGGTACTGTATATTTATTAGGTTGGTTTCATCTTCTATTAATTTTACACAGATCTGTAAAATCCAGATAATTACTATTCTCCACAGATCCTATATGCTTACAAAATAAATCTGTTTAATTATTTTGTCAATTCTGTACAACAGACCAGTTTAGGTAGAAGACCTGGAAGAAAAAAAGTTAAACAATGCTATACGTTTCCTGTCTTCTTTTTTTTGATCAACAGTAAGCAGTGCATCATTTTTCTTTTAAATGAACAGCAGAGTTGAAATATTGATCAAACTGAATTTGGAGGGAACAAGACACCATCGTTAAAGTTGTACAATGGTCTATAATTTGCCCGTTGTTTTTTTTTTCTGATGGCTGTAAAAGATCATCACATTTACCTATGAAAGAGCATAATCTCTGATACTACTGCTGTTCCAAAATTTATTTTCTTTTCATTGTGTATTCATCAATTGTTATCTCTTGAAATCCTCACAACTGATACCATTCCTTAATTTGCTTTTTAATTATTTATCTAATAAGTTACTTTCAGTATAAAACTCCTGTTGGAGTGTAGCAACGTTACTTTATTGAGTGAATGCTGGAAAAGCATTGAGTTTTGTGCAGGCAGTTTACTGATTAATCCTCTAAGAAAGACAATGAAAACTTACAGAGATATCTGTTACTGGTGCTAGTTATTTCTAGTTCTTGATTTTTGCACTTTTATTTATACTGAACAGTTTTCTTCATCCATCTTTCTCTTTCTTTTTTTTTTACTGCTGTTTTCATTAAAATAGGATTCCTTTTCCTCCTCTTCATCCTCATTGATTGATTTTATGGATGACGTAAGTCTTTTGACTTTCAAACCAGTAAATCCCTCAATAACAGAGATCACTTGGTTCACTTACGATATTCAAACATTAATGCAGTCAACTTAGAAAACCTGCAAGTGCAATAGAGAACAGCTTATTTTTATAATAGCATACTTACACCACTTTATATAGAGAGATGTTAAATTGTAAAGTAAGTGTTTTTCTTTAGGTGCAAGTGAAGAATTTTTAATTGCAAACAGTTTTTTTCTAATGAGGAAAAGCAGCTTTGGGGCCTTACCTACTGAAATATAGCCTGTGGAAAACAGTTTAAAAATCACTGGCAGATATATTTCATTTAGTTCTGTTGCTTCATATTATTACCTTATTGATGAGGAGAAGCTGCTTTTGGGCCTAATCTACTGAAATATGGCCTGTGGAAAACAGTTTAAGAATCACTGGCACATATATTTCATTTAGTCCTGTTGCTACATATTATTACATTATTGTTAGTTTTTTCCAAAAGTCTTCTGATCACTTCATTGAAAATGTTTTCCTTGCATACAGTTGATTTCTGTTCACTCAAAACATTGTCTCCTTTTAGCCTATATTGTAAGAAGTAATTTTCATTACAACTGAAGTGAACTTACTACTTTTGATTGCCATATGAGATGCTGGTTTCTGTCAGGATAGTGTTTAAATATTTACCATAATAAGAGAATTGAGATAAAAGCTGAAAACTGATTGCATTATATTCCTTCCAAAATGTAGTAGTAGGCACATAAAAGTCAATAATAATAAGCTTTAAAATCGAAGTCTATACTGTGCATCCATGGTAGAGAAACACCCATTGCAGATCTGTAGGTATATTGTGTGTGTACGTCTGTGTGCACTTGTATATATGTGTATACACATACACACATTTTTATACATACGTATTTAAAAGTGTAATCCTATTTGCATTAAAATGTGATATAATTAATTTTATTCTAGAAATGCCTGTTGTTAAGGGTGTAACAAAGAGGCTATAGTACATGGGCCTATTCTGTGGCTTGCAATTCCTTTCACAAACTCTGAAAGAATGATTTTCTTCTAGATGCTTTTTTTCTCCAAATCAGGTGTATATCTTAGACAAAATGTAAATATATATCTGTGGTACCGTTGTAGAAGGTATTTGCCAGCATTCATATATAGCATATAGAAAGCTTTGTCTTGCTGATACTCTTGGAATTTTCTTCCATCAAAGAAGTGAGAGTACAGTTTCCTGTTATGTTAAATCTACAATAAACAAAAAGTATTTATATCCTTTATGTGGATTAAAGAAGTGTTCCCTATGTTGCCTGAATATTAGGAACCCTTAGTTTGTATCAGTAGGTTCTTTCATAGAAAGTTAACTTTAAAAATATTTAATACTCTCTCCAAAAACCTGAGAAAAGCGAACTAAAGCTCTTATGTGTTAAGTGTAGCTGATAATGTTTTCCTGGTTGTGATCTAGTTAGTTTTGAAGGACATCAGTTTTTTATTCTATATTTATGTTGGTTTTGTGGGAGTTTGGTTTGGGTTTTGTTTTATTTTTAAAGAAGACAGCATATTTTTTTCGCAAGCATGTTGACAAAAATCACATTTTTTTTTTAATCTGCACAAGTGAATAATTTTCAGCTGTTGATGTACATCGTGTAAGACACTTTTCTTAAAGAAGAGTCCACGGAGATCATATCTTTTCAGATACCCATTTACTCTTGGTAAAACTCCAGATTTCAATGTGTATATTGTTACATGTGGATGACTTAGTACATGCAGAATCAAACCTCCCCTGTTACATCTTCAATCTGAGTCCAGCAGGAGTGGGTTTTTTCTCAGCTGCATTGGGCAAGAGTATGTTTCTGGACTGGGCTTGCAGGGGACTAGCATCTCTAACACAGAGGCAGAGTTCTTTCTTATCTGGCAAAATTGCAGAAGAAGAGAGCTGACTGTTCAAAATGGGAAGAGTACCTTGCAGACAAATAAGAGACTTGTTGAGCTTTCTGTCTTTATTAGAAAGACATATAAAGCTGATGCCCATGTTAGTAGGTGAAAGGTAGTATAATTACGTTATGCTTAAAGTCAGCTTTTTGTCTTTCACTTACTGGATAATTACTCAATTCATTCGTAGAGACATTCGTAATACATAGCTTCTGAATTATCAAAATGAATTACTTAAATGAAAATAAGGGTACTAGAAATATTTCTGCACTGGATGTGAACTCCCTTTCCAGTGTCTTTTTTTGACAGTAGTTATCTTGAAGGGCAGTTTTTCTTGCAGCATCTCAAGAAGAATTAATCTGTGCTCAGTCACACCTGAGAAATCTTTGATCAATTAAGATCAAGGAAGGAGGATTAGAAGTCCTCAGGTCAGGCTCCTGCAGTGCTACAATATTTATGGGGTTCCAGAAAGCCTCTCCTGTAATGAAGAACCCGAAGTTAATACTACTAATGGCCTATATTGTTTCTTCAGCCTCTGTGCTTCTTTAAGAAATGGCAGCATGTAAAATAATATGCAGTTTCAGCAGTACTCTTTGCAAGCTCTCTGAAGTACATTTAACATCTATATGTGTAAGCAGTATGGAGTTTGGCCCAATGATTACATCTGAAGCTTACTTAGGTGGTTATGTCTTGTGTGTCTGCCATAGAGATAATGTAATTGTTTATAGCACTCTGTGAGTGACTGGAATTAATTCTACTTTTTTCAATGAGGAGAACAACAGTTTTGCAATTTCTGTTAGAGAGAAGTAAAAATAGATGTCCCACTGTCTCAGTAGCATGCAGATGCTGGGCAAGAAAAGTGGCAGCTCACTATTCAGATGAGTAGCAGTCACTATTGGTTCCAGCCGTCCCTCCTTGAAAAATTCCTTGGACAGACTGGCAGAACTGATGTGTAAATTCTCATAGCTGCAAAAGCCTATGCTTTCAGAAACAGTCCTTGTATCTCCTCTGTGCTTGGGAAGGTGCAAAGGAGACCACGAATAGGTTTTCCTGTCTCTAGTTTCTGATTTTGGTGTGGAGGGAAGTCACTCCCAGTGACTCTAATAGACTAACTTAGAAATCTTTGCTGTTGTTTTTCCTGTGTGTGTCAGACTGTCTCTCAGTAACATCATCTAAGTGTTTAGTCTCCTGCGTTCACTAGAAGTGTCTGATAATGGAAGTGTTGGGTTTTGTCTTTTTGACAGGTGAATCTCAGTAGCTACTTGTCCTGGTTTGACCGGAAGCTAGGGTCAAAAGAACAATCTTTTGAGGAAAGGTCTCCGAGACCCCCCTCTCCCCAATAAGACGGGGACAATAGTAAACAAAAACAAAAGCACTAGGCACGCAGACAGTGAATCTGTGATAACATAAAATGGAATCCCATTTTCACTTGACAAAAATTTTTCCCCTGTTATCAACACATTACAAATTTAAAATAGATTTCTTAAATCCTCCTGAAATCTGTCCTCACATGCAGTCTCCATGGGCTTTGGTTAGATTAAACAAATCTGAACCTTGCAAATAATCACAGAATAAATGATGTTCTGAATTCTCATTATTAAATAGAATAAGCCATAGTAGTGTGTGGTGAGAGCCCTGACTCTACTCTACCTGCATGTTCATAATGAAGTTCAGAATAATTCTGGTTCTTAGTGATACCTTAAATTGGACATACTGCACCTCCAAGAGATTGCTATATTCATCTTGTTTGAAGTACAGAGGTACAAGCTGCAACTTATTACTGTAACATGGTCTGCAGTGTCATTGCTATTGCTCAGTGTAAAACTACAGACTTTAAAAGAACTGTTCTCTTTTTTTGATAATTCTTCCCTTCTATTACCCCAGAATATCATGTTTTCAAAATACTTGTAAAAATGAACATGTTTATGTGTGTCTGAACACTACCTCTGGAATGTAGAGTGATGAATTCTGACCTGGTTTATGTGTCACTGTTTGATTTTGTAACATATTCTCCTCCTTTCTTTGTTAAAGCGCTCTCCTTCCTGTATTCCAGCTAACAAAGGCAGACGTGTAAGAGGCTGTCTTACTCTATGTGGCCCTTTATTTTTTGCCTGTTGTGTACTTGCCTTTACTGTACATGCCATAATGTATGGATTGTGTCTTTGCTGCATGTCTTGGCTGCTGCTACCCTTTGCTGCTACTGCTTTTCCTTTTGTTGTTTTACAGCTGAAGGCTAAAAGCTTTTGGAGTATTTCATTTGGTAATTCTGTGAGCAGAATATCACAGTAACCAAGATTAACCAGAGGTGCTTTGAGTACTTTCTCATTTGAATATGAAAAGTCACTTGTGAAGGCAGATCAGGTAGATGCAGGTTGGGAAGATGAGCTAATGTCGCATTAGAGCCTGTTTATTTCCTTGACCTTAGCCTAGAGCATGTGTTGAGTTATGGGAATTGCGTGTATAAGTTTGGCATTTGGGAAGTATGTCATAGCAAATGATAGAAGATCCCACAGTATAGATACAAATAAATAGAAAGTGGGGAATTTAGGTAAATTGGAGCATCAAGGAGGGCAGGAAGAAAATCATATAAAGAAAACAAAGTTGGATTGATTTTAGTCTGTTAAACTGGAAGTTAAGCTCAGTGGTGTTTAAAAAATAAAGGTGGATTTTTAAATGTGGTATTATCAAGGCTTTGTCAGACTGAATTCCTGCTAGGTATGTTACATCTATTTTAAACTGCCACTTGTGTTTCTTTTATACACATACAATGATAGGAATAGGAAAGCATGCAAAGCATTTATATGGAATACTCAATAAATAAGTACAATGCCCAACAGCTCTATTAATTACCTTACCTGTGCAGTTTAAAGGACATTGCTTAGTGTCTCAGGCAAAGTTACAGTAACTGCTTGTTTTTGTCAGCTGTGGCTCCAATTCGGAAGTTCACCTCTCCTCATTATGTGTTACTACACTGGCCAGCTTTGGCTCAGACCTACACAGGTGACACTGTGGAGACAACTAAGCACAGTCCTGTGGAAGACAACAAAGCTATTGCAGTTTGTTAAGAAATATTAAAATATGCTTTTGATAATCCAGTGAATTAATTTAAAATTAATTTTAATTGTGTTAATATGGTCTACATAAGCTTTAGGTTATCACAGTATAACACTATGTGAGGGGTTGGAAGGGACCTAGAAAGATCATCTAGTGCAACCCCCCTGCCAGAGCAGGATCACCTAGACGAGCTCACACAGGAATGTGTCCAGGCAGCTCTGGAATGTCTCCAGAGAAGGAGACTCCACAGCCTCCTGGGCTGTGTGTTCCAGTGCGCCATCACCCTTACTGTAAAGAAGCTCTTCATCATGTTAATACGAAATCTCCTGTGGTCCAACTTGCTCCCAGTCCCTCTTGTCCTAACACTGGATGACATTGAGAAGAGCCTGGCTCCCTCCTCCTGACACTTACCCTTAACATGTTTGTAGACATTAATGAGGTCTCCTCTCAGCCTCCTCTTCTCCAGGCTGAAGAGACCCAGCTCTCTCAGCCTGTTCTCATAGGGCAGATGCTCCACTCCTTTAATGATCTTGGTTGGCCTGTGCTGGACTCTCTCCAGCAGCTCCCTATCCTTCTGGAGCTGGGGGGCCCAGAACTGGACAGAGTATTCCAGGTGGGGCCTCACCAGGGCAGAGTAGAGGGGGAGAATAACCTCTCTGGATCTGCTGGCCACGCTCCTCTTAATACATCCTAGGATGCCATTGGCCCTCTTGGCCGCAAGGGCACATTGCTGGCTCATGGTCATCCTCCTATCCACCAGGACTCCTAGATCTTTTTCCCCAGGGCTGTTTTCCAACAGATCAGTTCCCACTCTGTACTGATACATGGGGTTGTTCTTTCCCAGATGCAGTACTTTACATTTACCCTTGTTAAATTTCATCAAGTTTCTCCCTGCCCATCTCTCTAACCTGTCCAGGTCACGCTGGATGGCAGCACAGCCTCCTGGTGTGCTAGCCACTCCTCCAAGTTTGGTATCATCCGCAAACTTGCTGAGGGTACACTCTACCCCTTCATCCAGATCATT
>VWZO01012428.1:23582-42438 GCA_013396975.1 Bucco capensis
TAAGAACTACCTTCCTCCCATCTTCCTCCATAGTTTTAAAGTACTGGGACTGCTGGTAGTTGGTGTTAGCAGTAAAGAGCGAGGCAAAGGTGGCATTGAGTAATTCCACCTTCTCTGTATCCTCAGTCACCAGTGCACCCATTTCATTCCTCAAAGGGCCCACACTACCTCTAGACTTCCTTTTGCTTCCAACATACTTGAAAAATCTCTTCTTGTTATCCTTGACCTCTCTTGCCAGCTTAAGTTCTAAGGAGGCCTTAGCTCTCCTTGCTGCCTCCCTGCATCCTCTGACAACCTCCCTATATTCTTCCCAAGTGGCTTGCCCATTCTTCCATGTACTATATATTTCCTTCTTAAGCCTAATCTTATCCAGTAGTTCCTTACTCAAACATGCAGGTCTCCTAACTCTCTTACTATAGTTGAGTCAGGTTGCTTTTGTGCTTGGAACTTCTCATTAAAGCATGGAAACTGGAGATTAATACAGCAGTAGAGTTTAGGGCCCTGTTTCTGCAGTAAGGTGGTGGTTAAATTCCCTTCGAATTCTGTACTGTTATATCAGGTGTTTTACAGGCTTTTTATGTTCATAAGTAAAGTAAAAAATACATTTGTTACTGATTCTGCAGTTGTGTTCCATGACAAAGGCTTTGAAGCATGTTCCAGAAAAGTTTTATCATTCATTTCAAGCTTGTACTAATTTTTTTAAGAGATACCATGAATATTCTTTGGTACACAGATGCTACTTTGAAAGGAAAATCCTTTGGTGTGTCTGGAAACATTTATGAAATGAACTCAGAGATCTAAGCTATCAACCTGCAGAAGAAAAGGAATGTCTGGTTTTAGCTATGAAAAATTCACCTATTTCATTTGGCTTGTTTTTCATAGTACTTTTAAGAAGAAGGTAGATTTGTTTGAGGTTAAACAGTATTTGAGTGGACTCCATGTTTAGACTGGATAGAAAACCCCAGAAGTTTAAAATATTTGAAACTGTTATGTGTCTGAGGATTTAGTGTTTCTAATACTGGATAAAGCTTCCAATTATTATTTGCTTCTGAAAAATCTGAGCATAAAATGTTTGCTTTACTGCAAATTGTTGCCTCAATGCTTTAAATACATGACCTATGTGTAGAAAACAGGTGTATCCAAGTGTGAGAATTTCCCATTTTCATTACAGAAGTTTTTGCAGGCTTCTTAATATGCCTACATTGATTAAGCTGATGAGCATTTTCCACTAGATTTTTTCTTTTTTTGAAGGCTGTGATAAGAAACCATCAAATGGCTATGATAGAAGCCATCAAATTTAACTCACTACTATTACAAAAAAAAAAAATAGAGAGAAAAATTAGGACCAGGAACTGCACCTGTTCGCTACAATGTTTGGGTTTCTGGAGAACAGAACTGTATATGCATGTATAAGATTGGCAGTATATTTGCTTGACAATATATTTTATTTCCAAAAATCAGTAAAATTTGTTGCATTCTTAGTATGATGTAAAATGCAAATGAGATAAAAAGCATCGAAATGTTTAAATGCTTTCTGTAAACATTGCTGCATATTTTAGTTTGTGCAAGCTAGCCAGATACTTAGCAGTGGGAACTGATGATGGTAGGGCTCTAGAAAATCCAGGCATGCAATGGGAGTCTGCTGTAGGCCTCCCAACTTTCGGTGTTGTTATTAGTCGAGAAAAGCATCCTTATCTCGTTATTTTTTTTAATATATATATATATATACACACAGTTACAGAGAAAACTTTGAGGAAGAAATATTTTACACTGAGGATGTTGAAACACTGGCACACATTGCCTGGAGGTTGGACAGCGCTCTGAGCAAAGTGATCTAGTTGAAGATGTCCCTTGCTCGCAACAGGGGAGTTGGACTAGGTGACTTTTAAAGGTCCCTTCCAACCCAAACAGTTCTCCAATTCTGTGTGGCGATGTCTTGTTTTCAAAGAAGAATCCTGCATTCTTTGATTTTTCAGTTATACTGACAATAGATCATTTGTTGTCCAAGTTAGCTCATTGTACCTATAGGCCTTGTTGTTCAGTGTAGTTCTGTGTTGGACTTAGTTTCACTGTATATTGAGGACTAGGAAAATAGTCTCCTGAAGAAAGTCAGTTCCTGGTAAGGATGTTTTTGTAGTTCAAATAGGGTACAAAAAAACCTCTCAATTAATTCTCTGTGGATATAATTAACACTAATCTCAGGAAATACATTGTTTGCACTGCCTTATCTCCGTATTTTCTCCTAAATATGTTTGCAATGACTTACATAGGCTATATGGAATTCCCTTTTAACGGATCTCTACTGCCAGTGGACAAAACCCAGCAGTGTTTAGAAAATAAAAATGCTGAATGACAAGTCTCTTCAAGTGTTTTTCAGGCCCCTGGACTAGCAGCTCTTACACACATGCTCACCTCTAAGCAGAAGCCTTGGCATGTTCTTATTCAGCCATTTTCATTGTATTTTTGTACTTTAATTAGGTAGTTGCTTAAAACTTATCTTCCCATTTATCCTCTCAGTTCTTTCTTAGGAATCTTATTGCTCCCATAATCTTATTTTGGTACGAGTTGAGAATTCATTTTTAATTATGTCTTTGATTTTTCTTTTTTTTTTTTGGTTATGTTTTGGTTTTGTCTTGTTTTTCCTTCTCTTCACTTGTTTTCCTAGATTGATTCAGTTGAGAATTTTACATTGTCTAATACTCCATCACGGGATGAAGATAGCAAATCTCACCTCCATTCAAGATCAAGGTCTCCTTCTACAGCTAGTGAGATTGAACCAGTAGAGGTACTTAAGTGTTGACAAATTTTTGTACTTTTTCTGAGAAGTAACAGTTTCACTCTTATAAAATTGCTATTGAAAACTATTTTTTTAAATGAAACTCACTTCTCTGCAGCGAGACTCATTTAGAAGTACCTTGTAATAGCCTTTTGCACTAGTGATAAACTGTATTTTGAGGAATGTTGCATTTTCTTTCACATATGGTTAATTGATCAGGGATGGGAACCATGCTGAACCAATTATTAAATAAAGTCACTGTTCATAACATATCCTCAGTCGTGAATATTTAAGAAATGTTGGCATGAAATTAATGTTACACTGTAGTTTGTAAGAGCACACTTTGAAGTCCTGCTGGAAGTCTTGTCAATACCAAATGTTAGCTAGGCTATAATAACTTTATCCCTTTCCCTGTTAAAAATTTTAACTCTCTGATTATTTTACATTAGAAAAGATTAAATCAAATGTTTAAGATAATACAGTGTTATTTTTGACATTTAGGAGATCTTGCACATCATTTTGCTGATAAATAAGATGTGTTTTTCATAGTCCTTTCCTGTGCCAATGAGTTTGGTTTCATTGCTTTTGTATTTGGGAACAGGGTGGGTGGGACATAGTAGTCTTGTTACTTTATTCAAGCTATCTTTTAATAGTGTGTATTTGATGTCTTACTGATCCTTTGTGGCCTCTGCTCAGGTTATAGATCATCCTCCCCGTTCAGTTCACACACCAACCATGAGGACAACATATATTGGATCAGGACTCTCTGCACCAAAGGTATTCAGTCAAGCATTCATGCTTTTCATGTAGTAAGGAGAAAAATATCACTCCTGGGCAACACCTTCAAGAGAACTGTTTCTTACAGTAACCTTACCAGAACTGCCTAGAAGGGTTATTTACATGCAAGCTTGTTGCTTTCTAAAACCCCTTGTTCTTACATTATGTGGTGTGACAAGTTGTATTAGGTATTCCACTGTAGGAGCACACAGGCATTTGTTTATAGGAAAAACCACAGTTTGGATATTAGAAATAAAGAAATTAACAAGAATATGAAGAAAGGAGAGGAGTCTTCCTAAAGAGCATTTTCCAGCGTGTGTCTGGCCTACCTGCCTCTATCCTTTGAGTACAACAAAACTGATGTCACTGGGGGCCAGTCTTGGATTAGCTAATTAAATTCTTATTTTTGAGCAAAGAATAAGCCTAAAATGGAATCATAGGTTTGCATTTTTTTATAAGCAACATAGAGTGAACACTGCAGCCCTCACTGCAGCATTAGAGTGGAAGAAGAAATTCCAGGGTTTTTGTCTTCTATATTTTTACTTGCATAAATACTGATTTTACATCAGTTGTTGGAATTATTTTGCTGTTGGCCAAGTAAGCCAGTGAGTGTATGCTAATTCACAGTGAACTGTGTATATTCAAGCAAATGAGAAATAAGATACAAGCTATTAAAGAAACAGTTTTCACATAAAAGTTTCAATAGTGCCTCAATGGCTTATGAATCTTCTATATATTTAAAAAAACAACAGTTCTTCTGCAACTAATCCGTGAAGTAAGTAAGTCTTTCTAATAGATCTGTTTCTCTGCTTTCATAAATTGCAAAAGAGCAAAATACTTCATTTGTGTGAAGGAAATGCACTTGGAATCATGTGAAATAGATTTTACTATGCAAGTCATTTCAGTTTTGCAAATCTTTTGCTCAGTAAGTGATGATTTGCTTTCTAATTTATTTTGTTCACTAAAGAGTCTTCTTTATGATTGCATCAGTTTTTAAAGCTAAGTATTGTTTCCCTGCAAGTTTCAAAACAAGACATCCATCTGTCTACACAAAGCTTCCATTGTGACAGTAAAACTGTCATTAAATGTGAATGAAGACTGAGCCCTTAGCTGTGATATCTTATGCTGTGAAAAAGAGGAGAGTGAGTAAAATTTTAATATACCTACTCATTAAAGTAGTAGTCTGCAAAATTATCTCCTTTCAGATGACATACATTATTCAGGTTGTTGGGGCAGCCTTTGTGTTCACCCTATGTTGCTGTATCCTTTCTCCACCTACCTGGGATGTGTTTCAGAAAAGTAAAGCAGCTTCTTAGGGTTTATGTAAGGCCTTTTATGAATCATACTACCACATTACATAGTCATTTAGTCTTGATATCATAGCAGCAGCACTGCCATCCTTGAGGGGAGAGAGAGAATAAAACACTTACTCATGTCGTCTGTGTTCCCAAGAACGAACAAAAAGATAAGCCCTTTCAAAATCAACTTCATCTATATTCTTGCTTTTAAATTGTTTGTTCTGAAATTGCTTGTGCCTGACACCATAAAACTGAACTTTGTTGTGCTTTCTGGCATAAATTTTAAAAGCTATTATGTTTTTCTTTAAACTAAGGTGACACTCCTTACGGAGGAGCTTAGAAAATACTGTGATGAGTTGACTTTGGCTGACCACCATGTGCCCACCAGGCACATACATACACACGCTCAACATCTGGTGTGTGAAGGAACAATTTTGGCAACTTTAGTATCTGCAATGGAAGCAAACTCATGCTCTGAGATAAGATCTGGTTTCCATGGTTTTGTTTACAGAGTGTGGTTTAAATTATCGGTAACATGCACTAGTAGTGATGTTTTTCAGCCTACGTGTTAGAAGCTCAGATCTCATTACAGCAGAGGCAAATAAGCTACCTTTTTAAACATACCTATGCACTCTTGTGACTGTGAAAAAAGAACTGTTCTTCAGAAGTGTAACATTTATTAACATCTTTGTCTGCTTGTTTCATAGCCTAAAGCCCACCAGTTCGTAGTGAAATCATTTAATACACCAACAAAATGCAATCAATGCACATCTCTGATGGTCGGTTTAATACGACAGGGCTGTACTTGTGAAGGTAAGCAGTTGGGAAAGCAGGAGGTGTGAAGTCCCTGCAGATGAAAGTTGCACAGTAAATGTTGTAGTGTGCTAATACAGGAGTCTTCCATTTATATTTTGAATAATAGCATATAGTCTCAGGCTACAGTTTTTAACAGTAGAACTCTAAACATCTTAAATAGCAGATCACCTAGTTATCTGGGGACATACTTATTCCAGTTGGTGATAGAAAAAAACTTAGTTCTCTTGAAGTAGCAGTAAGGGGCAACTGTCAAGTATGGTGACAGCGGCTTTGATTTCTGGCTCAGGGCAAAATTTATAGCAGCTTTGCCATTCAGTACCAATTTTGCTTCTTTTCAGGACTAATTTAATCTACGTTTGTACATACA
This sequence comes from Bucco capensis, assembly GCA_013396975.1. Lineage (NCBI taxonomy): Eukaryota > Metazoa > Chordata > Aves > Piciformes > Bucconidae > Bucco > Bucco capensis. Next base: position 29,617 of record VWZO01012428.1, read on the forward strand.
CAGAATGACATGCATCATTTAGAGGAGCTTATATTTTTTTGTTTATTAGTAGGTTGGGCCTAGAGGAAATCATTGAGAGTATCTCAGGATGAGCTGCTGATTAGGCTGTTTCTTACCTGGATGAAACCAGACTGTATATCCATACAGCTCTGAAAATGAGAAAATCAGAATTTAGAGCAGATATAAACATGAACTGCTGCTGTGCACAGACTTATATTTCTGTCTTGATGTAGCAAACTTCAGTGAAACTCTTCAGTTGTTGGTTAAAAAAAGAGAAGATTCCTTTACAAATATCATCATTATTGTAACTTTTTGCATTGCACAAGAAATAACCATCAAATCTCTGTGTTTCTTCTCCTCACAAGTATGTGGATTCTCTTGCCATGTGACCTGTGCAGACAAGGCTCCTGCAGTATGTCCAATTCCTCCTGAACAGACTAAGGGACCTTTGGGAATAGATCCACAGAAAGGCATAGGAACAGCTTATGAAGGACATGTCCGAGTAAGTATCAAGTAGCTGTATTTGGGCCACTTACATCAAATACGTTGTTTTCCAGAGATGGAATTAAACTCTAATTGGGACACTGCAGGGGATGAATTTAATTATACCTTAAAGGAACAGTTTGGAAACTGAGACCTAAATTTTCACAAAGCAGCTCTTAACATTTTCAACACTAATTCCCACTGCATCTCAGTCAGCCATTGTGCTTTGAGTTGGTCTTGAATAGTCCATCTCTAGAGATCAGATCATCTTCCAGGGCCTGTGAGTTTTTGATTCTTTCTGTTGATGCTAGCACTGTCTGGGGTCATTGGTGTGGATACTTATACATAAATACTAAAAAAATTACTCAGAATAGTTTTGGCCAGATTCCTGTTGTCCAACTAGAGGTGAGCTTCTTTCTCTGTATTTGTTAATGTGGCTTTGAGTTTCTGAAATAAGAAGAATGAATCTACAGTGCAATGGATTTTTTAAATACTACATTGTAGTGGCTCTGTGGCTGTGTCTGATGCTTTTACTGCACCTCTGCTATTTCTCATATTGCTTAATATTATCACTGAAAAAAAACTTGTCAGCCTAGATGAGAGAATTGATTTTTGTACTGTCTGATATTTTGATTGCATGCAAGCTTAGAGAGAGTTGATCAGAATTTCTTTTGCTTAAGGTACCAAAACCAGCTGGAGTAAAGAAGGGCTGGCAGAGAGCACTGGCAGTGATCTGTGATTTTAAACTCTTCCTATATGATATAGCAGAAGGAAAAGCATCCCAGCCCAGCGTGATAGTGAGTCAGGTCATAGACATGAGGTAAGTTGTTTGGTGCTGAATGGGAGCTTTTCAGAGGCACTGGGAGATTTTTCCTGCTTTTTGTTTGTGCGGACTCAGTAGCAAGGTCCAGAGCTTTTATGAAATACTGTAATCCATATTGAGAGCCTCTGATTTTCTCAAAAAAAGCAACATTTGCAGTTAGCCTGAACTACACTTGTGTGCAATTTGAACTTCTATTACTACATCATCTACCAAAATGCATCCCTTCAGCTGTGCAGGAGATCTGGAAACAATATAGGTGAAAAATACTTTATTTCAGGGTTGAATAGACTTTTGAAAGACAGATATATCTTTGTTGTAGGATAAAAGTAATATAATTTTTGATTCAGAAGGGCTAAATAGTTTGTTCTCACTATCTTCAGTATTCCTGAAATACTGTAGTTTCACTGAATGTTGAGAACAATTAGCATATCAGCTAAGTTAAATCATCTCTGAACTCAGTTAGTTTATCCAGGAAGTGTCAAAGAACTGTAACTTATAGCTTGTAGTGAGTTCAGATTTTTATGAAAGAGTTGGAGAGGTGCTCTTCGTCCAGGCCTATTTTTAGAGTTTGGATGGTTTGGAGTTGTTTTTGTTGTTTGGTTGGATTTTTGTTGTTTGTTTGGGTTTTTTTAATAAAAGGTTTTAATTTAAATGGACGAAACCCAGATATTCTGAATAGATTTATCTCCACCAGCATTTACCAGAAATTAATTATGCAGCATTGCATTTGTGAGTTTGATCTGCAGATAAAGAGGACAGGATAATTTTAAAAGTTAGCTCTCAGTATTCTCTTGTTGTGTCCTTCACAAAACAAGGCTATTGGTACTAGGGAAATATAAGTTAAAACATACAGATTTTATTCTTTAACTCTTTTCCAATTATGTTTGTGGTCTCCATAAGGGATGAAGAATTCTCAGTGAGTTCTGTCTTGGCCTCAGATGTCATCCATGCAAATAGAAAAGATATCCCCTGTATCTTTAGGGTAAGTATTATGTCTTGAATGCAGTAACCCAGAAGTACAGGATTTCACAGTGTGATGTGTGGTGTGCATTCACTGACAGCTTGCTAGTATTATATTTCCTTTGCAAGTTCTGGCTGTGTGGTGTCCATAGCAGCAGCAATACATGAGTTATCTGTACATATATAATTTTTGTGGTAAAAATAGAACTGGTACATTTTGACAAGTTTTCATGTTCCGTTTGTGTGGATTTTATTTTTATTAACCTTCACAATAAGACATACTTTTTTCAGTCTTCTGTTAGTTATTTGGAATACTTCTGTTCTTCATGAGCTTCTGCATTTTCATTTCCTAAAGTTCCCTTCTGCTTCTCAATTGAATTTTTTGTGTTATTCCTGAAGCCTTTATTTTATGTCTTTTCTTTGTATATATGCCTTGGATCACTGAAAAATCCCATTCATGGGGTAGTCAATATAGGAATCTAGTGTAAAATGTTCATTAAGATTTGTCTAGTATCAGGATTTTGCCATTATTGACTTTTTCTAATACTATTTTTACTAGATGCTCTATTGAAGCTTTGACCTCAATGAAATCTCTTTAGTGTCTTACTAATTTCCCTATCATTCCACTCCTTGTTTTTCCAGCTTTCAGACTGTTCGTGATTCTGTGAGATAAACCTGCAAAAGGGGCTTTCATTTTTAACTGTAATAGCTGTACCAAATACATGAAAAAGATCATTCTTAGATCATTCTTTCATAAAGACCATTCCTATTGCATTCTTAGTTCAGACAGCTAATTAAAAGGGCACTTATAGGCCTCTGACACCCTTGTAAAAATGATCATGATGAAATTCTTTTGGTGCTTATGACTTAAAACGTGTTCTAAAATTTTCCAGGTTACAGCTTCCCAGCTCTTTGCATCCAGTAATAAGTGTTCAATCCTGATTCTAGCAGACAGTGAGAATGAAAAAAGCAAGTGGGTAGGAGTGCTGAATGAATTGCATAGGATCTTGAAGAAAACCAAACTCAAAGACCGCTCAGTCTATGTTCCCAAAGAAGCTTACGACAGCACCTTACCCCTCATCAAAACAACACAGTCAGCAGCAATCATAGGTATGAAATGAATAAGAAGAAAGTTCTAAGAAAAATGGGTATGCTGAAAGCATGCTTTTTTTCCCAGAAAATACATTAAATGGTGTTATCTACTGAACAGAATAATATGTGGTGGGTTTATCCCATATAGAAATGTGTATGCATTTAAGAGAGAAGTGCTTTTTGAGATCTTTAAGAATATTCACTCTAGTAACACATATTTGTAATTACAAATAATTTTGTAGTTCTGCAAACATAATTCCTTAACTGAGCAAAATAAGCACTGTACAGTGCGTACACATCACTTACAGTGATGTGTAATTCCTTCATATCATAGAAATCTGCTTGTGAGACCAGAGAGAAAACTTAAAAGCAGAGAATTAATTTAGTCATTTTAAATGCTACTGGATAAAATATCTTAAGCTGATTATTTAAATTATTTAAATAGTATCATTATTTCATAATCAGTAGTACAATTCAGTGCTTTGAATGTTTGTTTTTTTAAATGATATTTCTTGCTGTTACTTCTACTAACAGGAGAAATAGGAAGAGACCTCTTATTTCAGAAATTTGAAAGATTGGGAGGTTACCAATGTTTTTTATTACAAGAATGTGTATTGAATTTAGCTTTGTATTTGTTTATTTCAGGGTACCAAAAACTGCCTCTGTTAATCAGAATTATCACTATTGTTGATTAAGTATTTCCAAAGAAAAATAACCTTTTTTTTTTTCCTTCATATCATAGACCACGAAAGAATAGCTCTGGGGAATGAGGAAGGGTTATTTGTTGTACATGTCACCAAAGACGGTAAGAGATTAAGAACTGGTAATAATTTTCTTAATATTAAGTAATCAGAAAGTAACCTTTGTAACCTCTTTTCTCTTTTAATATCCTCTGGGTTCTTTTTCTTGATTTACTACATTGTCATTTGGACAACCCCATGTGTTCTCCTGTGCTTTCTGGTTTCCATATCCTTTCCAGTAAAAAAGGTCCAGCATCTGGAATGCAGTTGATTTTCTTCCCTTGTTTGAGGAAGGCTTAATAGTGGATTCAGACCAGGTTGTTCACGACTTTGTCCAATTGGGCCTTGAAAATCCCCAAGGATGGAAGTTCCACAATCTCTCTAGGCTATCTGCTGCAAATTATTCTTGCAATGAAGCATACTCTTTGTATATCCAGTAGAAACCTCACTCATTTCAGTTTGTGACTATTGTCTCCTCCTCTCCTGCTGTGCACCTCAGGAAGGAGCCTGGCTTAATTTTTTTCTGTAACTTACTCCTTGGTATTCAAAATGTAAAGCTATGTTCAGTATTGTAAAGAGATGTAATGACAGATGCCCAAGCCAATTCAACAAGCAATGTGTTTAGTTGTATGTTTCAGTTCTTTGAGGATTTCCCTTTATTCAGTAGTTCTGTGGCTATAAACTGGTTTTGAAATGAATACTGAAGAAATAGAGTGGTTGTTATTGCATCAGATCTGCTCTTCTGTTTTCCTGGTGAGGAAAAGCCAAAGGTCTATTCAGCATTGCCACACCAGATATTATTAAAATACAAGTATTGATTCTGTTCGTTTTAATATTGCAGGGAAGCAATAAAGGGAATTTCTTGGGTTTCCTTCATAATTTGTCTTTACATGTGTTATAATCAATTCACACTTAAACATTATTTACTTGGATTTGGGGGGTTTTGTTTTGTTTTTTATAGAGATTTTCCGTGTTGGTGACAATAAGAAGGTTCATCAGATTGAACTTATCCCAAATGAACAGCTCATTGCAGTAATCTCAGGACGAAACCGTCATGTGCGGCTCTTCCCTATGGCTGCCCTGGATGGAAGGGAGACTGAGTTTTATAAGCTGGCAGAGACAAAAGGCTGTCAGTCAATAGTTTCTGGACACGTGAGCCATGGAGCTTTTACCTGCCTATGTGTAGCTATGAAAAGGCAGGTCCTCTGTTATGAACTAAATCAGAGTAAGACACATCACAAAAAGGTCAAGGAGATCCAAGTCCAGGGGAATGTCCAGTGGATGTCAATCTTCAGTGACCGTCTTTGTGTGGGCTGCCAGTCAGGTTACTTAAAATATCCCCTTCACGGAGAAGGCAGCCCATACAGTCTGCTCCATCCAGATGACCACACATTATCATTTATCTCACAGCAGCCAACGGATGCTATCTGTGCAGTCGAAATCTCAAATAAAGAATACCTGCTGTGTTTTAGCAGCGTAGGGGTTTACACTGACTGCCAGGGCCGAAGATCTAGGCAGCAAGAACTGATGTGGCCTGCAACTCCATCTTCTTGCTGTAAGTTGCCATGTGTGTCAGCGTACTTGCTATTATAAATTGAAGTAATCACTGCTTGTATTAATATCCGCAGGAAGTGAAGTTCAAGGATAATTACCTGACAGGTAAATGAATGCTTTCAACTTCTGTCAGCTGTTTTAATCTAGTCAGAGGGTTTAATCCTGATCTCATTTATGCTAGTTTTGACAGCTCAGTCACTGACCTAGACCACTGCAACAGAAAGGGTCAGGATTTCTAACTCTGATACCCAATTTCTAAACAACATGGCCTTATTTCTAAAACAGCTGAAAGCCTCAGGTCCTACACAGGCTAATGGGATCTTTGATACCACTGATACTGGACTGTTGTTATTTAAGGTCTCAAAATTTAATTGTACTTTGACTCAGCATTGTGATTCAAGCTTTTTTGATGTTCAGAGTCATAGAATCATAGAATCACAGAATGGCCAGGTTGGAAGGGACCCTAAAGATCATCTAGTTCCAACCTCCCCACACTGAGCAGGGGTGCCAATCACTAGACCAGGTCACCCAGGGCCACATCCAGCCTGGCCTTGAACACTGCCAGGGATGGGGCAGCCACAACCTCTCTGGGCAACCTGTGCCAGTGCCTAACCCCTCTCCGGGTAAAGAACTTCCTTTGACTTGCTTTTCTCTAATGGTGTTTATTCCTACTTAATGGTTTGGGTTTTTTTTTGCTAAATCTTTCATTCTCTCTTCCTCAACAGGCTTCTCGTTGGTCTCCTCTCTTTGCTTTTTTAAATAATCAATTTTAAGTTCCCCACCCTATCCCTTTTCCTTTCCAAAATACAATGTATCGCAGGCAATATAGAAAACATATTTCATAAAATTAAGGGAAAAATACTGTACTTTTTCAGGATTTCAATTTCCAGCAACAACTGTTAAACTTTTACTGCACATTTTTCCAGAGCTAGGGCTTTGTCTTTCTGACACTTGGAGGAAAAAACATCCCTGCAGTGCCTGTCTTCTTTCTGAATGCAGATAAAGATTAACCAAATTGGTCCTCACAGTACCTGTGAATGAACCCAAGTCTTATGCTGATTTTTTAAAGTACCTGCCTTCTTACCTCACTTTGACAGAAGTACAGTCACACTGCAGAGAAGAGGAATATTTCACCTTGTTTGAGTGAAACCCCTTCCAGATGTGGAAAGAGCAACTCTTACAGGCTGTAAATCACTTCCAGTTTTAAAGCAAGAGTGTGATTATTGTAGTGGACTCAGAGAATGAATAAATCAAAAGAAAAGATTTTGTTGTGGATTGAAAAACAGATATTTTCACATGTAGCTCATCTATACTGACCATTGATATTTGTGGAAGTTTTTTTATTGCCTTAAATGAAGTGATTTGATGTTATTCCTATTCAAAACTGAGATAAATTTTATAGCAAAGCCTGTTACATTTAAACACAAATTGGATGCTCTTGTTAGTTTTGGCAGCATGGCAGTCTTGTTGCTGAATTGGACATACTGAATTCTCCTTTAGAAGTGGTCCCAGTGGATCAAAATCATCTTGGTGAAATGTACCAAATAAGTAGCACAGGAATTCTCTTTGTAATCCAGAAAATAAGAGAAGAAAATTAAAGCTAGAAGGAAACATGATTTTTATGACTCAGTCATGATGCTTAGTTCCAGCTGATGTTCATTTAGTGCATAGTCCAAAGACTAAATGCTCAATTTATTCAAATGACAGTTATTAAATATCAATATACTTTTCTACCACATCATTTACAGAATACAGACTCTTCAAGGGCTTTTAGAAGAAAAAACATTTCAAACCACATTAGTTTGGCAGTTAACTATGATCCCTTGTAGCTGAAAAAATAGTTCACTTCTGTAAAGTTAAATGTCAGAGGTTTTGAGTTTTTTGTTGCTGCTGGTTTGCCTTCAGAATAAATTTCTTGGTCATTTCTGAGTTAAAACACATTTTGCAGAGATTGTTGTTGGATTGTGGAGTATTTGTGGAGTGTTTTCATAAGAAATCGTGAATTTTGAGCCTTATCCAAAAGCACATGACACTATACCTAATCATTTCCTCTCAGGTTACAATGCACCATACCTCTCTGTGTACAGTGAAAATGCAATTGATATCTTTGACGTGAACTCTATGGAGTGGATTCAGACTATTCCTCTCAAAAAGGTAACTTGCTATTTCAGTATCAGTTAAAGAATATGCCTAGACCCATTATTGCTTTGCTGCAGTCATACTAGGTTTTTAAAGCACGTTAGAATCATAGAATCATAGAATCNATGCAGCCCAGGATGCGATTAGCCTTCTGGGCTGCCAGTGTGCACTGTTTGCTCATGTCCAGCTTCTTGTCCACCAGCACCCCAAGCCCTTTTCTGCAGGGCTGCTCTCCATCATCTCATCCCCTAGCCTGTATTGATATTAAAAATATGTATTGATATTAAAACTGCTTGGTTAATTCGACAAAAAGAAGAGCCACAGCAAAGAAACTAGTGCTTTTTGTTCCAAAAATGAAATGTGTTCTGCATGATGTGATTTCACTGTTTTAGATGAATGGTCAGTATGGAGCACACAAGTGTTCTAGACTTTCTGATATTATTGTAGAGAGCAGTTTCTTCATATTAATTGCATATGGCTTCATTGGGACTGATTGCATCTGTGTTGTTGCCAGAAGATGGTGAATGTTAAGATAATTGAATAAGCCTTTAAAAAACTATGTTTTGCTGCTTGAGAGCACCGTAGACAGATAGGATTAGAACATTTTGGTTTAACCAGTACAAATAGTAAAACCAGGATGATGGCAGATTTGGATCAAATGGAAGAAGTTTTTGAAAACATCCTTGGTATTTATGGAGGTATTTGTGTATTTGGAATGAAAAAAGAAAAGTTTTCCCCCCCCCAATAGTTTAGACTGACTTGAACTTTGTATGAGTGTCAACATAATTCCTTTACTGGCATTCCAGTGACATAGAATGACAAGAAATTGCTGTTGTGGTCTTGTATTAGTCATTCAGTCTCTCTGCATATCAATTTCTGTATGTCAGATGCAGACCAGGATATTACAGGAATGCTGTAAGGATAAATAATGCAAAAATCAAGGTGCTCAGCTAGCTATTAATCATCCTAAGGAAAGAAGAATAATCTGGCCTTTCAGAGGCAGTTTTCTGTACTCTTACTGATGTCCAAACTTTTGAGTTATTAAGTGGTTGGAGCATTTTTTTTGTCACACACAGCAGTGTGTGACTTAGTACGTTGATTAATATTTGGCTCACCACTGCCCATTTAAATGAAGGAGGCTACTTTCAACAAATAAAAAAATTGCTGCATCTAGAAGACTCAAAAATGGCAATTTATTATGAAGATTTTGTTTCTAACACAACTTGCAGACTAGGAGACTGGAATGCTTCTTTCATTTTGAAGTTGGAAATAACAAATAACAGTAGGTTTTAGCAGTCTCTATATACTGTTACCAGGTTGAAAAGCATAACTGTGACATGATGCACAAAATGAAAGCACACCTTACTGCTGTGTGCACCTAACAAACAAAATTGAATTGTTATACAAAGTGGACCTCTAACAGAATTATTTATTTAAATGATGGGAGGAAAGTTAAGCCAGTGTCTTTAAGTGGAATTTCAGTCAACTCCCTCTGTATTCATTCTCCAGATGTAAGTTTAAAATCTGAAATTGTTTTTAACTCTGCTTTGGTGGCTTTGATGACTCACAGTAGTTATTCTTGAGAGCAGACATGTGTTACTAGAGATAGGAGATACTGCTCCATACAGCCTGTAGTTCTTCTGTGGAGGAAACTTCGATCTGGCCAATTGTGTTGTTCTACTACCTGGTTGGCTTTATTAGTGCTTCTTTTACAGAGTTTATAATGCATCTTGGAGCTTTCAGAATAAGATGTGCTATATAAATGTGAATTATTACTATTACAAGGACTGATTTTCCTTGTTTCAGGTACGACCCTTGAATACAGAAGGATCACTAAACCTTTTAGGCCTGGAGACAGTTAGATTAATATATTTCAAAAATAAAATGGCAGGTAAGTAAAAAGAAGGCAATTTTCATTGTGCAATTTTTTGTTTAGAAGGAGCATTTTTCTTTGGCCTGAATCTGTGCATTGTAGAAAGTGCTCTCTCAAACATGCTTGTTAATCTGGGAGAAAGCCAAAGCTTACCTATCCCACTGTGATTGCAAAGGTGTCTGCTAGGCAGGTACTCTGAACTTTTTCAATCCCTTTTAAATATTCAATAAAGACTTGAATGAAGATTGGAAATAGAATGACTAGATGCTCCCTCTAAATCTGAGATCACCTGCCAGAACTGTCTAAAAATGCATGCACTATTAAAGACTTTAATAGTGATCTTGGGAGTACTAGATTAAAATTAATATTATACTTAACCTATAAAACCTTTCCCAAGGATCAGGAAGTACTACAATATTGTGTATTCATAATCTGTTATTAGGGCCACATATGATTGTGTGCCAAAGTTTTAGCTTCAGAATTCTATTTTTATTATGAGTCTTTCTGACTCTTTTTTCTTTTTAGAGTCCATATCATAAGCATGTTCCTGATTAATTTAACCTTTTGTTTAACTTCTTACATGGAGAGGGCATCTGCTTTCTTATAAGAATTCAAAGTTATAATACTTTTTTTAACAACTGTTCTGAAAATAGTGGAAATAAACACTCTAGAAACATATACTGCTGTTGTCAGTGTTTCAATGTTTATTTAAATAGTTAGCAAATTAGTACAAAAGGAATGATAATGGTAGATAGAAGTAATATGATGGAAGTATGTATAAAGAATTTTCAAGTCTAATGAAGACTGAATATCAAAAATAGAGAAGAAGAGGAAAAAATCCTGGATAGTGTAGGATCAGAAGGAAGACTGATGCTTTGCTTCTGTACACTTCTCACTGTCTTTCAGAAAAGTTTGCCAAACAGTAAAGTATCCTCCAGGCGTATGTCTTTAAATATCTGCAGGTGTTTTTTTTTTCCTTGAAGCTACTTACCTAGTAGATCTTACCTAGTAGATCTCACACTTCATAAAATCTCCAGTTGATCTTAAGGAAAGAAGATATTTCAGTTGCATACAAAAACTGAGTAGTAGGGTTTGGGTATATTCAAGCTTTTTAAGTGTAACTTTAGTCTACATCTATATAAAACAAAGAGCAGTTTCAGAGTTCATTCAGAGTAACCCTTCTATTGTATGATTATCACCACTATATATTTCTTGTCTTTATTAAAGATGGCTTGGCCAGACATACCTATCTTCTCTTTTCCCACAATTGAACCAAAATGCGTCGCCATTTAAGCATTTCAAAAGGAGTAGTCTTTTTGAAGCCGGAAGTGAAGGGAAAAGAATCTTGCATTGAGTTTCCAGATGACTGGCAGAACAAAACTGTTCCAGTGATTTTCAGTGAGAACTGCCAAAGAAAGTTTGAGGACTGAGATCCCTTCCTGCCCACCTAAATGTTTTGTTTGAAAGAATTATCCAGTGGTATTTTGAGGACACAGTTATGGCAGCTTGTGTGTGAAGAAGGGTTAAGTCTGTTGCTATACAACAGTGTACAGTAACCAGGAAAACCCATAAACCAAGAAGCATTTGTTCAGGTTTGATGGGAAGTGGATGGTGACAAGCACTAGCAAGAACAGAGGGGGGGAAACTGTCTTTGAATGCAAACTGCATGAATACCTGATGAACTGTCCCAGTGGATCATCGTATTTGTATTGATTTCAGAGGGTGATGAACTGGTAGTTCCTGAGACATCAGATAACAGCCGGAAGCAAATGGTTCGAAACATCAACAACAAGCGCCGCTATTCATTCAGAGTACCAGAGGAGGAGAGGATGCAGCAGAGGAGGTCGGTATTCAACACATATCTTCCATACATGCTTGTAAGCTCTAAACGACAATGATTAATGCCAATGAAGTACTTCATTTGTTGCTTTCTGGAACATCCATTCAGATATTTCTGTCTGTTCACTACCGTGTTACTGATCAATGTTTAACTTGTGTTTATACCAGTTTGGATATGGATATGGATATGCACTGCATGCACAAGTATTCATTAGTTCAAATTTAATTGTGTGAAACAGCAATAATTTGGAATGCGTGAGTCCACATATTGTATATAGGTACATAGGTGTGCGCCTAGTACTGTATATATAAAGATCTGTAATAAACACTTCTCAAAAGGAGATTGCACTGCTAACTGTGCGTATGGATTAATTACGTTCAGACTCTAGTTCTGCTTTTCTTTCTGAAGGCAGTTCTGTTCTCAGCAGTATCTGCGTTTGTGATTTATAGATTTAACTACATACACATTCTATAAATCTCGGAAAACTCACTTCTTCAGATGACACAGGACTTTAGGATGTCTGTCTCATAGAAGCCTTCAATAGTTCACAAATACTTCCTAAATGGCAATGAAAATAGGTCTGCGCTTCTCACAGTGTTCACAGAGCATATAACTGACCAATTACTATCACTCACGAAAGATGACCTGATGCTGTGCTAAGATACACTCCAAGAAAAGAGTATTTCAGTTTTCTAACTTCTAGTATCTTGCACTGATGACTGGAAGAAAAGTAGTAGTTGTGTACAGTGGAGATAAAATTTGAGTTCTTGACCTTGCCTTTTCTGAGATGATTGCAGTTTGGTTGTTTAAAATTTTATTTATTCTGAGTTCTGAAATCACGGAATCATAGAATCACACAATGGTTAGGGTTGGAAGGTACCTCTGGAGCCCATCTAGTCCAACCACCGTGCAGTGTGCAGGAACATCCCCAACTAGATCAGGTTGCTCAGAGCCCTGTCAAGCCTCACCTTGAATGCCTCCAGGGATGGGGCCCCAACCACCTCCCTGGGCAACCTGTTCCAGTATTCCACCACCCTCATGGTGAGGAACTTCTAATATCCAGTCTAAATCTACTCTACTCCAATTTAAAACCTTTCACTACAGACCTTTGCAAACGGCCCTCTCCAGCCTTCTTGTAAGTTCCTTTTAGGTACTGGAAGATCACTATTAGGTCCCCATGAAGCCTCCTCTTCTCCAGGCTGAACAATCCCAGCTCCCTTAGCCTGTCTTCGTAGGAGAGGTGTTCCAGCCCCCTGATAATTCTAGTGGCCCTCCTCTGGACCTGCTCCATCAGGTCCATGTCCTTTCTGTATTGAGG
>VWZO01012428.1:44263-67292 GCA_013396975.1 Bucco capensis
TTCATGTAGAGGCACTTCAGCTGGGCAATCAGCCATGTCACCTTTCCAGAAAAACATCCCTTCATTCCCTTAAGGTGTTTCCCTGATGTTTTCCTGTTGGCTGCTACAGCCTCAGGAGCTGTTGATTTAATTCCATGAGTCTTTGACTGTGCTGCATGTTGTAGGGCAACAGGCTGAAGACCCTTACTAGACCCCCTTCCCACTAACGCAGGTGTCTCCTCCCACAGCTTGTCACATGAAAGACTGCTGGTATTATCCCCCTTCCCCATCGTACCTAGTTTAAAGCCTTGTTGATTAGTCCTGCAATCTCCTGAGCAAAGACCCTTGTTCCCCTTTGAGAAAGATGTCTCTGTCAAAAAAAAAAACATCCTTGCCATTTTGAAGAGGTTTTTATTCAGACCACAGACTGATAAAGGTACTGCAGTATTATTTGATTCTGTGCTCATATTTTGTACTTCATTTTCATCTCCACTTTGTAATGCGTCACAAATGTGTTCTGCTTTTACTCAACTTACAGAGCTTTTTATCAGTTTACAGTGGTTGTATATTCTCTGAATATTAGCAATTACTGTGCGTGGGCTGTTAGCCTGTACATAGCATTCTTTTCTTTTAGCCCCTTGCCCTCTCTTCAAGCTGGAAGTTTGTCCATGCCAGTTGTGATAGCAAGGGTTTATCACTGTTAACAGGGTTAAATAGTTAATTTCCATTTAAAGGTAGCTGATAATCAAAGCTGTACATACTTGATAAACGTCCATCCTCACCTTGAATGAAATAATCTAAACAAATCATTTTCTCTTCCAGGGAGATGCTACGCGATCCAGAAATGAGAAATAAATTAATTTCTAACCCAACTAATTTTAACCACATAGCACATATGGGCCCAGGTGATGGCATACAAATTCTCAAAGACCTTCCAATGGTAAGTACAAAAATGAATGTAAGTGTGACTGACTGCAACAGAGGCTGCAAATAAGAGAGAGAAGGATGAGTACAATACTAAATGTACATTCAGAGTGTTGATGTGGTTTGTATCAGGAGCAGTGTAACTGAGGATATGGAGCTGAACATGCTTTGCTGTATATGTTAAAATTTAAACAAAGGATAATACTTAAGCGTTGAGAGGAGGAGGAATGGCTAGTGCTCCCTGGGTTTTAAGGCAGGTTGGCTTCTCAGTATTGATAATAATTTTTATGAACCACATGAAGGGAGAAAATTAAGAGGATTTGGGCCTGTGTTCTTTGTAGGAATGGAAAGAGAAATCCTTTGTTTGTGAACTGCAGTTCAGTTCCTTTATTCTCTTTCCATCTTTAGCTCCAACTTAGCCTATCTCTTTACAACCTCTTTTCCTCAGACAGTGGAACTGTAGCAGTTTAACAGTGTGTAGTGCCAAAATTTCTTGCCCTGCCAAAGATACTGTTTTTCAGTTTCTCTCCAGATTAACTAGTCTCAGTGAAACAGAACTTCTTACATAAAAACTGACCTTTAAAGTTGAAGAATGGGAAAAGAAAACGTGTAATACCACACACATGCGTTTTTTTCCACCAGCACTTATGTAGGTGCCCTGGTGTGGGTTAGAACAGAACTAATTCTGTTCAGTGATTTTACTTGGTTAGCTAACTTTCTGAAATTAACAGCATGTTTTCACACACAGTGCCTGCTTCTAGCAGTGATAAGACCTAATGTTTAGATTTACTACCAAGGTTTGGTGTGCAGACCAAAGGCCACACCTTCAGGAAGGAGTGGGCAGTTCAGGTGACCCTAAACTGACCAACTAGGTATTCCATTCCATATACATCATATTCAATATCGAGGTGGGGGATGTGATTCAGAAGATGCTAGTTAGCACTGTAAGAAAGATCAGATGATATGCTACGAAACAGATTGTATGAATACCACCATAAGACATAGGCATTAGTGCCGAAGCGCCGTCTAAAATTATCATAGTTTGTGCCAAAAGTACGAAGTAGATCCTGAAACTAGGATGCTGAAAAGTATAAAGGAAACAACAATGAGACTGGAAAATAGTCTACCAAGCAGTTGCACTAGTTTAGGAGCTTAGGAGCATAACCTCTGCTCTGCAGATACTTGTTTTACCTCAGTTTTTCAGCAAATGGTACTTCTACATTACACTTCAGTGTAAAGTCTGCACATCTTACATGGGCCCTTCTAGCACTGTTTTCCTTAGGTGAGAATATACAAGGAAAGGATTTACTTTTAAATTTCATACTAGAGACAATCTGAGAAACCTCTCAATAACAAATATATTCAGTGCAATTGAGCAAAGAACAAGTGTGTGTGTTTGTACATGAATAAATAATGAAGGACCTGCTTCTAGAAAACACACAACAAATCCAAGGGAAGTTGGAAGCTACTGTTTATCTTACCTGTATGTGAGTATATGTACATGTAATGTTAAAGAATGATAATTTGCTCCAGAGCAGGATGTAGATCAGAAACTTTTTTAATTTTTCCACTTCTGGTGAGTTCTTTAAAATATGTCTTCCTCTACTCTAGGAGAGAAAATAATCTGCTACTGCTAAAAGTAGGGCAAAAGACATCCCGTTTCACACCATCAGTAGCTGAAAGTTCATGGGAATCAAAAGCTGGCAAGTGTAAAATGAGGAATGATTTTATCTATAGAAGGGAATTTTCTAGACTTACATGGATTAATGTTTGTTCAGCTATGTCATCTCTGAATGGCTTTTAGCTTTGAATTCATTCTAATTATGCAAGCCTTGTATTAGCTCAAAGGTGGTATTTGAAGTTAGGACTGGTACTTTGCTTCTTAACAATCACTATGATGTTTTGCAAGAAATTCGTGAGTCATTTTCCTCATGAGAAGATATTAGAAAATGTGTACCATATAGAATTGATTTCTGTACTTGTTCCAGTGCTGCAGCTTCTTTTTTAAAGTTACTATTAAAAACTTTTTTGCAAGTAGATATGAGTCAATGCTGGGAGATGTCACTGCAGATAAAGCAAATTTGACATGTATTTTTCCATCTGCTCCTTGCAATATCATGTTGTTATTTGTATTCCTGACTTAACAGGTATAGAATTGCATCAGTCACAGGGCTTGAAACTGTGAATTTGAAAGTGCAGTTTGAGATAAATAAATGTTCTCTCAAGAGCTCCTTCAGTCCAGGCAGCTTTTTCTTTTGCAGCAGCTTCCTGTAAGGTATTTGACTGGACTGAGCTTTCATTTATTGTGTTCCCAAATACCTACTTTTTTTCTCATGCACAAAAATAAAAGGAATTGTGTATGCATATGATGTTTTGTATAAAATCTAATGTTTTATTTGGAAGATAAATTTAGAATTAAAAGAGATGATAGAAATAGAGGACATTATTAGTATACAAGGTAAAGATGCACGGTTTGGCACTTTCTTTACATGGAATTATTTCACCTTGTTCCAAAAAGGTGCATAGCTTTTTTTTCTTTTTCTTTTTTTTTTTTATGCTTCTCAGCATATGTGATGATTTTGAAGCTGAAATATCTTCTCTGTATGTTTAATAGATTAGTATGTTTCAGAAGAATTGTTATCAGAAGAATAATTATTTATTTATTTTTAAAGAACTGTGTTGCATTTTACTTTGCAAATGCCTGTTTCTGTTTATGAAAATGGATGATAAAATACATTTTTGCATGTAAAGAGGGCTACCACTAGGGGGAACAAGGCTAATAGTTTTCTCAAATTCTTGTCATCCAACTACTTCAATTGATACAGCTTCTGGGTTTTAAAATACACTGGAATTCAGAAAGCATAGGAAAGACTAGAGTGAGCCTTTCTATTTGCAGTTTTTTCCTACTTATTTGAGCAGTTCCAAATGTGTTTAGCTTTCACTAAAGTCAGTATAGTGCTATGTAGGCAGAAGGGATCTTAGTAATAAACAGGTTTTAAAAGAGAATAGATATTTTAATCTCTGTGTTAGGTGAGATTGTCACAGACTCAATAGTCAGCTCATGCTAGCTTTTATCTAGCATGCATGGGTGAACTTTATAAAGCAAATAACAATTTTCATTTATATGTATGTGTTTATGTAGAAATGTATACATATTCACTTTATGTATGCAATGTGAATCCAATCAAAATTTATCTCTGCAGTCCAACTTCAGATAACCTGCCTTTGCTGCTTGTTTTAGGGGAAATGCCAAAAACTGAACAAAGCACAGAATTAAAACTGGTAGTGATGGCCCTGCTGGGGGTAGGGCTGGGCTGTGATGTGCCAGTGGGCAGGAGAGGGCATACACTTGTGCTGCCTTAACCCTTGGTATAACTGTCTGGTAGAGGCAAAGACAATGGGAGCTTGCTTGCTCTCTGCTCACTACTGTTCTTAGTGATGTCTTTTTAAAAGATCAACTTTTGAGTTTAATTTCTGTTCTAAACGTACAAAATGAAAATCAGGTAAATGGAATGTTTTAACTTCAGGTTGTTTGATATGTTGCATCAGATGCTTACATATGTGCAACATCTTGTCTGCATGTCTTTAACCTTGCTGATGCAGCCAAGAAGGGGGAAAGATGCTTTCTCTGAGTGTTGTTTCCCAGGTCTTGATGTTCAACAGGCTTGTGACATGAACAATGAGATATGTTTATGGCAAATTGCAGTCTATTAGCTTAGTCCCATGTTGTTCATGAACAGACACACCCACTTGACTCCAGTATAGCCCTGTGTTTGGGCAGAAACAAACATGCCCAAGGCTCAGAGTGAGATTGGATTTGAGAGAAAATAAAGGTTATCAGGCAATTGTAAATTTGCATCCTTCTTTTCTTCACGACAATGAAGGGATCTGACTTTTACGAGCAAGTTTGAGGGCTACAACACAACAGAAAACAGAAGTTCTTGTTTGCTATTAACAAAGCCGTAATCAGTACATATTTGTACTTTAATAGATATGGGTCATTATCTTGTGTTGTACAATTTAGAATTGTTCCTTTTAGTATATGTTTGGGGAAACATTTATATGCATATTTTTCTTCCTAGCAGCCTGTCACCAATTAACTGGCCATACAGTCTGGCCTCCCTTCTGCCCTCTTGTCCCTTCAAGCCACTTTATCGTGGATGCTCCTTTGTAACGAAGACCTGAAATCGGGAACTGCACTTACTGCAGCACAGACCACCTCTCTGTGTACAGCAGATGTACAGGATTGATTTTGCTTTCATGTTCTGCATGCTGAAGTATTTTACATACAAAAGCTAGTCTTGACTGCCATTATATTTGAACATTATGCTTCAGTTTGACTTCATACATAAGCCATTACACTTCCATTCTTGACGATGTGTGAAGCTTTGCTTGTTTCATATGAGAAACTTTGAGTAAATGAATACTTAATCCATATCCAGTATTATTTAAAGAAAGTCAGAACTCCGTGCATGCATCTGAGGGTGGAGTCCATGGAGAAAGTTCCATGGAGGATCATTTTTAAAATGTTGCCATTTCATGGCTTTCTTACATTCATGAATGCTGCCTAAATATTTTCATGGTCTGATGGCCTACTCTACTTTTTTTAGCTTGTGATTTTAGAGACTCCTTTTTCTCCCTTACTGGCTTTTAGGAACATAGCTGCCTTTGCTGCCAGTTCTCTGTTGTGAGCAGATAGCAAGGTCTGCTTTCCTGAACCATTCCTGGAATAGTGGTTTCTTGTACTGATATTTAGATGCTTCTAAACTTACTAATGGCAATTTAATATATATTATGTCTTATATGCTATAATGTAGTAAGTGATGTTTTGGTTAACATGAAAAGCCTCATAATAACCATGTGTTTAAAAAAAAAAAAGGTTGGATTTTACCAGCTGAAATGAAGAGAACACTAATGTTTGATAATATGTATTGGAATGTGACTTAATGTTCTTCCAAAATTTAATATGTTCCACATACAAAAAGTAGTGCCTTAGGTTTAGTGGAGAAGTAAGATGTATTTTTACCATATTTTATTTTTTTAAGTCCTAACATTTGTAATGTTACTCAGATCTGTTTGTTGAAAGGTGAAGTCAGTTGGACAAGGGGAAGAGAAAATTAGAAGTTAGTAATTGGAAAAGATGTTCTGATTTGGTAGTGGCCATACCCTTCCTTGCAGACCTGCTGAACATGTATAAATGGCACATGGTGGGAGACCAAGCCTTGAAATGCTCTTCCATTAAATCTGGATTTAGGTGATTTTGAATTACAAGAGCACTTGCATCGGCACATTCTGTAGAAATTGTTTCTGTTTAATTTGCAGGATTATTTCTCCCTTCTCTTTCTTTATGTCACAACCTGGGAACACATTGCTCAGTTGACCAGTTTAAAAAATTTGAATTTCCTAATGCTTTTGCACTTTATCTGCTAAGGGCCTAGTCATCTGCAGTGCAGAGACAGCAGTGCAAAGTCCCTTCATAACTAAAGTGCTGTGAGGATTGGGTGTGCAGAAGGACATAGACTTTGTGTCATCTGTCTACAGCAGAGTAAATTGTCCAAGTTGTCTGACACTAATCAGTTCACCTTCCCACACAACCTGTGTCCTATCCTGTCCACTGTTCCTTCATTAGAAATATTACGTGTTTCTTGTCTGGATGATACTTAATTTTAATGGAATTGCTAAAATGCATGAATAACAGAAGGAAATCTCTTAAAATCTTCATCTGTTGTGTATTCTCATCTTTTCTTCTCCCCACATCATCTCACCTGTGTTCACTTTCCTTTGTTTTTTATGTCTATTTTAGATTGTAAGCTCCTCAAGGCAGGGAACTGATGCTTCTCAACTGTCTGTAAAGCACCTTTTACAACTGTGGTGCTCTTTGAAATATGAAATAATAATAAATACTAGAATCTATTCCCAATGAGTTAAAAGTTTTATTTGTTTTTAATGTTTTAGCAACAGCAAGGGTGGCAGGTCCATATGACACCATGTAAGGAAGGTGCTCAGAGGACTCGGGGTGACAATGTAAGAAGCTGTGTGTTGACGGGCAAGCAGGGTTGCTGTCTGGCTGTCCTTCTGTGTTTGACTGCTCTTGTGGACTACTGTTGCTGATGTAACCTGTACAACCATCCTTCATTACTTTCTCTCTCTGTTGTCTTTGATAGCAGCGTTCCCCTTATCAGGTTTCTCATCATCACTCCCGTCTGATCTCCTCTCCAAGCAACTTTGAGCACATCTACCGCATGACTGTTAATTCAGCCGAAAAATTCCTCTCTTACAATTCCATAAATCCTGCATTTTCCCCACCTCCACGCTCTGTCCTCAGTACTCCAGCCTTTATTACTCTGAGGGTATGAACAGCCAAGTCAGGTGTTCACTCTACTAACACTGTGTGGTTTTCCTTTTGCCTGGCTACTAATGTGGGAGAAATCCCTTTGTAAGTGGTTTACTTCACCCTTTAACTTTCTTCTGTCCCAGCTGATTTATTTTCTGCTATCAGCTGTGGTACTTCCACAGCTCCAACATGCTAGGAAGCACGTAATTCATGGTTTTAGAAAAAAGAAAAGAAGTTAATAACTAGGCTGAACATCTTGCTATGAGAATAGCATTTTTAATTGTCAGGAAGGATATGGGAATTTTGAATGGAAAGTTCTCTATTCCACAGTGTTCATCCCCCAGGAGTCAGTAGCAGGATGCTGTATAAGGTTGCATTAGGAAAAGGTTCTGGGTGTTGTGTTGCACTAAACTTTTAAACAGTTTGTTTATGATGAAATCATGTGGAATGCAGGATTTTTTACACAGTGCTGTACACAGATTGAGAGACAAACACAGGTTGTGCCTTAGTTTCTAGGTTAAAGTCAGTCAGTTAGAACAGGTACAAGCAAGATCAAAAATCAAAGGTAACTGGCAACTTGCTGATAGTAGATCCCAATAATCCTAGTAGTTTTAAGCAGAGGCTGAGGTAGGATATCCTTCCAGTTGGAATGTAAACTAGGGGGAGGGACGTGGGTTTTTTTCTGTTTTCTTCTGCATCCTGGTCAGATTGTGCCCCTAGTCTGACTAGTATTTGCTAGGCACCTAGAAATACAAACCATATTAAAACATGCACAGAAGTACATGCTGTGCCTTGTAAATTGTGTCCCGTACTGTGGCCTTCTGTTCTGTTTGGGACAGTTTCATAGATGAATCAGGAATAAGCTGTGAGGTAGATGTATGTGATGGTGGTTGGTTGCTCAGGGTTTTTATGGGTCTGAGCCATGTCCATTGCTGGAATGGAAACACTCCTGTTAGTTTCTGTGGCCTTTGGACACCCTTCAGATATGCATGGCAAACCTTCACAAGTGCTTTTTGGTTGCTTTTCTAGATTGCTGTCCTTCGAAGGTTTTTGGATACATACCTGCATAAAACACTAGAGAAATTAATCTCATCCATATGACTCCAAAATAAATTTGCACAGCTAAGCTTTGACTGGTCATGTGCATGGTCATTTACTTTTGTAAAGTCTCAATTGTCAGAACCATTAATATCCAAAAATAGAGTTAACGTCATTTTGGAAAACATGCCCTGTGATGACAGACTGACATCCATCCTGACTTTTCTGGTAGGAGAGATGCAAATACATAAAAGGAATGCTCTGTCAAAGTGCAAAAAGAAAATTTAAAAAATGGCTAACTGAGTTGAAAGCTGTTTCTCTCTTAGAGGGTCATTATGAGGTTGCTGAGGCTGTATTTCAGTTCTGGTTTTAACAGTTGGATGTTTTTTAAATCCTACTGTACTATAAAATTTTCTATGTTTAATATACAGTGATGTGTCACCAGATTGTGACCTACCCTCTAAATTTCCTCTCTCATGTGAATAGTCTCCCTGAGATCAGTAAGGAATGATCCCTGGCAGTTCAAGCAGTAACTCTTTGTTTTTTTATTTAGGAGCTAGGCACAGTCTGAAAATCACTTGGGGTCTCCTGTGGCCCCTGGTGTGATAACTGTGCCCACAGCAGAGGGAGCATTAAACTCATTGCCCACGGGAAAGTGTGGGCAGTGATACCCATGTTCCTAGAATCCTTGTATGGGTAGCATGAGCTCATTAGCCTTCTGGCAGTCATCCTAGGAGAAGGACAACTCTGATTCCAAACCCGGGCAGATGGAGCTCGTTTAGCCCTGTAAGGCCTTCCATCTAAGAGAAGGACACTCTAATAAAACCTACGTCCTAAGGACTTCGCTGCCAGCATCCAAGCTTGCTAGGCCCTGGCAGATGAACTTTAGGACTAAAGGGTGGGTCCAGCTCTGCGCATGCTGTGTCTCACCTAAATAAAAATCCATTGCGCAGGCTCGAGGGTGCTATCTGCTATCCTCTTTTTATCAGCGCTTGGAAAAGGTGCTGAGGAGGAGCATGGATGGAGCCCTCCCTGGATCTTCGTTCGCGAAGCCTAGCCATACAAATACAAATTTAGGAGCATTCTTCAGCCTAAAATTGCAGCCTACTAGCACAAATTGGAGGAAAAAAAGTGTGCAACCTGGAGCACTGAGATCTTGTACCTGTTAGCTCCTTAGAACACTAAAGGTTTAGTCTTGTGTGAAGAAAAGCATTTGTCTCATGTTTGAGGGTAGAGGTGCTGTAAGCTGTATGGAAAGCAAGGCTGTGAATTTGATTTTGTATCTGACCGGCCTCCCTTTGTGTTTGGAGATGTTAGCTTAAGGTTAGTGCTCCCTCTGAGGGGACCATGATCCCAGGTACGGATGGGATATTGGAACCAAACCAGCATGAAATCCATATATCGTATATGTAATGGAAGAATTAAAAGATAAGTTTTACAGTGCAATCAACAGAACACTAAACAAAAAACCCAAAAGAACAACAAGCAGCATGATGGACAGAGAAACAGACAATTTCCTATACGCGTTTTAACTGTTTGCTCAGACCCTATATATATGTTCTCACCCCACTGCCTGAGAAGGCAACGTGGGAGCTGTTAGTGTGGGTGCAAGAGCTAAGGCTCAGGAACACTGCAGATTGCAAATACATAACCCAGAGCTCCACAGTAGCTGGGAATGGGATGCACTGAACTAATTTGGGTCTTTCACTCAGTTTCACAGCAATTAATTTCACTCAGCAAGCAGCTTCTCTGTGGCTAATTTTTTTCTTTTCTATCACCTTTCTCCATTTGGTTCAGCAGTGGGGATTAATTTTCCTGCTAGGATTTGAATTGTTACTCTAAATGAGGGGGGTTTGTTTCTCTCTTTTTAGTAAAGGAAGCTCAGGTTCCCCCTCCCCCCTTTATTTTAACTTCTTGCATTTTGCTGCTTTTAAAAATAAATAAACAAAATAAGTGCCATTTCATAAAATCATAGAATGTTAGGGGTTGGAAGGGACCTAGAAATATCATCTAGTTCAACACCCCCTACCAGAGCAGGAATCCCCTAGACGAGCTCACACAGGAATGTGTCCAGGCAGCTCTTGAAAGTCTCCAGAGAAGGAGACTCCACAGCCCTCCTGGGCAGCCTGGTCCAGTGCTCCATCACCCTTACTGTAAAAAAGTTTCTCCTCAGGTTAATACTAAACCTCCTGTGGTCCAACTTGCTCCCAGTCCCTCTTGTCCTAACATTGGATGCCATTGAGAAGAGCCTGGCTCCCTCCTCCTGACACTCACCCTTAACATATTTATAAGCATTCATGAGGTCTCCTCTCAGTCTCCTCTTCTCCAGGCTGAAGAGACCCAGCACTCTCAGCCTGTCCTCATAGGGCAGATGCTCCACTCCTTTAATAATCTTGGTGGCCCTGTGCTGGACTCTCTCCAGCAGCTCCCTATCCTTCTTGAGTTGGGGGGCCAAGACCTGGACACAGTATTCTAGGTGGGGCCTCACCAGAGCAGAGTAGAGGGGAGAATTAACCTCTCTGGATCTGCTGGCCACGCTCCTCTTAATGCATCCTACGATGCCATTGGCCCTCTTGGCCACAAGGGCACATTGCTGGCTCATGGTCATCCTCCTATCCACCAGGACTCCTAGATCTTTTTCCCCAGGGCTGTTTTCCAACAGACCAGTTCCCAGTCTGTACTGATACATGGGGTTGTTCTTTCCCGGATGCAGTACTTTACACTTACCCTTGTTATTTATTTTTCTTTGAATCTCCTTTCTGCACCACATGCATATCACTTCCAGGGGTTTTGGTCCAAAATGCTAGGGTCTCCGGCATGTGCTTATTTTATTTTTAGAACGAAGAAAAATGAAAAATTTGCTTTGTGGAGAAAGGTTGTATGAGGAATTACATGGACTTTGCAAACTGAGGTCATGAAAAATTATCAGTAGAATACACTATTAAAATATATGAGTCTTTTTCATGCATCCAGCCGTTCCCGCCCTCCCCTGATGCCTGTATGTTTTCTGCTTAGTCACTGTTAAGGAGGTTAATTGCCTTATCATTAAACACAATTGCTCAGTTTGCAAAATGAACCACTGGAGGTTTATGCAAGTACTAAGAGAGACCTTCCTTGCAACTCCAGTGCACACGTTTGCATGGTGCTGCACTTGACTTGCCTCAAAACACAACAGTAACTTACTCCTTAGCCTGTTAGTTCCTTTGCGAATTGTCAGGGGAACCTCCATTGTTTATGTCCAGCCAGGATGCTCATACTCTTATTTATAACTCAGATTGTTTATTGTGTGAAGTAAACAGGAGCAGAAATTTAGTATTTTGTACTACAAAATAGGTTGGTTTGTACCATCTTTAAAATAATTAAAGAGGAGGGAGGGAAGGGAAGCAAGAGATAGCAGTGTGAACTCACAAGTGATTTAAGAGACTTTTTTAAACCTTTAGGTGTCACTGAGAATGGTGCAGCAGTGGATGAGAGGAGAATTAAACAGGGCTCTTTCATTGTAAGGTCTCTGATTCTGTTTGTTGGTGTTGGGAACAGGAGGAGAGATTTTTATTCTTCGTTGTTGCATATTAAAAATCAACCACTTCTAGCCCCAGGCACAGTCTGAAAATCACTTGGGGTCTTCTGTGGCCCCTGGTGCAATAACTGTGCCGACAGCAGAGGGAGCATTAAACTCATTGCCCACGGTAAAGTGTGGGGAGTGATACCCATGTTCCTATAATCCTTGTATGGGTAGGATGTGCTCATTAGCCTTCTGGCAGTCATCCTAGGAGAAGGACAACTCTGATTCCAAACCCAGGCAGATGGAGCTCGTTTAGCCCTGTAAGGCCTTCCATCTAAGAGAAGGACACTCTAATAAAACCTACATCCTAAGGACTTCACTGCCAGCGTCCAAGCTTGCTAGGCCCTGGCAGATGAACCTTAGGACTAAAGGGTGGGTCCAGCTCTGTGCATGCTGTGTCTCACCTAAAAAAAATCCCTTGCGCATGCTCGAGGGTGCTATCTGCTATCCTCTTTTTATCAGCGCGGATGGAGCCCTCCCTGGATCTTCGTTCATGAAGCCTAGCCATACATACGTACTTCTAGCCCATTGGGAGAATGAGAAGCAAAAGGTTGACTGTAAGAACAAAGGGGTCTGTTATAGCAGTGTACCGGTTCTTTTATGTATGGCTACTTTATCTCCGAGTGAGGGTGGGGAAATAATTAAATATTAATAAGAAATTAACATTATTGCAGGGGATGTTTTGTAAAGTGGAAATAAAGTACTGCTCAGAGCTACTGCTGTTCTTTTCACATTCTGCATCTGAGAAGGTTCCCTAAACCTAATTTTAGTTAATGCTAGTGACTTAATAGTGCAAATCATGTTAAGGGCAGGATGAAGTCTCATATTTAGCCAGAGGTGAAATGATACCCACAGGCATTAGAAAGTGTCTCTGGGCAAAGAAGCCAGTTCGTATGCAGAGAGATGGGCTAAGTAAGCTCAGAAGCAGAAATAAAATCTCCCAGAACTCACTTGAAAGTATTCTTTTCCCTTCTTTTAAAGACAACTTAATGTTAAGGAGGTGCCTTATCCAAGCAGAGAAATTGTGGTTTCTCTCTTCCCTCAGTAAAGGCCCACTTCATTCCAGCTCCTTAAAATTTTGAAAATCACACTGGAACTCTCAAGATGCAAAACAGATGCAAAAATAATCAAAATATGTGGACAAATAGTGGTAATGTGCTCTGGTCATCCTCTTTGAGCAGGCTGAAAACATGAGGCTGATTCTCATTTCGCTCAACTGGTGTAGGTTTGGCATAATGCTGTTAATACCTTTGGAACTACATAAGTAAATGAAATACAGATTGATCCACTATGTGCTCATAACTTTGCAGGCATTAGGGATTAACGTTGTTATTGTATAAAGTTACACGTGCATAGCACAAATGATGGCATCAAAGAGAGAAATTTTAATAAGATCCTTGGAAGCTTGTGTTCAGAAAGAATACATTAAGCAATATAACTTGAACGTATCTATAGCAGCTTAATTAGGCTTGCAAACCATCCTTTCAAGGAAATTCTGGATTATTAGACGGTCTTTCTGTTGTCTGCATATGTCCATGTAATTCAGCACTTCACTATGGCGTTGTGTGTGCTTCCAGTCTCTGTGCTAAACTGCAGAATATTATTTTGCAAATTTTGCTGACTCAGTGACCAGATAATTCAGCTCTGGTAAGGTTGGGGGTTTTAATGTGTTTTGGGGCCTTACTTCATAACATCCAAAGCTGATGTCGGTGTGTGTGTGTCTGCATTGCAGAATCTTCGGCCTCAGGAAAGTCGGACCGTGTTCAGTGGCTCTGTCAGTATCCCATCGATCACCAAATCCCGCACAGAACCAGGACGATCGATGAGTGCAAGCAGTGGGTTAGCAGCACGTAAGCAAACAGAACTGTGTTGCTTTGGGGGTCTATGCACAAGTATTTAAGGGAAAGGGCTACCTATATTTGTTTCTGTCCCTACTGCCACCAGACAGGATTTTCTGAAGTGCCAGCTGACTATTCCTAGTGAGGGTAAACACAGTATTTTAATCTCACTTTCAAAGGAGCACATGAATAAGCAGCTAGCACTCTTGAGAGTCCCACATTTGTAATTTGTCAAATTTTTAAAGTTGACATTGGGATTAAAATTACATTCTTGGGACTACTTTGCTGCTGCTTAAGTGTTTTAAATCAGTGGCAAGTTGTTCACAAGCTCCATGGTTATTTACTTTGTTGAACTGTGTAGAGCTCTTGATGCCTTTCTTGCTGCTAGTGCAAAGAGAAAGCAAAAGAAAATTGGCTACCAGTATGGAAGAGTTGCATTGCATTGGAAACACCTTTCCCAGTTCTGCGATGCCATCTTTGCATGCCAGAATCAGCCCAGTGGCCTGTGCTGAGACCAGGCAAATGACTAAATAATGGACCATGTGACAATAAAGGCAAGACTGGTGTCCCAACTTTTCTAGGTTTTTTTTTCCCCTTCGTGTGGCACATGCCATATTTTCTGCATGTTACCAACTGCTTGCAGAAAGTGTGTGTGTCTGCTGTAGTCTGTACCTGCTGGTACCCACCACTCCCTGGGAAGGGAGCCACTGGAACTAAGCTGCCACCACAGCAGTTTCTGCAGTTAACTCCCTTCTTAGTCAGGAATGTAGTGACCATGCCTGTGCTGGGTAAAAAGTGATAATGGTGACATGCCAAGGGAGGGACCAGAAAATCTCTTGGAAAAGCTGCAACTGGCAGCAGACAAGATAAAAATCTACACAGCCTGCAAGTCATGAGCTGAGCATCTTGGGACATGCTGGAGTAAAACAGAACTAACCAGAGAAAGAGCTAACAAATTTTTAGTACCTTGAGTGGGCATCTGTAACACAGTTTAATTCCTCTGCACATTTTAGGATCGTCTGCACAAAATGGCAGTGCTTTGAGGAGGGAATTCTCAGGAGGTAGCTATGGAGCAAAGCATCAGCCTATGGCATCACCCTCAGATGGTTCCTTATCCTCTGGTGGCCTGGACCAAGGCAGTGATGCACCAACAAGGGACTATGAGAGAGAGGTGAGTGACAGGAGAAATAGGAGAAAATTGAAGTGTGTTGATAAAAATGAGGAAGTTAACTTCTGTCGTGGGTTTGGCTACATTGATAATGAAAATTTGGATTTCTCGTATTTCAGGAAATCCTATTTCAACAAGGCTTTGGTCAAACTATGTCAACTCTTGTCCTGGTATTTAACATGCAGGAAACTGTCTCTGCACCCCTTGCCTGGAGATATGTGTGTAGTGAGGCTCCCAAAAATACTGAGCCAGTAGAGTAACAGCTTGATAGTTACCTGCCACAGCTTGAAGTGGCAATATTCCTTCTACTCTAACTTGTCTCACATGAAACATTTTTGTAC
Organism: Bucco capensis; assembly: GCA_013396975.1. Lineage (NCBI taxonomy): Eukaryota > Metazoa > Chordata > Aves > Piciformes > Bucconidae > Bucco > Bucco capensis. The sequence continues at coordinate 59,448 of VWZO01012428.1, forward strand.
TCAGTGTACCTGGGGTTAACAAGGTAATTTAAGAATTGTCATGTAATTTCATTTGAAGCAGAAACGGGATTTAATAATTTATATTCTGTGCAGAACAAGTCTGTCATTATGATAGAACTGCAGTCTTGCACAGTGCTAAACTCAGTCCCTCCAACCAAGAATGTTTTACATGGGAGGAGTTCAGTCTGAAACTGGACAACAAAACTTCCCCAGCCCATTTTCTTACTAGAGTGTGAGGAAATTAGAGATTGTCCAGGCTTTTCTTGGTACTGAATATATACTTTTCTTTGAAGCTGGAATGCAGATGTGAACCCAAGCTCAGACATAGTTGTGTTCTACTGTACTCTGAAAGATGCAACAGGATTAACTTGATTAGGATGCTTTGAATTAATATTAATATGCTGGGAGTGACATAAAAGAGGTAGCTGTGACAAAGCCTGTACCATAATGTTCCTCAGTTTAGTGCAAGAGCATCGCAGATACTATTCTGTGAAAAGGCAGAAACCATCATAGCTTCACAGGCAGTCTGAAGTTGCTGCAGCCCTTAGCAATGTGCAGACTGCAAGAATCCCACAGGTGCTGTGTCCTTACGTCAGCATCAGTTATGCCTGCTGAAAGCAGTGATCTGACTGTTTACTCTTTAAGTCTTCCCAGACCAGGAACTTCCGAGCAAAAAAAATTCCCCACTATTTTTTGACTCAAGCATAATACACCGAGGCCTTTGAATTCATTCACCTGTTACTCACACACCCTCAGTCACTCTCAGACTTTCTATCTTATTACTTAGTGGTGTTTCTCTGTGTCTTTGAGCTGCAGGATTCTGACTCTCCGAGACACTCTACTGCATCGAACAGCTCCAACCTCAGCAGCCCTCCCAGCCCGGTTTCTCCTCACAAGACCAAGAGCCTCTCCCTGGAGAGCTCTGACCATGTGAGTTGGGACTCATGAACTGCTTCAACATTCAAATTAGATATCACAGCAGCTTGCTGTCCCCATGGCTGTCCCCTTCACTTGTTCCAGTTCTCACCTTCATCATGCTAACCCTCCCCATTCCCTGTCTGAAAATGATTTGGGAGTGGTTAGAGAGGAAGGTAAAAGCTGGTCATCTTCAGCACTGCCTCATCCTCCCTTCCCCAGGTTTGACAGCACCAAACAAGCAAAGCTAGGGTGTTGGTAAATATCAGATGCTAAATATAGATTTGTATTAGTATTGATTTCATTTTTGTGGTTAACAGCTGCTTAATTTTTAAAGACGTATTTATCCCACTCCCACTTCCCAAAAAGTAGATTGAGTAGACCAAACCAGTATCAATAAGAGAAAATTTTGTATTCATACATATATGTACTTATTGTACTATACGAAAGTAGCACAGAGACCCCTTCTCCTGCATGGGGAATGATCAGTATGTCAGAGGCACATAAAAGCTTTCAGCCACGTTTGAATGTCAATCTGATTGTCGCCAGCAAATCCTTATTGATTAAAATGATGCATATTTTACTACAGTACAGAGTTTAAATAAATATGCAGATGTTAGAGTAAAATACATATGTATATATTCAAAGGAAAAAAGCATTGTGTATGCAGCAGAAGATGGATGCTTATTTAAGAGAGCCTTTAATTTAAGATTTGTGTAGTCCCTGTTTTCATGCTTGGTAATATACAGACTTGGAGGCCTGGCCTAAAACCTTTTGCAGGACAGAGATTCCTTTCTATGTAGCACTTGCTGCACTGCTGGGAGAGGTTCTTGCAGTGCTTTCACAACATTTCTTTACTTCTGGTGGTAGCATAACTGAAGCTCTAATTCCTACTTTCATGTTATTCCCCATCCTTTGCAAAAATGACAATTGGAAGGCAACCCCATGGCCCAACAACCAGGGTGGTTGCCCTGGTTTCTTGTGTGCTAGCTGTGCAGCTGAGGAACCTTAAGGCAGCAAGTGAATTCAGTGTGGCAGGATTTAGCAGGAAAACTGCTTCTCAGGATCAGCCTTTGACCAGGTTTAACTCAGAAGGGAGCAGTCTTCCACATCTCCTTGACCATCCCTAACCAGAAAACTGTTACTGTTGTTACAAATACTAGTTCCTAATAAACATCAGCCAAATATCACCGTTAGCCAGAATCCACCCATAGCTGGCTATGCTGTCAGTGTAGCAATGAAGAACCTTGAAGATTGACCTCAAACTATTCACACTGTGGTAATCAAAGATGCCTAGTCACCCATAACTGCCATGCTGGCAAGGTTGGTTTTCCTCTCCCTCCCTAGCTGTGCTGTGAGTTTGAGCAACTTGCATTTATTTCTATGTATGTGCTCACCTGCTCTTTGATTCCATAGCAGGTCAGGCTGGAGGGCAGAAAGTATTGTGATAGAAGACAGAGCCCACTCAAGTTGCAGAAATAAATAAAAAGCTGGTCATGCAGTCAACAGAATAAAGTAAAAGACTGATGTGCTAATGGATGGTAAGAGGAAGATGTCTCTTCAGTTAGTAAGGCAGATGTGTTTTTCATTTGGGAGTGTGATCAAATGAGCCTCTCAGTAGTATTGTTGCTGGCTTTATACTATGACCATACTCAAACATACAAGGGCTTTTTGTATTTAGAATATTGGGGTTTGTGGGTGTCAGGAATTAGTTATGGCTCTTATAAACCATTCCATATTCATGCAGTCAGCAATATATAGTGTTTCACCCACATAGAGGGTTGGAGTTACCCATTTTCTGTCTTCCCTAATATAAGTTACATGTAAGTTCCAACATTGTACAGTAATTTCCAGGTATGATCTATATGTGAAATATGGAATGAGACACAGATCATCTAATTCATTTAATCATGCTGGGTCTCCTCTTTCATTCTGAATCAAGAGGCGTGTCCAAGTTTTAAGCTCACTTGATGTTATTTTGGGTCGGGAATTTGGGCAATTTTTTAGAAACTATATCTAAAGTCTGTCTCTCTCCTGTTTGTTTTTTCAGAGTAGGAAGCTGGTTGTGCGTTTTGTTTTCATTTCAAGGCTACTACTTTTGCAAGCCTGACATTTAGTATTAAAACATCAGCAAACAGCTAAGCACTTGAAATTATTTCCTCCCAGGAAAGTTTTCAGTCTTTCTGAGGGACAGAGAGGCAGGGCATTATTGGCATTATTAAAATTCCACATCAGCTTCTTTTTAAAGGCTGCATATTGCTTCAGGTATATCCACTGCTTTTCCCCCACAATTCCTTCCTTTTGGTGGAGCATGTCCACACACTTTTCAAAGCCTTTGCAAACTAGTTTTGTATGTAATGTATGTTGTATTTAAACATTAATCTTATTTTGATGTTGAGAGAAGGCACTGAAACTGTAGTCATTTAATACAGAGCAGCCTGCACAATAGCCCCCCGAGAGAGGGTCACAGGATCTATTTTGTGGAATTTTGGTTTTGGCAGTTGAGCTAATGATCTATCTGAAAATGGAACCCAAAGAGCCACTACACAGCAAACAATAAAGCTGAGTAAACCCCTATGTTTATTCCATTATGGTGCCTGCAATCTATTGATATCAAAACCTGACACTTCCAGGCAGAGCATAGGTCTTAAGATTACTGTATTTAATCACTGGTTTGGTACTGTGCATTTTTATACTCATCTGTTCAAAAGACAGCAACTGTTCTCTCAGTTGAAAAGCAAATGACCACATCACTTATTTGAAAAGAGAGAAATTGTCCTAGGACTTGAATAGTTTTATATATTTTGGGGACCACTTGATTGATTATACACACTTTTAAACCATGCTCATAATTTTTTTTTTGTTGGTATGAGCATATACATACTGTAGCTGAGCTTTTTAAATACTCATTGGGCTAGGAAAAGTAACTTGGTAATTTGAACTGTAAGAAAGACTCTCAACTAGTATCTCAAAGACTGTTATCTCTTAAGGTTTGATGTTTCCTACTTTGCACTGTAGTGTTGCTTCAACTTCACAGTTAGAGAGCTGCATCTTGTTCAGGGAGTTTTAAATCTCCCACTGAATTTTTGACTGTAGCATATGTTCTCTGTGCACAGTATGTATCTAGCTGATTTTTTCCCTTTGGTTGATACTAAAGGTGTTTGCATTTTTTAACACTGCTTAAACATTGATTGCTGGGGTTTTGACCCTTTTTTTTTTCTTTTCTATTTTGATGGCAACAAATGATCTGAACTGATTCAGGCAGCTACTAAGTATTCCAGGTTATAGAATGAAAAACATTTGGTAAATAATTTTCCCCTGCATGTGTACAGACACAGATATATGGCTAACTTCCACATTTCATAAACCCCAAAGAAGGGTTATAGTACTCTCTTCTCTGTTGCCTTTGACCTGTAGAAGAGAGCTGGTGGTTTCAAAAAAAACATTTGTGAAGCTGGGGTGCTGTAGTTGTTTCTTTTCCTCTGAAGTTGGTTGCTGTGACTTGTTATGAATGTGCATTTTGCCCATTTTAACATTTCAAAACTGAATCAGGAATGTTACCTAGCTCTTTTATTTGAGTCTGATAAAATTATAAGCCAGTTGTGTACATGGCAGAGGGAAGCAAAGGGTCTTGTCATACCAAAAAAGTTTAAAAAGCATAGTGTATTTATAGAAATGCAGTTTAACCACACCTATCTGGTTCACAGAGTTTGTGTCAGCCTTTCAAAACAAACAATCTGTTAACAGAGAAACAGATTCTGACCATATTGTCCTTGCAGGGCCAGACCCTAAATGACAGGACAAATATACTACTGGGTAGAAGAAGGGTTGGGTTTTTTTCCATTTTATGCACACTGTTTAATTTTAAATGAATATATTAAGGGTAAAATTTATTGCAGGGCAAGTACCCACACATCCTGAGCCTTAGTCTGAGAATCAGTGGCACACAGTAGCTTCTGCTGTATTTTTGTTGTAACGGGAATCAATTCTATGGAGGAAATGGGGCAACATTCTGCACCAACACAAACTGTTCCCTCCTGCATGCTCTGTGTTCATGCTGTATTTTCTAAACATCCCCAGACTCTGCCCTGCTGTAGGCTTTCTGGTCTAAATTCCAACTCAACTCTGCCTTTCATTCCAGCCACAGCTCAGTACAACCTATTTTCATTCTGCATTTAAGCAAGTCCAATCCACAGGGAAGAAATCCACAAACCAACCAGTGCTGGTATTTCAAAACAATTATACCTGCCTTTTTATGTATGACAGTTTCATATCATTTATTTTTAAAATATGTTTTTTCAGGTTTTTCATTGTAATTGTACAGTTTTGCATGGCATAGATGTAATCACTTTTTTTTTTTTTAGAGTATAAAAGCTGACAAGTGTGTGTTGGGGGGGAAGATTCTGCTTTTTGCCTCTTCTCACTTTTGTTTAATGCCCTCAGTGTTGTAAGGGGACATTGTAAGAGATTCTCTGCTACAGAACAATGATGTAGATTCTTTTGCACAGAAATATTTAAGGTGGAAAAGTCAACCATGTAAAAAGGACTTACCACCAATATTTTATGTTGGTAACACAATATTAACCTACTTTGATGTACTGCAATAAAACAGGGTACTGTTAGAAAGCAAATCTTCTGTCTTTTTTTCCCTACTTCCCTACATTAAGCTTTGAGGAAGAAAGGTAAAAGGGAATAATAATGTTCTTGAAGATAAAACCAGCATGTTGTAATGCATCTGCACAAGTATGAAGTGGAAAGAAAAGGAATATATGAGCAAATCCATTTAGCTCTAACAGCTTTCAGAAAAAAATTACCAGAACTTTTTTGAAAATACAATGTCAAGCCACCTTACACTTTGGTACATTGAGCTTCTTCAACTACAGTTTCCCTGGCATTTTACTTAGGTCATCTGTTCTCTGTCAAGTAGTTATTGTTTCTGATGTTCCTCCGTTTATTTACACATCAAATGTTTCACCTGCCCTGGTGTTAGATTTCATGTATGTTCAAGTGCATCTCAAAATACCTGTGGAGTTTTCCATGTTCCCTGACCCTTTCACATCACCCACCAGTTCCTCAGAAGTCAGCCTGGAATTTTCTCCATACCAGAGACTGTTGGAACATCTTCCTCTTCATTCAGTACCCTGCTGGTAAAAGTCCTAGCTTTGATTACATTCTTCAGTCACACCTCCCCTTTCAAAGCAGGAATACAGGATTATGCTGTTACTGATCCTGTGCTGCCAGCAGTGCCAGCCTGGGCATTCTCCCATTACCAAAGGCCTCCAGCAGTCCTCTGGAGTGCTTCCCACTTCTTCCCTTACCACAAGCTACCTTTCTCCACAGAAAATTCTCATCCTGTCCCTCTCCTTCAGTCAAAATTATTACTTTCTCAGCCGACCCACTCTAGCTTATGTGGATTTTAAGCCTGTGGGCTCATCCCATCTAGACCAGTACAGGTCTCTCCTATCTGCTGTAGCTCTGTGAAATACCATCTGTTTGCTGTGCTCTGACTTGTACTATTAGCACTGTATTCTTGCTTCCTAGTGTTCCAATTGCACCATCACAGCTGTGAAGGTCTTAGGAAATAGGCCTTTTGTTGTCAAGAGATTTGGACATTAGAAAAGCAGAAGGTGAACTGCATGTTAGGCTTCATATCAGCATTCATTTTCTGGTTTAATGCAGTACCCAGACTGAAGAAAGAAGGTAGGAAAATCACTGGTACCAGATATAGCCTGACTCTTGGTTCTTTAGAATGGAAAATTTCTGTTTTCAGAGAAGCAGATTTAACCTCCAGCTTGCCCTATGGAACAAAGAACTGCTATTTCCAAGAGGATTTTTCTACAGCTTAGAAGTCTGTTGCAGCAGAAAAATGTTCTTATCCACAACTAACGTGTAGATCAAGCAAATGCACTAGCTGGTACAGAGCAAGCAGCAGTGATCAAATGTTCTTGCTCACTATAAAATGCCATGACTACTTTGACTTGAAACCAGAACACAATGTTTCTGACACCTTTTCTTCAGAGCTATTATACTGACATGCAATTTCTCATGCATGTCACAAAACTGTCTACACAAAACTATAGAAATTATTGATGCTTTTAGAACATACACAAAAGGCCAAGAGAATTAGAGACTGAGCACTCTGATTAGCTGTCCTAATAAACATCTTGCTATGTGCTAGTTGCCACCCTTTAGGCAAATACAAAACAACTCCATAGTTCACCTTGTTGTTAAATAGGCTCTCTCAAGGGAAAGGAAATGTTTTCTGAGAGTTAAACACTCATGCCAGTGATCTGTGGTCACATGAACAAACACATTAATCTTGCCTAGTTGCGTTTACTGGCAAAGTGAACTGTAATGTTCGAGTTATTATTCCACAAAGGGTTGTTCTCTAAACATACCGGTTCTCCAGCTTCAGAAATTCTGCTCTGAAACTCACCTAATCAATTATCTTGTGAGCTTTTTATACTTCGCTTTTTAACCTTTAACACAGCATTTCACATTACAAACAATTCCACTGTTTTTACAGCTCCAAGGTCTAGCTACAAAAAGCAGAAAAACTAAACAATGTCTATCAGAACCCAAAACAAGGAAAGTTACTCCTACCACTGCACAAAGTTGAACACCTTGAATGCAAAACTATTACTTCACTGAACAGCAGAATTAAATTCTTGAAGAATTAGGAATAACCTGACCAGTACTTTTATTAGAATTAAGCAACAGTGGATGTTTCTCAAACAAGTCTTAAATGAAGGAGTTTATATGTTTATGATCTTGTAATAAAGGTAATGCAATAACCTGCTCTCCTGTTTCTCAGAGGTCATAGAATCATAGAACAGTTACAGCTGGAAGAGACCTTGAACACCATCGAGTCCAGCCTTCTTCCTAGCCCTATCACCCCACTAAATGATGCTCCCCAACACAACATCCAGC
>VWZO01012433.1:279-50271 GCA_013396975.1 Bucco capensis
AGTCCTTTAATCATCTTTGTGGCCTCCTCTGGACTCATTTCAACAGGTGCACATCCTTTCTATGCTGAGGAGCCCAGAACTGGATGCAGTACTCCAGATGGGGCCTCACAAGCACAGAGTAGAGAGGCAGAATCACCTCCCTAGACCTGCTGCTCATGCCTCTCCTGATGCAGCCCAGGATGCTGTTGGCTTTCTGGGCTGCGAGTGCACATTGCTGGCTCATATGCAGCTTTTCATCAATCACAAACTGTAAGTCCTTCTCTGCACAGCTGTTTTCAATCAGTTCCTCACCCAGTCTGTACTCATATCTAGGATTACTCCTACCCAGATGCAGGACCTTACATTTTGACTTATTAAACTTCATTTTATTCTCTTGGGCCCACTCTTCAAATTTATCCAGGTCCCTCTGGATGGCATCCCACCCTTCTGGCATATCAACCACACCACTCAGCTTCATGTCATCTGCAAACTTGCTGAGGGTGCACTCCATAGCCATGTCTAGGTCATTAATGAAGATATTGAAGAGCACTGATCCTATAAATAAGCAAAACCTAAAGACCTGCATAAATCCAAAACAAGATTATCCTCTCTCCATATACAGATGAGCACAGGTTTGAAAGTACTAGTCTTTCATCCATTGCCATGTCTCAAAAAAACCCCAAGCACTTATCAGTTCTTACTGCCTTAACTCCTACTTGCTGCTCATTGAGCCTGTGACACATTTCACACATTAACATTAAAAAGCAGTGTTATCGATGGAAGACTTACTGACACAAATCAAAGTTTTCATCAGTCAGGCTGTCCAGGTGTAGCTTTCAATTGCTCTAGTGAAGCCATGCTTCTGTTTCAAAGTCCTGTTTCAACTCACTGTCATTTCATATACTTGGCAAATCTTCCAAACACAAAAGGAAAACTCCAGGTGCATTTCTTTGTCCATACTCATTTATTTCTAGTTTCAATATATGGCAAAGGGGCTGACAGCTCTGAAGATAGCTTACCAAACCTAAAGAAGCAAGTGGTTTACACACTCTTTATTTTATAATACCTTTGTTTGTCAGCCTTTTCACTCAGACTTATTTCCATCCCCAAATAATGACTCAGTCTCTTCTCACCTCTACAAAGCTCATCTTTTCTATCCTTTTCTTAGTCATAAACAAGAGAATAGAAATTACCCTAGAATTAGAAACACTAATCACCCGGGTACTGAATTGCCCTCCTCCTCTATCTTCTGCTTTAGCCTCAGTTGAAAGAGCCAATGACTAAGACATAACTGCATGAGATTTACAGTGCTTTTAGTTGTCATTTTTTATTTTAGATATACAGTGTTTTATTTTAGATACAAAATACCTTGACAGACAGCAAGATGACCACAAGTTAGCAATGCATCCTCAAAGCACAGAAGTCCAACAGCATCCTGGGCTGCAAAAGGAAGAATGCTGTCTGCAGGTTCAGAGAGATGATCCATCAGAAAAAGGGACCTTAAGGATCATCTAGTTCCACCCCCCTGACATGGGCAGGGACACCTGGCACTAGAGCAGCTTGCTCCCAGCCCCAGCCAGCCTGGCCTGCAACATTGCCAGGGCTGGGGCTGCTACCACCTCTCTGGGCAACCTGGCACAGTGGCTCAGCACCCTCCTGGGGAACAACTTCTTCCTAGCATCCAACCTCAATCTACCCTCCTCTAGTTTGGATCCATTCCCCCTAGTCCTATCACTACCCAACATCCTAAGAAGTCCCTCACCAGCTTTCAAAGCTCTCTGCTCATTACTGATGGAGACACATCCAGTTCCCCAGTACAAGAGATGGAGTTACTGGAGAGAATCCCAATGAATAGTCAGGAAAAGGGGCATCTTTTATGTGGGGAGAGGCTGAGAGAGCCAGGGCTGCTCAGCCTGGAGAAGGCTCAGGGGAGATGTTGTCAATAAATACTGTGTGGGAAGGAATGAACAATAGGTAGCCAGGCTCCTCAGTGGTGCCCACTGACTGGACAAGAGGCAATGGGCACAAACTAAACCACAGGATATTCCAGATGAGCATAAGAAAAAATGTTTTTACTGTAAAAGTGGTCAAACACTGACACAGGCTGCCCACAGAGATTGAGGAATCCCCATTCATATTCTAAACTAGACAGGATCTTAGGCAACTCTCTGTCTCTGCTTGAGCAGGGGGGTTGAACTAGGTGACCTCAGGAGGTTCTCAGCAACCTCAATGATGCTTTGGTTCTTCCTTCTTTCTCCTTATCCCTTGAAATTCAGTTCTCTGATAAGAAGTCTGACTTAGTAGGGATTTTTTTTTCCAGACTGAATGCCTTGCTTACATTCAACAGCACACATGTCTACAGAAAGCACTTGGAAATAAAAATGGGTCTTCATTCTAATCAGATTATTAAATGCTCACAAACACTGTATTTGAAGTAGCCTTAGTTCCTTAAGTTCTGCTACAATTCTATTTAAGAGCATGCCATGAACACAAAGAAACATACTCCACTCCAGCTGTGCTGATAGTCTTCTTTGAAAAGTCTCTTAAATACACTCTTATCTCTACACACTACTGGCACATACACAATTACAGCCACATACTTGTTTAAGATCTCTCATTGATACCTGAGACACATCTGAGTTAACATAGTAACATTAAATATTTGTACTAGATATATCTCAAAGCTATAGGCAATTATACAGACATCCCCAGACAAAAATACACACAATATTACCTACAGTAATACTGCTTGCTGCCTGTTCAGTACAAAGTTGAAGATATGATTTCACCTTCTAACCTTTTTCACTTACTTGCTCATTCTACATCACTGATGCCTGTTCTTGCCTAAAGACATTAGGATTGTAGAGAGTAAGCAAAGTCTTGTCTCTTGTAATTAACAGAGAGCTAATTAGCATGTTGAATTAAGATTAAATAAAAAAATGACACTATTATCTTTCAGTACTTTCTCAGTATTTATCTAAGATTGTGGGCTGGGTTTTTTTTTAATAAAAATTATGTCTTTTAAACCTCCCCAACTGATTTCGTTACAAAACACATATATGGAAGAACTAAAGTTTTCCACTTTTTATTCTAAACTTACATATTCGTTATCTTGCCCACCACTGGGGAATCAATATTTTCTTCTCCATAGAGACAGACCCCAGAGAAAACCTGCATCTCAAAACAATGATGCACAGAGAACAGAAGAGAGTGCAGGATGGAGTGGAGGAGAGAGCTTTTCTAATACACTTCCTTAGCTCAAACTGCAATAATGTGTGTAAGAAGCCAAACTCTAATTGGATCTAGTCCATAGTTATAAGTAGACACATTTGCTCAAGCCTTAATCAAGAATTCAAGTGGGATTTTTGCAAAGTTACACAGAGTGTAAGTATCTAATCCTCCTCCAGTGAAATAAATGAGAGACTTTCCAAAATAATGAGTAGAATTTGGATGAGATCCACACAGAATAATATTAAAAACCAAGGAGTCTGCTGTGTACTGCAGATTGATTGTTTTTAATGACCCAAAATACATGTGCAAAAAAACAAAACCTGAAAGCTTCCCTAAATACCAAAGCTCCTGTCACAAAATAGTCATGCACTCAAACAAGATGAAAACACAACTGGAAAAAATACTGATGCAAACTTTTTTCCTGTTGTTTTTTTTTTCCTTTTTAAAACACAAGTATCAGAAAACACCTTTTTTTTCTTTATAGCTTTTAAAAATGCTGTGTTTTAAAAGTCACTTTTCAGAGAAACTTCCAGAAAAACATTCTTCCTGCTCGATTTCTTATTTTTACACTTGGCCCTGCCCATTTACATGTTCATGGAAAGAGAAACCAGTTCTACAGGCAAATGTGGGAAACAAGTCTGAAAATATCTCCTCACTGTATTTTACAGCCAGTATTTGAAAACACTCACCAGTTTGCCACCAGTGGTCTAAGACAGGCACCTTGAAGACCTTTTTTGACCATTCTAGCGTGTCCACATCGCAGTGCTCACCAGCTACAAATAATGTTCTGAACCTTGAAATGAAAATTAAAAAACAGTATATACATCTTGATCTGGATAGGGAAAGGAAAACAAGATAACAAATTCAATAGATCTCTCTGATTAGTGTCTCAGATAAAGAGAATAGGGGAGGGAGGACTCTCACTCTTTGTACACTCCTTCCTGCTAAGTACCAATTAGAATTTTAGTAATATATGCTACTTAATACTTCATGTAAAAGAATATTTTCTGAATGTAAAGACTTCAAGAGAATAGAGGCCAGCAACTGTCAAGGAAAGTAAAAATTAATGAAATACTACCACACAGGAACTAGGTAGATAACTATTAAGCAAAACATAAGAATGAAATATCAAAAAAGGGGCAGAAGGAGGCAGCAGAAAATTAATAAAGAAATAAACATAACTAAAAATCAATGCCTATAGCATAACTCTTAGTTTTAAGTTGTTAATAAGGTTCCATTCAAATGGATTTTAATACTTCTGAACTGCTGAATTATCCTTTTACAGACATTTGGAAATGAGTTTTGGAGGAAACAATGGGACATAAATCCATTTTCCTGTAGAGTGGCAGGCTATATACATACAAAAATAAATAATAAAAAAGAAGCAATCCCACTAAATAATGCCAATCAGAACAACATTCAGCAGCCTCAAATCCCTCATGGCATTACTAGGCTTCAGCTCATTTGACTGGGCATTCTACAGCCAACTTTGGCAGATAAGAGATGCAACATCTGGCAGTCCTCACAGATGTGATCTGCATCTTTGTACCATTAAATTATATAGCGCTATACAACAATTAACACCACACAGAGACTTGAAGTTCAGAATCTTTTATCAGATATTTAGTCACACTTAATCATCCTTCATTAAGCATTACAAATTCACTTCATGCCCTGTTTAGAATGATAAGGGTCTCTATGTCAATGGTAGCTTTCTTAAAAGATCATCTGCAAACTTGCTGAGGGAACACTCTACCCCTTCATCCAGATCACTGATGAATATATTGAACAGTCCTGGCCCCAGCACTGACCCCTGGCACTAGTCACAGGCCTCCAGTTAGACTCTGCTCCACTCAACTCTCTGGGCTCTGTCCTTCAGCCAGTTCCCAATCCATCTCACAGCACAGTCTCCCAATGCACACTTAAGTTTGGCTATGAGGATACCATGGGAGACAGTATGGAAAGCTTTGCTAAAGTCAAGAAAAACCACATGCACTGCCTTCCCCTCATCTATCCATCTAGTTATGCCATCATAAAAGGCTATCAGATTAGTCAAGCAGGACTTCCCCTTATGGAATCCATGTTGACTACTCATGATAAGCCTCCTTTCCTCCAAATGCTTGGAGATGGTGGCAAGAACAAGCTGTTCCACCACTTTTCCAGGGATGGAGGTGATGCTGACTGGCCTAGAGTTACCCAGGTCGTCCTTCTTGCCCTTTTTGAAGATTGGGATAACATTGGCATTCCTCCAGTCCTCAGGCACCTCTCCCATTCTCCAGGACTTCTCCAAGATTATGGAGAGTGGTCTAGCAATGAGCTCTGCCATTTCCCTCAGCACTCTCACGTGCATCCCATCCACATTCAATGCTGTATTAGAAGGTTTAATAAAGAGAAGTCACGTACCAGAGAATGACATAGCCCAAAGCTGAGTGAATTATGAGGCCACTAAATCTGCTGACAAAGGGAGAAGCTCATTAACTATGCACTGAATAAGAATGATGAAATAACTTGTTACATCTGGGGCAACTCACATCAGCAAGGAGACTCTTACCTAGAATTCTCATTGGCCAGAAAATGTACAATTTACAGAGCAGGTTAGTAGATTTTTCCATTAAATTAATACTCTGAAGATGATTGTCATTTTAGTAATTGCCTAAAAATGCTGAGGAAGAGCAATTAAATTTTCTAACATCTGATTCACTTTCCTGTCAATAAACATCATAGAAGAACAGTGCATTAGGGTCTCAAATGAGCTTGTTTCCTGTCTCAAGGAGAGGTAAGGATTGATGAAAGCACTCAAAACAGATGGAAGACAGTAATGATAAACTTGTAATTAATAGCTCAGGAATAAATCCAGCTTACTAATAAGGAAAAGTTTTCTGAGCAATTAAGAGCATGGAGGTTTAATGAAGCTGCACAGATTTGCATCCTCCCCTTCTTTTTGGACAAGTGTGATAAAAGATATTCTTATGACTGATTACTGCCTATACAGTCTGACAGTCCTCGTTTGATGCTGGGCAAATTATTCATCTTTAAGATTAGCTGCAAAACCACATATTTTTCATTTTTAGAATGTTTGCTATAAGATACTGAAACTTGGTCTCCAGACTACACAAACCCACAGATGCTGGTCAGTGTGAGAGGCATTTTATTCATATAATGATAATAACACATTTTAACCATATAATGCTAAGAAATACTAGTAGTTCACTGGCTCAGACTGGATATTCAAAACTAATAGAAGACTTTGACCTTAATCTCTCTGTGCCTCAGCTTCCCATTTGCAAAATACAGATGAGAGTGTGGTATTATCTCACAGGGGATTTGTGAGGATGAACTCAGTCATGATTTTGAAGCATGCTGATAGTACAGTGATAAACACCTTAAAAACAGTACGAGACAGCAAATAGCTCGGTCTTTGGAGCACATAACCATAACCACTAAGTAAGTTATGGGGAGATAAACAAAACATTGACTGATTAAACAAACACTAAAGATCCAGTGATCTCCGTGAAATGAGAGGTCATGTGGGAAAACAGAACAGGATTGTGTAATCTGAGACTGTATTACAGGGTATAAGCACAGTGGAGAAAAATTAAGGTTAAGTGAGCAATCCTAACTCAGTTAGAGCCCTTAACCTTGGAGTCACAATCTCTTTAAAAGCTTTCATTATTCATTACCTCCAAACTATCAATATAAATTTACAAGCAAATGCATGTACATGTAAATTGTCAAGAGCACACTGCAATTCTGCTATACAGAGGTGTGTAAATCCCCACACACTCTGCTATTCTTAGTTCATCCAGCCTGTTTCTGTTAGAAACAGCTTCCAGTGTATCCTTAGCTCACCTTTTCAGAGAGTACTGCTTTCCCAAGGCTGCCTCAGGGTCCTGCTGACGGATTGCTCTAATTGCAGTTGGTGAAGTAAAGGCAGCAGCTACTTCATGCTCTGCTAGCACGCGGAAATAGGCACCAGCATCTGGCGTTCCCACAGGCTTCCCCTATGGAGAGAATCAGTTAAAATGTCACAGCATAAAAATACCTCCTAATTCCTTGACAGTTCAAGGCTTGAACACGTAAAAGTAGTGGCAGCACAGCAACACAAGTCATTTCAAGTAAGACTTTAAAGAAGGCTTTGTTAAAAATAATACTACTGTGAATGTATTCACTTGTAGAAATAAATTCACAAACTTTGGTCACAATCTCTCACATGAGCATAGCATATACTAGCTGCTACTTAGAAACACAGGACAAAAGGACATGAGAAAGAAAAGATAGCCACAAAGTGCTGCTACTACACTGGCACTTACTACACTTATTGCAAAGCAGCCTGCAAAACACCCAGAGTCCCACTGAATTAGGATTCTCTGGACACAGTGGCACTGCAGCTATATTCCCACACACAGGCCAACAGGACATAATGTCAGTTTTTTCTTACCTAGAAATTTTACTCCAAAATTTGGGGGAAATTCCCAATTAGCTGCTTAAAACTGCCTTCTTGGAACCCTTGTGTTGCTATCCCACACAAAGCTGAAGAGACTCCTTTTCTGGTTCAGGGTGCTACTAGACTGTGGTCTGGTTGTGGCTGGGTTTTTAAAAACTAAACATTGTTGTGAGCTATGGGGTATAGTCAAGAGAATTGCCAACAAAAGTCATCAGATGTGACAAACTGTCTAATGGCAAGCAGTAATAATAATAATAATAATAAAAAATCAAAAATATTTTCCTGTGGTGCTGCAAGTATGAAAAGCAGCTGACACAGGCTCACAAAATCACACCCTTACTGTATGTAACTCCTGCAGTGCATGGACTGCTCTGGACATACTATGAAATTATGATAATATTATGTGAATGTGGAATGAGTTTTAGCTCTACAGGTATTGCCATAACCTTTTACTAGAAAGGCCACACTTGGAAGATGAATTTTGCCAGAGCACAGAAGTTAAGAGAGATATCCACTTTGCATCCTGGAAACACAGCTTTGACAATGTTTTATGCAAGAACCCACAAACACAGTGGAAGTTTCACTACTGAAATGTCATCAGGGCTCTGGGCAAGCTGCTCTAGTTGGGGATGTCCCTGCCCAGTGCAGAGGGGTTGGACTAGATGAGCTCCAGAGGTCCCTTCCAACGGAAACCATTCTATGATTCTATGATTCACCTGTCACCAGACAAATTCATACCTCATCATTCTTGTGTAAATGCAAATTTGGAACAGATAGATTAATAGGTCCAGTGGAGGAAAGATTAAACAAAAAAAAGATACAAAACTCTCATTAGTATTTTTCATTTCACCAAGATGCAAAAGGAAGAGAGACATTTGAATACCTTGAAGAGGAGGCATAAGTAACACAGCAAATGCCTTTATGAAAACACACACTAATCAAATTAGTTGCCTCATCTCAACACAAAAAAAACCATCATGCTGGCTGTGATGCAGGCTTAAAGGAATTTATCCCTTTCCCTCTCTCCCATCTGCCCTCCTCACTGCAGCCTTCCCCACACTTGCTCTGCATCCAGCTGTGCCTCAACACTGGCAAGATGAACCATTTGGCAGATTTAAAGAAAGCAGGATGCCAGAGGTTAGGTATGTACCAATAGTTTGTAGCCCTATGGTGAGATACTGCTCATGAGAGGAGTGCTGGAGCAGAAAATCACCATAGAAGGAAAAACAAAACCAAACCAAACCACACAAAAACAATACCCAAGTCAAAACAGAACAACTGAAAAGCCTTTTTTTTTTTTTCATAAAGGATGGAACAGGTGATGAGAAGCAAATGGAGAGAAAGTAAACAAAAGGAACAGGTCCCAGCCCAAGTAGCAAGGAGGAGTATCATCAATGTCAAAACCTCTTTTTACTAATTATCTTCCTATAATGTTCACTATGCCTGCAGATCTGTAACCATCTGTTTAGGAGTTCAAGCCCACATCACTAACACACTAAAAACAAACAGTCTCAGGCTCTGAAAAATTCCAAAGTGCCATAAACTTCTCAGTAACTAATTATGCAACTGAACTAGTATCATATGGCTTGGACAGGAAAAAACCTAGCTGTGGAGCAATGTGAAATTGGTTAGTCTTCCAGTAATGATGTAGGCTGTTACTTTTAACCAAGTGAAAACACCCAGAGACCCTAGGAGGGCTGTGTCTGACCCTGAGGACATCCACTCCCTCCTAGGCTTGGGCTGCTGGTGCTCAAGGCCAGGTTTGCCATGGTGCAGCTATGAAACCTGGGATCACAGAGCTGTGAGAAGAGCTGAAAGGAGTCAGCTCTTCCTCAGGAGGCAATTTATGCTCAGGTCCTCACGCTTGGTCCCTGCCAAGTTATGCCACAGCTGTGTCTGTGCCTGAGCACATCTTCAACACAAGTAGCTAAACCTTCAGGAGTACATAGGTAAGCATAGGAGGCTTTGACAGGGTGATATTTATACACACCATAGGTAAGCTACAGCAGCTTTGGTTTGGAGAAGTACCATTCTCAGCTCTAGGAGAAAAAAAAATAAAACACAAACAGTGGAAGGAAAGGAATAGAAAGTTTACCTAACAGTTAGCAGGAAATAATACTCAAAGAATAAGGCAACACTTAAAATATTTATTTTGGGGGGAAAAAAAAAAAGTGTTCTTACTGATTCTGCAGAAACATTTGCCAGTGCCTTGGCAGCTGCTCACAAGTTAGCAAATGCATGCATAAAAACCAACATTAACAAAACAAATCTGAGAGACTGCAAATTCGTTTCAGAGCCCAAAAAACTTCAGATAAAATTGCCAAAGAAAGTCCTCATTTATTATACAAAAATGTTAAGAAGTACTGTAAGATTGCCACGACAGGCTTAGTCCCACATGCAATTCTGATTTTTAAAAAGCTAGCAAAGGAACAATAAAGCACAAGGTAACTAAATTCAAAATATGCTGACTCATTTCTGAGTCAGTTGGGGGACTATGAGAAAATGAGATGCTTCCACTGGATTTCTGCAGGGATCAGCTCGAGACCTGATGCTACTCTATTTGCATCAATACTGGGCATGAACATTTATATTAAAAGTTACTGGCAATAATATCTGTGGTTAGCAGGAACTGAGAGCATGGTAAACAAGAACAAGGCAGTTAGAGAGTGGTCTGCCTCACCTAATTTAATAAAGACAAAAGCAGAAACACACTCCTTGTATCAGCTAGGAGGATTCAAGTACAAGAGACTTAACTTTTAATAGCCTACCAAGTGACTGAGACAGATAGGAACATGTTTCTGGAAGTACCTAGATTTAGCATGTAATTTATCAGATATCCACCAGCTGAGTAGACATCTTGAGGCAGAATGTTCTGATGGATAATACATGATTATGAAAGAAGATTCACAGGGAGCAAGAATGATCAAGAGGATAGAGAAGTTCTCCTATGGGGAAAGTCAGAAGCCACTGGGATGGACTGGTTACTTGAGAAAAAAGACATACAAAAGAGCTGTAATAAAATAACCAGCAATGCCTCAATAACAGCACAGTAATTCCCTTTTGGTCTGACCCTTAGCAACAAGGGGCTCTTCAATTAAATTCAATACTATGAGGAAATTCTCCCTGCATGGCAAGTATTATACATGGAACTCACTGTTAGTAAAACTCCTCGACACACAAAATCCTGACACAGAAGGATTCAAAAGAATACCTTCCCAGAGGCATTCATCCTTCTGCTGCTCACCCTGCTGTCAAGCCTTCACTAAGGACTTAAGATGATATGTCCTACTGAATTTGCTCCACAAATAAAATCAGCGTGGATGATGGCAGAAAGATCACAAAAATGGCAAACTTCAGAGACAGTACTTGCTTCATAAGCTGATAATGGCTAACAAGAACTGTAGAAAAGGCTGGATGCCTCCAAGAACTGTGCCAAATGAGAGTCATTTTTAACCTGTTGCTGTTGCGTACAATGCAGATTTTTTGCAACAGCAGGGACTGGAAGGACCTCAACAAGCACTGTGAGGAAGGCTCCACGTGCACAGCAACATCTTGCTACAGCTCTGTGTGGGACAATAGCTCCTTCTCTGCCCTAGATCACTCAAATGAAGTCCATGGTTTCTTGCAAGCATGGAAATTCTCTTCTTTAGCCTACTGGAACTACAACACTGCTTTTTTCCTGACATTACAGGATCACTGGTAGTAGCTAGACTTTCTCTTGATGCTGCCCTGTTCCTTACAGCTTGCAATCCATTAGCAAGAGCAACCCAGAGCAGGCTGTGAGAATTCAAGCAGCTTATTTATAGCTGAACTTTGTCATGCCTTGGAGAAAAACAATCCAGGGCAGATTACAATAAAACAAACCAAACAAACCTTGCTGTATTCAAAGGAATTCATTACTGTTTTCACATTCCTGACAATGGTGTTACAGCAAGTAAAAACTGAAAGCACATAGTTTCCATAGTAATTGTTAAAACCACAGCTTGTTACCTACTAAGTAATTTAAAAATAAACAAATCACTCTAAGAACTGAGAGTATGAAGTCAGTGCAGCTTGTATTCAATCGTGCTTGTCACTAGGCAAAGAGGACTAGGTGTTCTTTCCTTTTACCTGCACAGCATACCAATACTCCCTAATCTAAACTCTGTCATGTCAGAAGAACTCTGATTACAAATGTATGAATACTCATGGTCTTCTGAGCAAAGAAAAATTACACACTATCCCTCTTTCTGAACATTATTTTTTTGCCCTGTGTGTACAGAAGCCTTCCTCTTCTTCCCATTTTTAATCCTCAAAAAGATGACGCTGATGTCATGAACACTGTCTGAAGATTAGATTGGTGGCATCACAGAGAAAGAAAAATGGTGTTACTGTTTAATAATGTTCTCACCAGGAGCAAAAATCACAAAGCAGATGTGTATGTGAACCAGATACTAAGTCTGCTTTTTCTTTAACACTCATTGTCAAAGAAATAGGATTTTTACTCTGCTCTGGGCTACGCAGGACTGACACTGGGCAAAGTGTTTCAAATTCAGAGTATCACTTTTAGTCTGAACCATCTGTGAGACCTTCCTTCAGACTGAAACACTGAACACAGCTTCTGTAAAACCTGTGTGCACAGTCCTCTGCCCTCTTTGTCATAGGAAAGCACTTGTGTCAGGACTCTGCTCCTTCAATGAAGACAGCCATCAACCCACTGAACGTTCAAGAGTCCGTAGAGTGGGATGGTAGGAGTACCACTGGAAATCTATGTCTTTCAATCTGGCAAATGTTATCCAATGGTTAAAAAGGGAACCAATTCCCAATACTTCTCTTTGTCCTCAGTTTTCCCCTTCTTCACACCTCTGTGCTTCACACACTCCCTTGATGCATTCAGTCCATTTGTTTTGCATAAACCTGGCTAATTCAACTGTGTCTTACCCCATCCTGCAGTGCCCTTCCCTTTACAACCTTTTCCAAGTGTGACTTGGGGGAGAGCAAGAGGTAATATATTGCCAACAATTTGTATGGCAACCACTGCCTTTCAAAGAAATGGTATTATCATGAAAGGTATTTGTTACACAAGCAGCTGATTGCACAGCAGGAACAAGATCTGACATGTGGCCGAAAGTACCAACACCACTACCACCACAAGGCTTTACAGAAGGGATCATACCTCGTACAAAACTGTAGTATTCCCATGAAGGAGAGGCCCATAGCAAATGTAGGAATGACCAACAACCCAGCCTAAATCAGAAGCTGCCCACCACACCTAAAATGAAATAAAATCACAAATACAGTGAGGAATTTTAAGAGGAGTTCAAACACATTTACATGACATTTAAACCAGAATTACCTCACCAGGTTTGAGTCCATACACAGCTGACATAGTCCAGTTCAGCATAACTGCATAACCACCTGTTGGTCTGACAACACCCTAAAGGAGAAAATGTGTATATTTAAGGTCATTTGAAGGATGTAATGATATTCCTCTCTTCAGTGAAATTTTGGGGGTACAGCAGTAATAGACTTAGAAGTTGTCTAATTCCAATATTCCTTACTTAAGGATCTACTCCAACAAGTAAATGCTTATGCTAGCATTCCCACTAAAGAACTAATTTTGGAAAACAAACAAACACAAGTAAACAAACATAAAAACCCAACCCAAAGCCTAGATGAAAACAGTTTCCAGGAGATAACAAAACTAGAATTCTCTCACTAAAAGTGGATGTACAAGTATTTAGCCAACACGTTGACAAAAATAAGAGACTGACTTTTTACCACATTTAAACTGTGGCCATCTAAATGCTAGGCATGTTTTAAATTCTTTGCCTAGTCTCTCTGTATCATTACTGGAAAAGAGGAGCACTTGCAGAGTAGCCAATCCCTAAAATAACTAGGGTGAATTGCTCCCTGAAATGTGCCCCTCTTTCTGCACCAGCGCTTTTTAAAGCTGGCAGAAAATCAGCTTAAACCAGATGTCTATTTTTGGAAGGTTCAATATCTAGCCTGAAGTATAACTATGAATGCAAAATGAAGAACATCTTAGTCTAAAAAAGAGACTTAAAAATCAGAATGAGAGAGTATCAACAACATCATGCACCTTGGTAAGCGAAAAACCAGTAGCAGGAAAATGTTTGGAACACCCTTCACAGGAAAATATTTGAAATATTTTGTAATATTTGTATGTTTAATATACATCACCTTCTAGTCACTCTTTCTAGAAGAAAGACTTAAGTAAACTATGTCCTGATGTCCTGAACTAAAATTCAGATGAGATTCATTGGACCAAACAAATGTCTACAGTACAGCCATTACAATGCAGCTATCTGTCTGTGCTGGGCACAGTATATTCTCTGTGTAGTTCAAAGAATGAAACAGTCACTTTCAGGCATCCTCCAAGAAAGAAGGGAATGTGAAGACATATTAACTTACCAAAATGGAGATTGCCAAAGCAAAGAATGATTAAGTAATACTTCACGAACACTTTTTCACTTCACTTTGTTAGTCTCAGGTTCTAACTTAGTCCCTGCTCTGAGATTAACAAAAGGTGGTTTGTTTTTTTCCTTGCATGCAAGTTCCTTAAATGAATAAAAAAGTTATTTTATTCGTTAAGTTACTCATTGCAGCTTACCACTAGTTTACAGTCTCCCTGTTACAAAGGTGATTCACTCAAGGTGTCTGTATTTTTCTCTGGAGAGCGAACACAGTGAAGTAAACTTCTGAGAATTTGTATCTCTGTGATACTGCATTTTGAAACTAACAGTTAAGGAAAACATCTGTTGTAACAAAGGATTTTATCTTAGACCTTTCGACAATATATTTAAATAATTCAAGATACATATGTTGCTTTAAAAAAAACCCTACATTCAAGGGAAAAGCAGATGATATTTTTCTCAGCAAGACAGATGTTTGTTTTCCCTTACCTCCTCACAGATTCTTAACTTCACAGGCCACACCATTAAACAACTTCCTAGTAGCAATCTAAGCACTGCCATATCCAGGATGTGTGATACTGTCTCTGAATTTGTGGTTGTGAGACCAGAGAATTATATTCAGCTTATCTTCTACACTTTAAAAGAGAATTTGAAATACCAAGCCAACACTCAAGAGTCTGGTTTTAAAAGAATGTATTTGTAAATAGATTCTTAAGACAACTGAGATTTTAAAGCAAACCATTTCAAAGAATACTCTGTGTTGGTTTTGACTTACTCAGTGTAAACTCATTCTCTTTGGAATTGTTATCAGAACTGTTCAGTAACACAAGCCTTCAGAACATGCTTAATCTCATTTAACCTGTGGTGTCATTTACTACATCTTATTTATGGGAAGATTATCTAATATGTAAATAATGAATAAGCAAAGGCTATTCAGCAAAAAATTCTATCACACAAGTTACATTAACTAATTAACTAACATATTAACTAATCTTGCCATTACAGTAAAGGATAAAAGATATTCTGCTGCCCTTGAAAGTTTATACTGTATAAATATTTTCAAACAAATGCAGTTAATCTTTATATACTAAATAAACAAACATGATTAACTCCTAGATCCTGACTTTAGAGTAGTGAAATGTGAATAAATAAGATTAAGCTATTTGTAGCAATGCTCATCATTCACATCACTGAGCTCTGGCAAACATTTTCAACCTTTGTAATTAAATATTTTCTCAAGTGGAACTGCAAATAGGATGGTCAAAGACACTTAGACTACAGACAGTCCTTTACCTTGGGCAAGCCTGTTGTTCCAGATGTATACAGAATATAAAGTGGATGGTCTGAGGGAACCGAGACACATTTATAATACTTTGCTTTTGCAAGCTCTTCTTCCCAGTCAAGATCACGACCTGGGTTAAGAGGAACATGGCCCTGCCCATTGAAAAAGAGAAAAAAACAGAAGGAATAAATGGAATTGGGTCAAAAAAATATACTATTCATTGTTTTTGTCCAGTATCACTTAATTTTCTGTACAGTAATATCTCCACTTCATTAGTTCTACTTATTATTTAAATTTTATGAATATAAAATTCTCCCATGAAATTAAAAAACAAACTATAATAGATACACTAGAAATTTTACTTGCAAAAGAGAAAAGACACATGCACATCCACATCTGAAAGTTAACATAAAGGCACAACAACTGTACACCTACCAAATTAGGTCGCTTGTAAATAAGAACTTTGTCAGGTTTGCTCTGTGCCCTTGCCAGTGCTTCTTCTAGGAGGGATAGGTATTCCACTTTTCTTTTCGGTTCTACTCCAAAACTTGCTGTTACAATAAGTTTGGGCTAAACCAAGGAAGTCAGATTGTTAATATATACATTTGCAATATATTTATGTGCTGTTGGTAAGTTGGAGGGGTGAGATGTCATCCAGAAGGACCTGGACAAGCTGGAGAGGTGGGCACAGGTGAACCTCAGGAGCTTCAAGAAGACCAAGTGCAGGGTCCTGCACCTGGGTCAGAACAATCCCCACTATCAATCCAGGCTGGGGGATGAGATGATGGAGAGCAGCCCTGCAGAAAAGGACTTGGGGTGCTGGTGGATGAGAAGCTGGCCATGAGCAAACAGTGCATGCTGGCAGCCCAGAAGGCCAAAGGCATCCTGGGCTGCAGCAAGAGAAGTGTGGCCAGCACATCCAGAGAGGTGATTCTGCCACTGCACTCTGCTCTGCTCACACCTCCTCTGGAATACTGGGTCCAGTTCTGGAGCCCTCAACACAGAAAGGACATGGAGCTGATGGAGCAGGTCCAGAGGAGGCCACGAGAATGATCAGGGGCTGGAACACCTCTGCTATGAGGACAGGCTGAGGGAGCTGGGATTGTTCAGCCCGGAGAAGAGAAGGCTTTGGGGGGAACTACTAGTGACCTTCCAGTACCTAAAGGGAACTTCCAAGAAGGCTGCAGAGGGCCTGTTTGCAAAGGCCTGCAGTGAAAGGACAAGGGGCAATGGTTTTAAATTGGAGAAGAGTAGATTTAGACTGGATATTAGAAAGAAGTTGCTCCCCACGAGGGTGGTGGAACACTGGCACAGGTTGCCCAGGGAGGTGGTTGAGTTTCCATCCCTGGAGGCATTCCAGGTGAGGCTTGCCAGGGCTCTGGGCAAGCTGATCTAGTTGGGGATGTCCCTGCCCACTGCAGGGGGGTTGGACTAGATGATCTCCAGAGGTCCCTTCCAACTCAAACCATTCTAGGAGTCTATATATTCCATGAAATTCTTTAATTAATAATTTTCAATGTATAGAACTTATCTTAACTGGAACAGCAGTTTAGATCCATTTTCTATGAAAATCAAGTTTGCATGATCTTGCTGTTCATGCATTTGCTTTTTGTTCAGGAGCACTAACAACTTCTGACACTTCACTGTTTTTAACCAAATTTGAGCAAGAAATTAACAGTATTAAGTTCTTGTAAATTGCACGAAAAATAATGAACACAGAGACAAACTCATCTCCATCTTAGCCTCTTTGTTAAGGAAAAACGGTATAGGTTGTCAACAATTACCTGTCCTGTTTAGCCTGCTTTCTAATTATCTGCCTGTAATCAATGGCACATTTTAAAAATAGCTGTAGCACTTCACTTGCTCTTTCCCAGCTTGCAATTAAATGGCTCAAGAGGAAAAACAGGAGAGAGGGAAAAGAAGAGAAGCAAGAGAAGACAGGCCACTAGAAATACAGCAAGAGAATAAGCTAAAGTCATGAAACACACAAGGAAAATTAAGGCAGATCAAGTCATGGTGGCAGGATTCAGGATGCAAGACCACTGAAATCAGATTTTCATAGTTCTGGGTTTTTTTCAGAATAATTTCTATCTCCAAATGTAGATTTAGCATCTTTGTCATTAAATTAACCTCATGTTTTATTGTGAGATTTCCTAAGTCAACAAGTCTGTATATAAACTATTCTGAATTAGGTTCTAAGATAAGTATTTTTGTTTCTAGTATTTCAGGACATAAAAGGTAGGACCAAAGAATTTTAACTGGAGAAGAATGAGCCCTTAATCTCCTGGCTTTTGGAGTTTTAGAAGTTTATCTTATGCCTTTCAGTTTGATCAAGATAGTTTACTTATTGTATGCATTAGCATAAAACTTAAGTAGGCACAAACCACAATGCCACAGTAAAGGCTGCATTAAACTCAGCACAGAAAGCACAGACTAAAAACTGTTTTCTAGTGCAAAAATAAAATGTTTCCTGTATAAATCTGCCATTCAGGGAAGTTTGCTAATTAGTGTATATTCAAAATAAAGATTTCAGATGAGCTTTAAAATTGCAGCATTTGTCATCTTTCTCTTTCGGGATGCACTGATTTTAACAAAAGATGATATAATGCAGCTAAACTGAAAATTCATCTGGAGACTACCCTGAATTAGACTGTAATTAATGTAAGATATTAACAAAGTTCTATTCAATTGTTTAAGATGAAAGACTGTTGTCAACACCAGGTTTACAGTCATTTGTAAATGGTGCCACCTCTGCTCATGAACTGCTTTGTATGCAGTAAGAAAGTCTAAAAATAACCAACACTAAATTTTCTAAGGTGATATATTTCCCAGGTGAGGAGTGCTACTTGGAAGCATTATGGATAACTCTGAAAATCAAAGGTCCATTACCAGCCTTAACTGCTGTTTTCTAGTGTTTTATCTCTTTGCCTATTGATGTTACTTCCCCTGCATCTCTACTCCCACACTGCTTTTATGCACCCATTGCCCACCTCTTCTGAACAATAGCATTAGGTAGAAATAGAACTAGTTTGAAGGAAAACCAGGAAAGTTCACAGGTTTTCTGGAGAAGGAATGCCAGCAATAGTGAGCTGTAGTAAAAAAGAAAAACAGAATGAAGCAGTCGAAATGAGATAAAGCAAGACCCAGTAGTTCCAGATCAACAATTGCATTCTGTTAGAAAGATGACTCCTGCAAGTTCTTCTATCATCTCTAACAGCATACAAGGCAAAGTTGAGGAAAAAAGTAAATAAATACATTTTATTGGGACAGAGAATACAGCTGCCAAAAGCCCAAACTTAAAACCAAATAGCTTTTGGGCACAAAATGTCAGGAATGTCATGGAGGTGTTTACCAAGAGATCCAGCACTCAGGCAGGCCTTCATTATTCAGCACACAAAGCTCTTTTCCTCTTAATACCCTAGCCACACACCTGATCTCAAGCCTATGCTCAAACTTACTGCACTTTTCATGTGCCTCACTCCTTACAAAATACGGCATGCACTCTAAAGAAATGCAGTGTTTATGCAGTCATTATATAGCTATGCTGCCCCTTCTGGTACTGCACTGACTTTGTGGTTGTATGATCCACGTCAGACTGCCATGTACATCAGGTTCTGCCATGCACATTATACACAGCTCGAAGAAATAATCATAGAATGGCTGGGGTTGGAAGGGACCTTAAGATCAAGTTCCAACTCCCCTGCCATGGGCAGGGATGCCACTCACTAGAGCAGGTTACCCACAGACACATCCAACCTGGCCTTGGAACACTGCCACACTGCCAGGGATGGGGCATCCACAACATCTCTGGGCAATCTGTTCTGGTTTCTTACCACCTTCTGAGTGAAGAATTTTTTTCTAACATTCAATCTAAATCTCCCCTCCTTCAGTTTGTAACCATTCCCCCTTGTCCTATTGCTTTCCACCTGACTAAAGAGTTTCTCTCCCTCTTTTCTGTAAGCCTCCTTTAGGTATTGGGAGGCCACTACAAGGTGGCCTGCAATTATTATAAAGCAACTATGCACATTAAGCAAGCTGAGCTTGCTGCCTAACCACTCAAAAGGTTTGATCATCTAATCTAATGATGAGAAGTAGGCGTAACCACTCATAGCCATACCTATGTACAGGAACTGCCTTATTCAGAATAAACCATTACAAAATGTGGCATCATTTTTTCAAGGAGGTCTCATTAAAATTGTCAAATACGTAAATTGTGTAATAATGAACAATGCAGTATTTCTGGCCTCAGTGAGAGACAGTAACAGTTTTGAGTAACTTAGGTGTCTCATACATTTTGTATTTCAAAGAATTAGAAAGAAATCAGATGTAGAAAGTAGATTTACAGCTACCTAAATGTACTACCTGATATGTCTAAACATCAAGTAAATCAATGCAGTCATTTAGGTTTGGCAGCAATTTTCTCATACACCTGAAGAAAATGCTGGCTGAAAAGCCAAGTTGAAGGTGATTGTAGAAAAAGATTGATAAATGGGAGAAAAAAGAACATTCTAAACAGAGAGCTGAATATTAAATTCATGCTTTTTAAAAAAGGTCAAAATTTGTATCTCAATGTTTGCAGTAACAGTATCAACCTCAGTACAGATGTAGCACTTAGTTCCTATTGCTATGTTAGGTATAAACAGAGACTGCATGCCACACAGAAATGTTATTCTCTCTCAAAAAAGCCAAGGTTTTGACACTAACAGGAGTAACTAATGCTTGTCATTCCAGATACATATTACCTTTGCATGATCAATGCGAACAGACAGTTCTTTAGAGGCAAATCCACCAAAAATCAAGCTGTGGATGGCTCCTATTCTTGCACAGGCCAGCATGCAGTACACTGTCTGTGGAATCATGGGCATGTAGATAACCACACGATCTCCTTTCTTCACACCGTGTCTGACCAGGACATCAGCTAACTTGGACACCTGTACTGACAAAATATTCATAAAATATTAAATGTTTCTTCAGATCTGCTGTTACTCCATAAAAAAAACAACTTTCACACAATCTACAGATGTAGGACATTAAGGAGACAAGTCACTATGATGTGGAAAGTTGATGAACAATGCAATCCAATATATTTAGGACAATTTCTTTTTTGCAAAAAATACCATAATACATTTTTCTTTTTTTAGAGTAAAAAAAGATCAACAGCAATGTTTTGCAGTTTTTAAAAGGACACTCTTAATCACTCATTCTTTTATCCAGGTAATTGCTTGTATTTCTCAATTCTAGCTTTTAAGAATGGATGTAAACAGGGCATTTCATAATGCAAATTCTGTCCTAAATAGCCAAGTTTGAAACACAAATCGATATGTAGTAATATTTTCTCTGCTACTGTGTTGTAAAATTCTTGGCATCTGAGACAAGAAATTTATACCCTGAACCAAATGTAAACACAAATTCAGAGAAGCACACTTAGATTTAAGAAGCAACTTTATCTCTCATTTTCAGATTTTCATTTTTGGTATGCAGAAGAGTAAAGACTTTGCATGGCAGCAAAGGACTGGAACTCAAGAAATGTGACAGATCAGCAGCAATGCGAGTCACCTGTATCACCAGGAGAAAGTGTTTATTACCTTGACAGTGTATAGTATTTTGTCACAAAACTAGTATTGACTATTTCACTAGTACACCAGGATGGACCTATTTATAGTAAGTTGTGAGCTGGAACACTCCATAAGCAGGATTACATGCTAGTCAGACATAACAAGAACATGAGTTTTGCTTGCAATAGCGAAACATTAGCGGTAAGACTAAAAAGGAAGTTGTTGGGATGTGTGAAGAAATATTAATCTAAGTTTAGAACAAAGCAGTTGCTCTGTCTTACAGGGAAATTCTAAGAGGTTGCCATTCGCTAGAAAATACTGTAATAAACATAACTTTAAACATTCTGATTCTTCTCAGTATCAATGTAACATGAATCTACTCATATATGAATCCCTCACATCTTACCTGTACTGCATTATTCCTCATTTATTTATTATATAATATTGATAAGGTTTCAAGTGAAATTTTATCTTGTGAAAGACTCTTTTCTTCAGATACTACCAAATTGGATTGAAAGGAAAAGGAAGTCAAACTCCTGCAAGCAGCAGGGGGATGTTGCCTGTAGAACAGAAAATAGCCAAGCTTCTGAAGCAGTAAGAGACGTTTTCAGTGACCCAGCAAATAATGCAAGCAATGGGAGCAGCCTAGCCCAGTAATATATGCTGTGCAAGCAGGACAAGAGGGAAGGGCCTTCCTTTTCAAGTATGAGCTAGTCAGCAGGGGAGATTTTCTTTGAAATGTTTTACTTTCATTTATATTACATATCACATTTGAGTTTCTCTATTTAAAGAGTTACCTTACTCCAGTTTAATAAATCAAATACTAGCACTACTGTTAGTTTCTGAGATTTGTAGGCATTAGGCTCTTTATCTATGGTCATATTCAGAAAACTTGGGGAATTACATCCTGTCCTGGGAGCCTATCTGATACATGTACTGAAGAGGATAATACAGCATCACATACTGCTTCTCTCTTCAGTGGGGACAGGTGTTCAGACTTTCAGCAACTTGAGACAACAACATCCAGAAACTCCAGACACATCTGATCTGTGTATGCATTAAATACACAGCTCATTCACAATCAAACTATGCATATTTCTACAGGCTGAGGATTTAAGAAAATGGAAACGCAGAAGCCCCAAGCATGCCTGCTTGCACCAGCTTCCACTTTGTACAAACACTGCATAAATCTCTGCTATTATTTTCAACTGCAAGAGAGAATACGCTTATAAAGCAAAGTCACCACCACATGAAGCTGAAAATTCACACAAACTAAGGTACATATATGATTTATCTGTAACAGACCTCTTACATTAAATGCTACTGATTAGCAAAAGAAACTAACTCTGGATCTGCTAAAACCTATCAATACTCTATGAGACTGACACACACTACCAAAATGCAAAAATCAGCAAGGTTTTGACATGTACACAACCAGAATTTATTGCCTACTTAACAGCATTTACAGTCATTTCCAAATAGGACTGGTAAAAGTAATTGCAAGTTACAATAACAACTCTATTTCCAAAGGTGAATTCCTTTTCTATACTTCCTACTGTGAAAACAGTAAAATCTGCAAACTCATTGTAAAACAGAACTAGTATCACCTTATGCCAAAGAACTAAGAAAACTAACCCTTATCTTTGCTGCTTGTGAGACTCTCAAGCACAGTGTTGATAAAAAAGGCCAGAGGCAATGAAAATAACATTTAATGAATAAATTTATAGTCAGTGTAAGTGTGGATATTAGGCAACAAGTAGCTAATGAATAATAATAATTGACCATTGTGTTTATTATTTTATAATTATTAATGATGATGAAAAAGGCAACGTTTGCCTGCTACAGGGAAAAGGCATTATTTAAAGATTGTTATTAGTCATTTTGTAGTAGAAGACAGCCAGTGTCTGTATAAAAATTATATGACTTTGGTACTTGACTGTATAAAGGAGACAGTGAAGAGATCTGCATGTATTTAAGTAATTTTTATTGAAATCTATCATAGGTAAATTGTACTTAAAGCAGAATACACGTAACATGCTGCAGACAGGAACCACACATCCTCCATGCAAACCCCAGCCATCACTTGTCTGGACTTAACCTCCTCACTCTAGAAACTTTAGATGTCACCAAAGACAATAACTCAATACAATACATGAGCATCTGTGATTTTCCTTGTGCCCTTTCCCTCATTCTTCTGACAGCCAGGAAACATTGAACACAGGGACTCCATAATACACAATAAAGCACTGTCTCTATCTGCAACTGTTTTGAAGACTAGGAAACATCATAAAGCAGATTATATGAAAACCCTGAAACATCAAAGCAATCACTCTTTCTAAGGAAAAAAAAAAGTGGGGGCCAGTGGAGAGCAAGTAGTGACATTTCATTAAACTGTTAAAAGCCAAGAAACCTTCCACTTTGTTAAAATGTGTTGTCATTTATGGTTTACATTAAGACTGCATACTTTATAACATCGTGCTATTTTCCTACCAACATGCTAGTTCTCCACTTCAAGTCTAAGATTGCTCTACCACTTTAATATATTTGACACTTCAGTAATAAAGTCACTTGAGACCAAGTGATATTATAAGAAGCTCAAGAAGGCTTTCAGCTTTGAAGATTTAGGCTTAAATTACACTTCAATCAAATGCAAGTCCCCAGTGAGAATGGCTTTCTTTTTACCCAGCCACTAAAAAAAAAATCAGCAGTTAAGGTTTGGAGACGTGTTGAGGTTCTGAAGTAAACCACCTGACTGTCCATAGTAGTTACAAAAAGCAAGTTTGTTCCATGCCAGAAAAATTCTTCTTAGAATATACTAAAACAGAAACTCCACTCAAAATGCTCAGCAGAAGAATTTCAAACCTTCCTGGGTTGAAAAATGACTGGGTCTCACCAGTGTCAGGTCCTTCAATGCAAGCTAAACACAAGGATTCTTTCAATACCAAGAGCTCCTGAAACATCCTGAAGTGCATCTCATGGTGTAAAAAGATCCATGTCACATACGTATGCCTCTAAACCAAAAGCAGGAAATCACCTTATACTCTTGAGCTTCTCCACTGTGTTGTTTTTCCAAGACTGCTAAAGAAACTAATCCTTCCTACTCCCCCTCATCCTTTGATCAACCTCTTCACTCTTCTATTACTTTTTTTAATGATTGTTTCCTCCTTTTCCTACTGCTGCAAAGCTTTTCCAGCAGATGCACTATGCCTGCTAATGTCAAGCCTGCTGCCAAGAGGACTGACAAGTGGTGCTGCATAGATTTCAAATAAATGAAGACCATGTTCTTGAGCTGGTAAAACCATGCTTCAGAGTTGCATGCACAGTGCATGTGCCCCTACCACCAAGATCTTGAACAGATCTTCAAGGGAGGGGAGAGAATCATAGAATGGCCCAGGTTGGAAGGGACCTTAGAAATCATCTAGTTCCAACCCCCCTGCCATGGACAGGGATGCCACACACTAGACCAAGTTGCCCAAGGCCACATCCGGCCTGGCCTTGAACACTGCCAGAGATGGGGCATCCACAGCCTCTCTGAGCAACCTGTTCCAGTGCCTAACCATCCTCTGGGTAAAGAACTTCCTTCTAAAACTCCACCAAGACCACTGCTCATCCACAGACGTCCAAGGAGATCCATGCCATCATTTTCAAGGAAGAAGCCAAAGAAAGAAGAGGAGTAAAGCATAAATTACAAGAAAGATTAATAGAAACAGAACAATCTGTTTGATTCCTCAGTCATATACAAGAGATATAAGCAGAGCAAGGCAGACACATAAATCCAAGCTGACAACAGCTAATAGAGTTATTTCAGAAGAAGGAGCTTTTAGGGTGGGCAATTACGGAAAAAAAAAATCTTCCTACAGAAGAAATTATAGCCTAGCCCACTGATGATAAGCTGAATCCCTTCTTCCTCATCCATGTTTTTATAACATTCATTGCTATCTGAGGCTTGTGGGGGGTGTTGGTGTTACTAATCCCATCATGTTACTGCAATCACATTATTTACTACAGAACTCAGATCACCATGTGCGTAGTTACTGAAAAGAATCCCAGAGAGAAATCATATTGCTTTTGTGTATATGATCTGCCAAGCATCAACAACCGCACATAATGATTCTCAAATTCTTAAGATGTCTTTTTACCCAGTGAGGCATTCTAGAGAATACATCCAGTGATGAAAACAGAAGGTTTTTTTTACCTACTTAACAACCATAGCCTTAACTTGAAAATGGTAGTATTTTCCAACACAACCAGAAAATTTGTTTTCAAAGGAACCGAAGCCATTATTCCTTATTTCTTCCAGATATCTTTATATTTCCCTAAAACAACACAGATTCAGTAATATTTCTAACAGAATTTGTGTCTCTCATCTTTTCCTGCCATCTCACTACTGGAATTAGAGAATCTCGTAAGGAATACTCAAAACTTATCTACAGCCCCATTTCACTGGCTTCAGTCCAACACCTTAATTCTCATCTAAAGGCCTGTAACAGGCATCAGTAAAGAAAAAAAAGTCCAATCACTACATACTAGAAGATTTATGTCTTAAATTTGCCAAATTCCTCTTCTGCATTTGGAAGAGTTCATTTGTAACATCACATAATTAACACACGTAGAATACAACTGCATGCACTACGTACAACTTCACTTTAACTGGAATACTCAAGACTTTCCAAGTGTGAAGACAGTGTAAGTTGTACTAGAATATCAACACAAACTGATCTTGCCATTATTTACATCAATAAAGAATTGCTTAAATTGTTCTGCAATTCCAGTTCTGCCACAATTTCCCCACAGGTTAGGCACTAAACATCCTCAGGCTTCAAAAATGTCTCTCAATTATTCATAGTTTAGTAGTGCTTAACTTCAGAATGGCAGCATCACAGTAACTTCTAGATCTGAACAGCACTGCAACAAGTAAAGATGATAGGGATGATTTGAAAATAACAGGCTTCCTGAGTATATAGCTCAAGCTATCCCATCCTCCCTAAGAAGCCTTATTATCTCCAGCCAATTACCTATGTCATTTTTCTCATCCTTACAATGAAATACATTAAGGAACAATATGAGTCTGACTTCCACATTTCATAGTACTAAATGGTAAGTGCAACTGCTACACATAACTGGAAGAAGTAAGTAAGCTAAACAAAGAAGCAGTGTTGAAGCAAACGGCCAACTGTCATTTGTGAGAACAGAGAACCTTGAATAGGGCAGAATGCAAACTCCAGTGGTGGCAACAACCTACAGGCAGGCACTGAATATATCTGAATGGGCTGATGCAGAACTGAGTGTTCACAAGCCCAGCTGCAGGTAAGCTACCTCAGCCAACAGGGAAGTCAAAATCCGCAGGGTTTCCACACAGAAAACCATAGCAGGGCAACCAGCACCTCCACTACAACCTACAATGGGGCAGGTGACAGATCTTTCTTTAGAGCTCCTCCCTGTTAAATTTCATTTGCTTTTACACACAGTTACATGTATCTATGAAACTGTCTTTTTTTCATCATAGGAACTGTCAAGTGATTTGACTAATCCTTTGTTTTACCTTTTAAATGTGAAATAAGAACAGGAGGGGTGGGGGAGAAATCCAATATAGAAAAGTTACAAATTTAATCAAAACTAAATTGCAGAAGAAAGAGAACTAAAGGAAGATCAAAACTTCTTAAGCGCAGTATAATTTGGTACATGTAGTGAAGCTTATAAACAATACTGAGTACAGCAAAAGGAATAAGCTAGCAAAGCAGACCATTTGTACCCCTCTAGTATCTACCTGCTGCACAGTATTTGCTGCCAATTTTAAGTAGCATGGTTAGTTTCAAACATACCTGTTCAAGAAGTTCCTTATATGTTATTTTCTCTTTGGTATTTGTTACAGGACTGTCATAAATAATAGCAATTTGGTCTCCTCGTCCATTCTCAACATGATGATCTACAGCATTGTAACAGATATTCAGCTCTCCACCTACAAACCTAAAAAAGAAGTTGGAAGTACGTAACAGCAGCCAGCCTTCTGAACTAGTAAGAATATTTTGTTGGCCTCTTTGTTTGTTTGTTTGTTTTCTAATGAATGAGAGCATTCCATTGAAATACAGCTGATAAAATATTACACTTAGTTCAGGAAGTAATTTTTTATTCTATAACCTCACAATTTTTTCCAAAAGCTAAGTAAGTCTATTAGTGAAAATTGTGAAAGTGAAGTACTGTCCTTTAACTGATTTAACCAAGAATATGCTAAACTTGGTCTTGATTTAACTTACTTTACATCAATTCCTTTACAATGCCATTAATAATGTGAAAGTGGAGAACCAGGAAAGTAACAAAAGCCTTCTGTACTACAAACACCTTCCTATGAAAGAACAACTGTATGAACAATAAAGAATTGGCAGTTGTTTCATGTAATACAGAGAAACCACCAAATTACTGTCAAAAAAGTTATACTGTATTCAGGTAATTCATTGATTTCTTTATGTACTTTTTTAGCAAATCACTGTAGGATGATATGAACAAGGAAACAGAGTACACAAGATACTAGCCCAACCACTTCAGAAAGGTCAAAACATCAGTAAGCACAGGACCTCGGGCTCAAATACCTCATTTTGGCTGACAAATAAAAGCTGCCTGGCTTTGAAAAACTGCCCTGTGCTGCTGCAACCTTCTGCTAATCCAGTGATTCCCAAGGAGATGAATACCTGTGAGGAACTTTGATTTTCTTGAATAAACTTTAGTTGGCAAGGAACAGTAGCACGAAACCAGTGTTGGAATAAGGACAACAATGAGATGCTCCTGTTTCAAACACAGATCTAGATTCAAAAAGAAAATATTCCAACAGACTGCAGAAGGATCAGAGGTGCATCTGCAGGATATTTCTAAGAGCTGCCAGTAAATCCTGCCATAATAAGCAGGACTGTAAAATGCCAATCTGCTGCTAACCAGGCAACTATCTAAATGTGGCTTAGCAACTGAATCCAAGTCTGAAGAACCTTATTTTAGGCTGTGTTCCTAACAGTGAGAAATTAATAACATTCAACAAATGGAGAAGCGAAAACAAGAAGAGTAAACAGTAACAGTTCTAAGACATAAAAGAAACTGCATTCAGTTCACAAGCCCATCTACCACCCACTGGTGCTATGGTGGGGAAAAAAAAACAACACCACAGGATTCTTCCCATCAAAAATCACAGAATTTAAAATGTCAAACCGGTTATAATATCAAAACAGCTTGTTTCACAGTAACATTTTAAACCAATATTCTGACAATTCCTACCTAACCTTCTGATAAGCCTTTTTTCCCCATGCATCCATGAAAGCAGCAGCCTTTGATAATCTATATCACAATCACAGAAAATCACAGAAAGGTTAGAGTTGGAAGGGACGTTTAGAGATCATCTAGTCCAATCTTCCTGCTGCAAGCAGAGACATCTATGGCAAGATCAGGTCACTCAGAGCCCTGTCCAACGTGACCCTGAATGTCTCCAAGGATAGGGCATCCACCACCTCTCTGGGCAGGTAACCTATTCCAGTGCCTCACCACCCTTACTATCAAAAATGTCTTCCTTATAACCAGTCTAAATCTTCCCTCCTTTAATTTAAAACCATTACTCCATGTCCTGTTACAACAGGGCTTCCTCATC
Organism: Bucco capensis; assembly: GCA_013396975.1. Classification (NCBI taxonomy): domain Eukaryota; kingdom Metazoa; phylum Chordata; class Aves; order Piciformes; family Bucconidae; genus Bucco; species Bucco capensis. Next base: position 28,814 of record VWZO01012433.1, read on the forward strand.
TTTCTTATAGCTCCCTTTAAGTAGTGATAGGCTGCAATAAGGCCTTCTCTTCTCCAGGGTGACCAACCACAATGCTCTCAGTCCTCATAGGAAATCTCTTTGGCTTCCACACCAAACAGTTCCAATTCTTTCATCCTTTTCTTGACCAATCATGCTTTTTTGCTCTTCTCACCACTTTTGATGTGGGCAAAACCATACCACCCACTGATACAGGTTAGAACAGGCTTCTTGGGATTACTGCTTCAACAAAAACAGCCAGAGGATCACAGAATCACCCTGGGCAGCCTGTTCCAGAGCTCCACCATCCTCAAAATAAAAAAAAAAAAGTCCCTCCTTATGTTTAGATGGATGTGAACTAGTTTTTGCCCATTACCTCTAGTTCTGTCACTGGGCACCACAGAAAAAAGACCAGCTTCATCCTCCTGATAACCACCCTTTAAGTATTTGTAAGTATTGATGAGATCTCTTCTCTATACTCTCTCCAGAAGTTGCCTGCCCATCTTAAAACAGGGCAGACCAGAACTGAACACAGTACTCCAGATGTGGCCTCCCCAGGGCAGAGTAGAGGGGGAGGATAACCTCCCTCGACCTGCTGGCCACACTCTTCTTGATGCATCCCAGGATACTACTAGCCTTCTTGGCCATAAGGGCACATTGCTGGCTCATGGTCATCCTGCTGCCCACCTAGACACCCAGGGCTTTTTCCACTGAGCTGCTTTCCAGCAGGTGTGCCCCTAACCTGTACTGGTGCATGGGTTATTCCCCCCCCAGGTGCATTACCCTACACTTGCCCTTGTTGAACTTCATGAGGTTTTTCTCTGCCCAGCTCTCCAGCCTGTCCAGGTCACACTGAATGGCAGCACAGCCTCCTGGTGTGCCAGCCACTCCTCCCAGTTTTATGTTGTCAGCAAATTTGCTGAGGGCACACTCTGTACCTTCATCCAAGTCACTGATGAATATATTGAACAGAACTGGACCCAGTACTGACCCCTGGGGAACACTACTCCTTATAGACCTCCAACTGGACTCTGCATCATTAGTTACAACCCTCTGGGCTCTGTCCTTCAGCCAGCTTTCAATCCATCCCTCAGTCCATTAATGTAACCCATACTTCCTAAGCTTGCTAGTGAGAATGCTGTGGGAGATAGTATCAAAAGCCTTGCTGAAGTCAAGGTAGAGAATGTCAGCTGCCTTCCCCTCATCTATCCATCCAGTTATGCCATCATAGAAGGTTATCAGATTGGTCAGACAAGACTTCCCTCCCCTTTGTGAATCCTTGTTAAGTACTTCTGATAACACTCGTTTCCTCCATTTGCTTTGCGATGGTGCCCAGGATGAGCTGCTCCACCATCTTTCCAGGGATGGAGGTGAGGCTGACAGGCTTGTAGTTTCCTGGGTCCTCCTTGTTGCCCTTTTTGAAGACTGGAGTGACACTGGCTATCCTCCAGTCCTCAGGCACCTTGCCTGTTCTCCAGGACCTTTCAAAGATGATATAGAGTGGCCCAGCAATGACTTCTGCCATCCCCCTCAGCACTCATGGGTGCATCCCATCTGGACCTATGGACTTGTGAACGTTCAGTTTAATTAACTGTTCTCTAAATTGAGCTTCCTCAACAGAGGGAAAGTCTTCCTTTAACCAGGCTTTCTCTGGTACCTCCAAGGACTGAGACTCCTGGTGGTTGGCCTGAGCAGTGAAGAGAGAAGCAAAGAAGGTGTTCAGTAACTCTGCCTTCTCTGCATCCTCTGTCACCATGGCACCTGCCTCATTCAACAACAGAACCACGTTTTCTCTAATTTTCCTTTTACCTCCAATGTACTTAAAACCCGTCCTGTTAACCTTGACATTCCTTGCCAGGTTTATCTCCAAGGAGGCCTTGGCTTTTCTTGTTTCATCCCTGCATACTCTGACAACACTTCTGTAATTTTCCCAAGTGGTTAGTCCCTTCTTCCATGCACTGTAAACTTCCTTTTTCCACCTGAGCTTTTTTAGAAGCTCCTTGCTCAGCAATGCAGGCCTCTTACTTCCCCTGCTTGACTTCTTATACTTAAGAATACATTGATCCTGAGTCTGGAGAAAGTGATACCTGAACGTGACCTGACTCTCTTTAACCCCCATACCTTCCAGAGCCTTCACCCATGGGATTTCCCCAGGCAGTTTCTTGAAGAGCCCAAAGTTAGCCCTCCTGAAGTCCAGGGTTGCAATCCTACTTATTCTTTCACACAAGCCTCCCATGACCCTGAATTCAATCATCTCTTGATCACTAGAGCTGAGGCTACCCCCAACCTTGACATCTTCCACCAATCCTTCTTTGTTTGTCAGTACCAGGTCCAGTATCACACCTCCTCTTGTCAACTCCTCCACTACCTGAGTCAAAAAGTTATCATCACTACACTTGAGGAACCTCCTGTACTGTAAATGCCTAGCTGTGTGGTCTCCCCAGCAGATATCAGGATAATTAAAGTCCTCCATGAGAACCAAGGCCTGTGATTGTGAAGCAACTCTCAGCTGACTGTAGAAGGCCTCATCAACTTCCACATCCTGATCAGGTGGTCTGTAATAAACTCCTACAACAGTGTCACACCTTAGCCCTCTCCTTAATCTGTACCCACAAGCTCTCAACTCACTCTTCACCCACTCCCAGGGAGAGCTCAATACATTCTAGTTGCTCTTTCAGATAAAGAGCAACTCTTCCACCTTGCCTAGCCTGCCTGTCTCTCCTAAAGTGGACATAGCCATCCATGACAACATTCCAGTCATCTAAGCAATCCCACCATGTCTCAGTATTTGCAATGAGATCACAGTCTTGTAGCACACAGATCTCCAACTCCTCCTGTTTATTTCTCATGCTGCATGCATTGGTATAAAAGCATTTCAGATATGCTTTTTTATTTTTATCAGGATGGTGAAGCTGATAACACACCTTTCAGAAATATTTTTGCAACTTACTGACATAACACTGATTTTTACAACAGAAAAGCCTAAACAAAATGCACTATGGATGTTGCACGTTTCTTTCATGCTCATACAGTAATTAGAGAGAACAAACTGTCATTTGCCTTATAGCTATATTGTAAAAACATTAATTGCCTCCTTCAACTTCTTGAATTCAATTAAATGAGACCAAAAAATATATGAAAAGTGTTTCTGTAAGTCTCACATTTAGCAATCAAAACCAAAGACACTGTAAATGGATATTTACTAATTGACCTAGCAATATGTCTCCAAAACAGGAGACAAATTCTAACTCAAGAAGCACATATGTTAACTTCTTAATACTATTTTTAAGGTCTCTGTAAACTGCTTTGTAGGTAAACCTCCAAACCACAATTAGAACTTTACCCCCTCAGACCAGCAAGCTATGTTTTTCTTAAAAACCTTGCCTCTTCCTCATTTCTCTCTCTCTCTTTCATATTCAGTCTTTTCCTCTAAAAACTTACCTATATGTCATCCTGCCAAGCACACCGAATGCTGGCAACCATCTGGGACTTCAGAGGCATTAGAGTACTACACTAGTATCACATACAGACTGTTATCACTTAAGGTGTGAACTTAGAAATAAAATTGCAGGTTGGACCTTAAGACATAAAAGAGGATTACACAAATTTGAATTGCTTAATGGTTTATTATCCACAACAGAGCAACAGATACCTGACATCCAAACAGTAATTATGGCCTGATGTTGAGTCTTCAGAGACTTGTACCTTTGTATAAGCCCACTGAATCACAGACTGGTTGAGGCTGGAAGGGACCTCTGGTGGGGATCTGGTCTAATGCCCCTGCTCATTAAGGTGGACCTAGAGCCAGTAGACAAGGACCACGTCCAGACAGCCTTGAGTATCTCCAAGGTTTGAGACCATACAACTAACTCTGTGTCAGCGCTCAGTCTTCTTCACATTAACAAAGTGTTTCCTGATGTTCAGAGAGAACTTCCAATGCTTCAGTTTGGGCTCACTGGCTCTGGTACTGTCACTGGGCACCACTGAAAAAAGAGAGCCTAGCTCCATCTTCTGTACACCCTCTCTTCAGGTATTTACCCACGTTACCAAGACCATTTCAGTCTGTGGCAGTCTGCACTCTCAGAAGGAGAATGATTCAAGTGACAAATGAGGCTAGAAAAGACACTTGAAAGGTAAGTCTCACTTCAGTGCATGAAACTTTTATCCAGTTATTCCTGCTGTAACACCAAGTAACTTCCATCTGAGAAATTACAATGCTTTATAAAAACCTAGCCATATTACTTTCAGCAAGCTTATCATGCTCAGCAAACCAAAACACATTTGTTTGGTAGAATCTGATAGCAAAACCATGCTCATTAGCATGTATTATGTCCTCATCCCTTAGTTCTTAAAAAGTAACCATTATACTGAGTTCTTCACTATTCTGTTCAGGAATGCCAGAGCCAGTGAGCTTTACTGGTCTTTAATTATGCAGGCAATCCTACTTGACCTTTTTGAATAGTGTCACGACCTAGAAATGAAGGTCAGTGGACCACAGGTTTCTGTCATACAGCCCTTGACAGCCCTTTACAGACTTGATGTATCCTGGCTGAGTGCTGTCTAACATTCAGCTTAGATATATAAACAACTTCCACTACTAAAGGTGCCAAGCAATAACATCAGACTTCACAGGCTCCACGCTACTAGCTCCATATGTCCTTTGGCAGATCTGAGAGTGATTAATATTTTTAGTTATATTTTGAGAATTATTAGTATCTTTAAATTAAAATCAAATCTGAAAAATATAAAACTGGCAATATACCAGAAATAACCTTTATCCTGTGTTGCCATTTTTATCCTGCATCAACTTCTCCTTAAAAAAAGATCAAAAAGACTGATGTAAACTTGCTGAAAAAGAGGCAATGGTGATCAACACAAAATTTCAACAAGTTAGTCACCTTTGAGAAAGCACTGAAAATCCTATCTGGTAATTTATAAGAAGGATATCACACTCTGTCTCAGGGCAGTTTGCTATTCAGCACATCTCAACGTATATTATTACAATGCCAGTGCTTTTGCCAAACCTCATATTTTAAATTATGACCTACTTAGATAAATTTCTAAGATTAAACCACTCTGAAAGCTGCTGTTTCTTTGTCTTCACAGAAGTACCTCCTCTGGCACCTGATGCCTCCTCCCAAGCCAGGGCCAGATGTGCTCAGACGGGAGATCATCAGGTGCACTTTACTGCTCAGACACGGACATCACGCTCACACATGTGTATGCCACACTGGTCACAGTGCACGCTAACTCCCCTCTCACTCAACACGCTCAACCACGCTGCTTTTAATCATTAAGCTGAACGAAGCGTAATCATTAAACTCCTCCATGCTCCGCAGCGACTTCGCTCATTAGGTCTACGGCACACCGACCACCTCGTGCAGGGGTAGTTTTGCGTTAAGCACGCAACACCCACACCCAGGGCACTGGCAGTCCCCGCGGCAAGCAGCCCTCCTCATTACAGCTGAGCTGTGTCCTTCTGCGCCCTGCCCGCACCGGCCCCCGCCGCAAACCCAACCCCAACCCCACACCCGCCGCGCACAGGCAAACTCACCAGGAGGCGCTTCCCGCCTGGTCCCTCTCCAAGGCCCGGGCCCACGGCTTGTACCACTGGATCTGCTCGGCGGCTGCTCCCCAGACTTTCTCGGGTTCCGCCACGGAGGACCTGAAAACTTCCTCATACGCGCCGAGCGCCCAGGAGGAGGCGGCTCGTCCGCTGAGCAGCGGACCGCGGGCAGCAGCGGCCCAGCCTGGCAGCGGGCTCCCCGCGCAAAATTGTCCCGGCCGCCGCCAGGCACCACCGCCACCCCGGCCCGCCGCCGCCCAAACAAGCTTTGGTAGCACCGCCAGCCTGCCCGGGAACCCCATTTTCCGCCGCCTTCCAGGAAGAGGAGCCGCGCAAGCTTCGGTACGACTGCGAAGAGCCCTCGGACGGCACAAGACGTAGCGGGTGCTGTGGCAACTCCCTGCGGGAGAGCGGGGCCGCCCCTGCGGTGGGCCGAACCGCCCCGGACGGCCGCAACCTTGGCCAGGGGGCGGACACGGCGCGGAGAGAGGTGTCGAGCGCTGCTTCAGTGGTAGCCGGAGGCGCGCCGAGGCGGGGGGCGGGCGCCCTGCCGGGGCGGCAGACCCTCTCAGCGCCTGGCTGAGACCGACAGCGGAGAGAGACTGAAAAACGGAAGGCTGAAAACCCGAGATTATTTTTGACTTAATGATTTGCATGACGTATAGCCAGAATGCAATTCAGGCATTTATTTTGAGAGACAGTCTTGCTCTGAGAAAACTTCACTGTGATCAAATGAGGCATACTGTCTGTACCAGGGAAAAAACAAAGTTTATTCTGTTTTCCAGAAGACCTCCATAGCAGATCTTTTGTCTTGCACATTGTGGCATATATTTACAAACCCTTGCTGAGTTTCAGTGGTAATGTTTCAGAGTATTATAATGCACAAGTCAGCTAAGACATACACCGGCTTCAAAGATGTTATTTTGTTCCTTAACTTAGGCATCTGTTACCCGAGTTGTTGAATTAGTGCAATAGGAACATAACAATGTATCACATTATGGGTAAAGGAATAAGGGGATGAGAAGTAGACACTTTACCCACTACAGTGGATTTAATACAGGAAATCTTTTTTTTTTTTTTTTTAAGGTGGAGGATTAAGCCTATAGAGGCTATCAGAACTTTTAGGCCACCTTCAGATCACAAAATAGTCTTTCAGCATAAACATTGGTTGCTGTTTCTGTTTCTGAGGCAAATAAAATTAGCTGACACAGTTTCCCATGGCTTGCAGAGGCGATTAGCATTGCCCAGCACTGTCTGAACTACCTGTCCCGTGCTGCACTGCACTTCACCTCTATTTCCTCCACATCAATGCCACAGTAATGTACAGTCTTCAATAGCATAATGCTTTCTCAAAAATGTCCAAGGTAAGGATCAGAGACTGATTTCTAAAAAGAAGTTAATACTTGAGGGTGTTCACAAGCCCACTGTGTGGCTGAATCCAGTGCAGTGGTTGTCTACCTGAGGTGTGCAACTTGAGGACTCAATGAGACTTTAGCCCAATTTGTAAAGCCCACTCCCTCAAATCAAACTGTTGGAGGTACATTATATCCACTCCTGAGGGGTAATCCTTCATATTAATTGCCTTACAATCTACCTTCTTTGGATCACCAGCACTTTGTTGCCAACCTAGTTAGGAAGGGACTTATAGCAATTGGATGCAGCCATCAAGGTGGTGATAAGAATCTGCTTCTGAGCTGGAATAACATCTCCCTTTCCTCTGCCGAGGAGAAAGCTGTCAAGGCCAGGCTAGCTAAAATATTGAAGTATGTGTGTTCTGTAATGTGTTTAACATGTTAGTTGTAGGCACTAACATAGGAAGACGTATCCTGAGATTGTCTAATATTTCTTGTGGTGTTGAAGAGCAATGCTGACTAATTTCCCACTCTGTCTGTAGTGTGTGTTTAATATGAAAGTATAAGCATTTGGCAAAGTAATTGGCATTGCAACAGTAAATACTCTGGTATTCATTTTGAGTATACCTCCTACTAGATATGATACACCAGGGATACAGGGGATTCAAATGAACTTAATCAGAACATGAACTGCATTGAATTCATATTTTAGCTAATATCCTGTTTCCTGAAGGAACGTTTCTAATGAGTATCTGTGGAATATACTTTGTTAATTAAACTCATCAAAGCCCATAGTAATAGCTAAAAGGGTAAAGAAGGGATTGCTAGTTCTCCCAATTGCATGGTAGTAGTTTAAGGTTCACTTACAAATGCCATTTTAGCAGATTTCTGAACCGATGAATTTTCCCTCCGAGGATTTTTTCTTTTTTTGCAAAACTCTATGCTCCTCAAATTCACACTGAACAAAGAATTTTGAAGTCATGTCAAGTGATGTGTGTAGCAATTACCCTTGTAGCTGTGGACTTCATTGTAAAGCATTATGTGTGGTTTTAGGCATAGATCTAGCTAAGAACAAGCTATGAAACATAGTCTAGGTAGTTCTGCAATTGCAAAATAATCTTGCTGAAGCCTTTTTTTCATTTAAAAAGCATTTTTTCTGCAAGTATATCCTTTAGTGTAAGGCATGCATGTTTGAAGATGTATCTTGTAAAAAGATTAGCAGCAAAGTACTATTTAATATCATCTCTTGTATATGAAATGCTCTATCTTAGTGTCCAAGATTTCCAAACTCTGATCATTCAAATTTGAGTTAGAATCCTTTTGTAACTATGAAGTAAAGCTGTAATTAAAGAATTAGTATGTATGTTCATTCACTTTGCTATGGTTCTATACCACCTTTTGTCCAACTCTTAGACTGTATCTATCCCAAAGAACTGTATGAATGAGTTTCACAGTCCTATATGCCAAAAACACTAAAAAGCGGAGGCAGCCACAGTTTTCTACAATCTCAGGGAAGTAGGAGTAATAACCAACACCTTCTGTGGTACATAAGTAGATATAATTAATCTTCCAGTTTAATATCCAGTGTTAGAATATTAAACATATCACAGCTTTACTTGAAATCCACTAAAAATCTTCTACAGAATTCAAAATAAATTAATTACTACTTAAAAAAAACCCCCAAACCTAATTTGATAGAAATTTTTAGTATTTTTAGTGAATAAAAAAGATTGCATGGTTTGTTCTGCAATAATAAGATCAAGCCATTGGGAAAACCAAACTAAAACAAAACAAAGCAAATTAAAACAAACAAAAACCAAACCAAACAACCCCACATCAATACCCTACTCACCACTCTTCTTTCTTTGACAGCTACCTTCCAGATTACAGATGCCTTCATTTCCGAGGCCTTAGGCGTACTTTGTCTTTGCAGCACTCAGAAGAGAGATGCAGTGCTGAAATCTGTGTGTCATAGAATCCTAGAATGGTTTGGGTTGGAAGGGACCTCTGGAGGTCATCTAGTCCAACATCCCCAACTTGATCAGGTTGCCCAGAGCCCTGGGAAGCCTCACCTTGAATGCCTTCAGGGATAGGGCCCCAACCACCTCCCTGGGCAACCTGTTCTAGTGTTCCACCACCCTCGTGGGGAGGATCCATGGGGGATCGATCCCTGAACTGGCAGCTGAGGTGCTAGGAATTCATGACCTTCTGTTTAATTGTGTCTTTTGGAAATGAGTGTGTAGTGTGCTGGGAGACAAACTATGAGAACTTACACAAATAGATATAAAATATCTGCCTCTGCAGGCAGAAGGCACTCTGTACAGACTCCTGAAAAGTGCTGAAATGGAAGTCTGACTCAGTCAAGTTGACAATGAGTTCTAGAAACAGGTTCTAGAACAAACAGCAATTTGAAGCCTTGAGGCCATGCTGCTGAGAACACANGACTGATGTTATCATTTGATTCCTCACTGAGGAGGTCTTACAGCTCAGGACAACCTCTCTTTTATGCATATTTTTCAGATCTAAGTTCTGTTTCAGAAAGCTTCTCAAGCCTGTGCTTTGCTGTATTAATGCAAGTAGTCTCACTGACATGAGACCCTGCTAAATCTGAGTCAAGTGTTCAGGCAGCTTTGGTAAAACTCTGCTGCACAATGAATTTTTATACTTTTAAGTTCTAAGAAGTCTTTGGAAGTGTGAGAAACAAAACCAGATAGATAATGCAGATTTTTTTAAAATGTTTTAACAAAAGCAGTAAAAAAACCACCACCACAGCACTAACAAATCAAGCACATGAAAGCAAAACAGTTTCATGCAAAAGCAAACGTTATGATGTCTTCTTCAGTTTGTATATTCTTCACTTAGGCATGCTTGAGGAAAAGAGTCCATGGTAAATTTCATGGAAAATTTTAGCTTCTGCTTTGCCTTTCTGCTCTTGTGGATTTAACTTACAAACCTGATGATGTAATTTTATAAAAAATGCCGTTGAACTTTGATTTTTGGGTAATCCATGGCCCTGAGCTGCCCAGCTGCCTGAAACTGCAGATTATTGATTCTCTGTCTCTACAAGAGTAAGAGCTGCTAGGTTATCCCAAGCAATGCCCATTTCTTTGATATGCCTCTACCACCGTTTTCCAGATCACTGCATCAGAACCATCACAGGTACAAGCACTGTTATTACAAAACCTTCAACATTCAACATACATGCTTTGAAGGGAGCAAAAGGACTTTGGGCACTGGCATGCTTATTGATGTTCCTTTTGAACTTAGTAACAAAAATAACCTTGGATTTCATAACCCCCTTTTTGTTTTCCTGCAGGAAGTTGTCTTTTCCACAGAACTACAAGAGCCCATTAGCCCTCTATCTAAGTGTTAATGTCACTATTGGCATTAAAAGAAAGTAGTTCTAAAGTTACCTGTTATATCAATTTTTCTTACGAGCAACACTTTCTCAAATTGGGAATACAGCCAAAGAAGCATGAAAAAGTTAGCCACTAATGGAGGAACTCGGTGCTTAAAAATTGCCATGACTCTGAGTCCTATTTTCACCCTTCCTTGCCTAAGACAGAGCAGGAAAGCTAATTAGCTAATTTTTGCCAAACTATCCAGAGTTGCCTGGGTCTAAGGTCCAGAGGTTTCTGTCTCCTGAGTGGGAGGGGTGAGGAGGGTGAGGGGCATAGAGCTTGTATGTATCTAAAGATGAAAAGAAAAATAAAGATTTTAAAGCAATACCTAAAATCTAGTACTGAGCTGCTTTCACACTCCAAGGTCTGCATTTCACAAGAGAACTCTGGGTGCACAGGGAGTGCAGAACTTGCATGAATGGCTGGTTTAAGACTGCTAGGGAGCATGGAGTTAGTTGGCACATTTATCTCACTGCCTGTCGCATCCCTCTGCAAGAAGCTATCAGTTGTATTGCAAGGCCACTAAACTTGCCTAGCAGCCTAGCCCGTGGCAAACCATGGCTCAGCACATTAACATATGCCTCTCTTTGTGTAACTGATGTTGGCTTAGTCTGTTCCACTTCTGGTTAGCACCCAAAGTTTCATTCTTGAAATCCTATTCTGAACTGTTGCTGGGTTTTGTCCTTGTGAGGTATTTTATGATCCTTATTCCACTATGTAGCTATATTTACTGCATGATAAGAAAAGCTAATGTTCAAACACTGTAGGAATGTGCTGATTTAGTTCATCTGTAGACTTATTGTGCAAGCAAACCAGAAATTAATACCTAAATTGACTGAATGCACAGTCAATAGTATATTTCATTATAACTGTAATTTATTAATGTGTGCTATGTTTTCAAGAATATTTTTAAGTTCATCCAGAACTACACAACAAATAACTGTGAATTTCCTCAATGACTATGGTTTTGAGCAGCTCAGACTGGTGAAGAATACATGAAATTTCACAGCAGCTTAGCGAAGAAATGTTAGCTGCCACTCAGTTTGCCCCAAATAACATCACTAATAATCCCTGGAAATAAATTTTCTATAGCTCATCTTGCAAATTAGCATGTCACAAGATTCTGGAAGAATCTAAATAAAAATAGGCCTGAATTCAGGCCCAAGAATCATTATGTGGAGCAGAACAACTCCTGCTGGTAATCCAGCAGCTAAACCGTATGCCCAAATATATTCAGTTGTACATTCAAGTTCCTGTTTCTCATGGCCTCATTCTCTTATGGTGCTGAACTAGGCTGCCAGGCATTTACATTTGCTCCTTTGGCAAAAGTCATTGGTTATAACACAGCAGAGGTTACATACATGCCCTCAAGTCACTAGTTGTTACTCATTTTCAGTCTGTATAGCTAGCTATACTAGTGTAAAATGAGTATAGCAGATTCACAGACTCATCCTACTTTTCACATATCAAGGAGAAATTCAAGTTAAAAGGCAGTGAAGAATCTTCTGCCATTGAGAACCTATTTAAGTAAGCTATCTGGAAGTGGAAAAAGGCAGGAAAACCAATTTCTCTGTCAAATCAGTGTCATAGAAAGGGAATTCAATGAGGCAAACACCCCAAATTGAAACCTGCTCATTTGCCTTATCACTGATGTACTGGTTTTCCTTCTTGAAGCAGCCTGACATTTACTCACAGTACTACTACAGTTCTGCTTTTCCAGGGTCAAAGGAAGGAATTTCAACACACACACTGCATGGCCCAATATTTACTCTCTCCTGTTAAGGGAAAGAAGTGAATGGCTTCTAGGTGTGTGGTTTAGATAGTGCACAGTATTGGATCTTCAGGATTTCTTTTGCAGTAATAGTTTTAGGGGGCTTCTACTCAATATTTTTGTTCATTGGAAGAGCTAGATTACTTTAAATTTAAAGGACACTCAGTTGGTTCTTGCTCAGTTATCCAGTGCATGTATTTGGAATTCCATAACAAATGATATTTTACTGCATATATTACAGCAGAGGCTAAATTTCCCATTGGCTTTGAAGGTCTAGACCTCTGGTGAACTCTTCTCAAGCCATGTAGTTGTTATCACAGCTTTAAAGAAGGCTGAATTCAGGACTATTTCTGTGGAATGTTTAGATGTGCATTCCAGAGGGCAGCTTAAGCAGCCAGTGTGAGCTTGGGAATTTGTTAGAATTTTAGGGCTAAGTCTTAGGAGTTAAACAGATTGCTTTGCTAGCTGTCAGATCCCAAACAGCCCTTTTAAATTGTCATGTCCATGGACTCTAGAAACCAGAGTCCAAAGTTGACTTCTTGGCCTCTGGGAATACTAGGCCAGCAAAACCAATGCTCAGGTGTCACATCTCATGGTAAATATAAAAACAATCCTTGAGTAACAGCTGAGTCCTTATTTTTTAAGTAATTTAGTTTTCATCTCAAAACTTTACATGGACTCATTCACAGCTGAAAGTAATTTTTATATGCAGTTAGTTCTTTGATAGTTTAAAAATTCTCTTTTCTTATAGAGAACCACCCTGAAGGATGCCTGTCCCTCCAGAGAGCACTATGATATCTTATGCAAGACAAACAAACAAAAGAACATCCTTCCTTGTAACAACTGGAAAAGCCAGATGGCATCTTCTGTAGAAGTCAGTTCTCCAAAAGTTGACCTATTTTCTTGACAGATAACATAGTTAATGAAAAATGAACTCATGGGGTTCTATTTTCCCTATAACAGTATTTGCTCTGTTTTTACACCAGCTATGGTTTGTTACTAAAACTCTTCTTTGTGTTTAGTTAAGTATAGGTAAATCTGGAAAACAAAAGCTAAAAGCCTATGTCCTCTCATTCCAACACAAAGACATGACAGTAGACAAAAAACCATCATGAACAAAATAGAAAAGCTTGCTATTTCTGCTTGTTAACTGCACCATAACCAAATATTACAAGGTTCAGTATTAATACCTGTAAAAGCAATCTAGATCCTGTGATCTGCACAATCTCTGACTAACCTGAATGATGTCTTAAATTGTAAGAAAGAGCTTGTAATAAATAATATGACAATATTGTGGGTATTTTCCAAGTCTAATTTGATCAGCCCTTGTTTTCTATTTCTGGCAATAGAGTTTGGAACACTAGGAAAAATGATGAATACCAAATCATCTTTCCTTCCAAAGCCAACAGCATGCTTTTTAGGACAGCTACAGGGTGGCTTTCTGTACCATCACTACCTAGTGTGTTATGGGGCTTTACTAGTCTTAAAAACCTTCAGATTCAAGAATACCCATGTATAGGAAAATCATACACATTTCTTTATATATTACTAATGAAACAGGCTAACCAAGCAAATAGGATAGTAAAAGAAATGGATGGATTTAAAGAACCATGTTCACCCCTCATTTATTCTTTTCCTCATTCTGCCCCATCATCCAGACCTCTAATGAAGATGTATTGGCTTCTGTAGTACACTGCTAGTTACTGGCTTCCAGCCAGGCACAGTCTGAAAATGCCTTGTGGTCTCCTGTGGCCCCTGGTGCCATAACTGTGCCCACAGCAGAGGGAGCATTAAACTCATTGCCCACGGGAAAGTGTGGGCAGTGATACCCATGTTCCTAGAATCCTTGCATGGGTAGGATGAGCTCATTAGCCTTCTGGCAGTCATCCTAGGAGAAGGACAACTCTGATTCCAAACCCGGGCAGATGGAGCTCGTTTAGCCCTGTAAGGCCTTCCAGCTAAGAGGTTAAACCTCCGTCCTAAGGACCTTGCTGCCAGCGTCCAAGCTTGCTAGGCCCTGGCAGATGAAGCTTAGGACTAAAGGGTGGGTCCAGCTCTGCACATGCTGTGTCTCACCTAAAAAATTCCATAGCGCAGGCTCGAGGGTGCTATCTGCTATCCTCTTTTTATCAGCACGCTTGGAAAAGGCACTGAGGAGGAGCATGGATGGAGCCCTCCCTGGAGCTTCGTTCGCGAAGCCTAGCCACAACGACGACTGGCTTCCAGCTAGATTTCATGTCACTGCTCACTACCTTCTGGATTTGATCACTCACCAAGTTATCAATCAATCCACCTCACTAACTGCTTATTCAGCCCATTCAGCCATCAACAGCTTGTCTTTGAGGATCTTATGACACTGTCAAATGTAGATGATATCCACTGGTAGTCCCTCAGCTACTAGATCAGTCATTTTATTGTAGAAGTTTATCAAGTTAGTCAAGCATGACTTCCCATTGGTCAAGCCATGCTGATTATTCCTGATGATTTTCTTGTCCTTGATGACCCTTGAAATGGTTTCATCACCTTCTCAAGGATGGAAGTGAGACTGACCACCCTGCAGTTCCTTGAGTCCTCCTTGTCCTTCTTGAAGATAGTCTTGGGTCCTTTCACCCAGTTTTGATCCAAGATGATCAAAAGTGGCCTCACAATGGCATCAGCCAGCTCCCTCAGCACTTGTGGGTGCATCCTATTTGGGCCCATAGACTTATCTATGTCCAGTTTGCTTAAATATTCTCTGACCTGATCCACTTCCACCAAGGGTACCTCTTCCTTGCTCCAGACTTTTCCCATGGTGTCTGGGGCCTGTGATTCCCAAAGGCCAAGACTGAGACAGAAGGCATTTAATACCTCAGCTCTTTCCCTGCCCTGTGTAACCAAGTCCCCTGTTTCATTTAGCAATGGGCCAACATTTTCACTAGTCTTCCTTTTGTTGCTTTTGTACTTCTAGAAGCCTTTCTTGATGTCTTTGGTGTCCCTGGCCAGATTCAACTACACCTCGGCTTTAGGTTTTCAAACTTCATCCCTTGATGCTAGGACAATGTTTCTGTATCCCTCCTATCACAGTATCACAGTATGTCGGGGTTAGAAAGATCATCTAGTGCAACCCCCCTGCCAGAGCAGGATCACCTAGACCAGCTCACACAGCAATGTGTCCAGGCAGCTCTGCAATGGCTCCAGACAAGGAGACTCCACAGCCTCCTGGGCAGCCTGGGCCAGTGCTCTGGCACCCTCACTGCAAACAAGTTTCTCCTCATGTTAATACTAAACCTCCTGTGGTCCAGCTTGCTCCCATTCCCTTCCATTGGATGCCATTGAGCAGAGCCTGGCTCCCTCCTCCTGACACTCACCCTTAACATATTTATAGACATTCATGAGGTCTCCTCTCAGTCTCTTCTTCTCCATGTTACCCATCCTTCCTTCACCCTTTGTATGTTTCCTTTCTGTGTTTTGGCCAGGAGTTCTCTGTTCATCCCCATAGGCCTCCTGGCATTTTTGCATGCCTTGGTGTTCTTTGGAACAGAACTCTCTTGAGCTTAGTGGAAGAGAGTTCTGGTTTTATTCAATGGGTTTTACATAAAACCCACAAAACAGAAAAGGGACAAAGCCATTCCTCATCTACTGCCTTGCTCACAAGAGACACACTCATGCATGTGATACACAGTGCTGGAGGTTCTTGGTTTTCACATTTTTTTAGACCCATAGAGCCTTTATGTAGTTGCACTTCAGTCAGTTTAACCTGAGGAATTTCACATCTAGAGGGAGGTATGTTTAGCTGGTCTCTTGAACTGGAACTCTCAGCAAGTCTTGTAAAAAGGTGTAAGGCAGTAAGTTTAGAATGTGTCCTCATTTATGCACAGTACAGCATTTTTACACCTGTTTTGTTTGGATCTGATGGTTAAATAAAACTCAAAAGCGATAACAAATAAATCCCCTTTTTTGTTTATGAATGTGTGATCTAGAGATGATTAATAGTAGCTCATTAATCAGGCTGAGTTATTTATTTCACTCAGTTCTAAGTCTCATGTTCCAATGAACCCTTTACAAGAAAAACACTTGCTGGTTATGTTTTAGCTGTCTGTGCTTGTGAGAGTAGTTGTGCTTTGTTGTTGCATTTTAATCATCTTTATATTTACTTTTTATTTACTTTTTATATTTTTAATATATTCCATTTATTTATATTTGTGCATTTTATATTATTTTATATTTACCTGGATCTTTGTTCGCGAAGCCTAGCCATGATGATATTTACTACATCTTGTAATGGACATTTGTGTATATATAACAATACTCTATTTACCCCTTAGATTATTCATGCAGTAGCAAGTCTACTGTGGAAAAATGTTTAATGAGTTTCAAGGGGATAGCGCTGTAAAAACAGGAAAAATATCAAAGAGGTGCCTGAATGTCAGTGCAAGCCTCTAGCTAAAACATATCATCCAAGCCTGTGATAACAGACAGCTCTCCTATGATGAACCTCATAGTTAGTAAGTTACATTTATTCCTAATTGCACAGCATCTCCACACCTAATGTTTTTCTCAATGAACCACATTGTAGCTAAGCATTGCAGCAAAGTGCACCCTGAAACTGAGATGGTTGCCCCAGCCTAAATCTTTTACATGTGACAGCTGTGTGTGTTAGCAGGATCTTCAATTCCATGCTTTGACTTTCAGGAAATTCAGCTTCTTCATCATGGTGACTCCTATTGACAATAGACAACTGCCATGAGAAAATCCAATATTGTCTGAATTGGACACATGATCCCCTAAATTGTTTGCTTAAGTTGTTTTTATTAAGTGAAATGTAGGTTTCCTTAGCTATTTTTCTCTTTTAGTAGAATATTTTTGTTGTTTCTCTCAGTGCTAAATTTACAATTCATCTTCACAACATTTTATGTAATTGTGTTTTCACAGACCTCACTAACTCTTTTTGGCTAAAAATGCAAAATGAGAATGTCTGATTTGCCACAAAGCTACAATCTACAATTTCACACCAAAGGTTTTGATTTCATATTTAATTCCTACTCTCACTCACTCACAAGGATTCTGAGATTTATTGAAGTTTCTTTTTTCATTTTTGCTCTCCTCTAGGATTTCTGAAGTCTTCTCTGATCTCAGTAGTGCCAAAAAGTATCCTGCAATTGGCTTCTAAGATATGTTAAATATGCCATCACAGCAAACTCTTTTGATCCTGCATTACTGAAGGCTCAAAAAAAATTTTGTTTTACTTAGTCTGCTGTTAATCTGGCCTCATCCCACTGTCTTTGAAATGTAAAGTATATCTTCACTGACTGCTAGCCAAAAACCATCACAGTGAATGTGTATCTTTAGCTCTTCTTAAACTCACTGCTCTTCCTCCTGTTTTCTTTTGACCTGCAATTTTGCAAATGAACAGAATGAAATCCTTTATGCAATAATCTTGTTCATCATCTGTTGATGTCCTAACCTAGCTCTTCTTAATTCCAAAGGCTCTTTGGCCCATTCTCTAACCCTTCAGTAAAACACTTAGAGATAGAGGCTAGCCTACCCCTTGTCCTGTGTCACTCAATACTTCTTTCCCCCCCTGCATGGGAGAGACAGGCATTGTACATCTGAAGAAACAATGCCACCAGTGTCTGATGCAAGGTCTGCTGTGCTACTTCCACCACAGCTTTTCTGACCAATAATGATCCTCATACAGATCAAACAAAAATAACTCACTGAAGTGAAAAGGATGAAAATCCATGTAAGTAATGAGATATGTGCCACCTCCCATTTTAAGCTGCTCTAGAAAGTCCCTGTTGCTCTACAGATAAAGGTAGAGCAGAGGCACCACAGCTAAAGCTTAGAAACAGAAAGGCACAACATGCAAGGTCCCATCCACCATCCCATTTGCTGGGTAATTTACAGGCTGGATTTGTACAGTGACAATTCACAATCTTCCCCCCAAAAGTTAAGAACTCTGTGGAAAGATGCTCTCAGAGCAGAATGCCAGTTTTCTAGTTGCAGAAGAAATCTGGCAGGAGGGGTGCTGCTTCCATCTATTGCCACTGCAGGATTGCTATTTATGGCCACACAAAATGAATCCAAGGCCATAGAATTCACAAGTGGAGTTATTCTTATGAAATTGCTAGCAAGCTAATAACCATCTACAGAGGAATGTCATGCATCTACCCTGCTTTTGAACTTCTGATACTTTCCCCTTATCCAAATCCAGATGAATGACTTCTGGAGTTCCTGCATTGTGTAGGGAAATGCAAAGATTTTTACTGTTGTTGGAAGTGGTTGTGAAAAAAAATGTGTAAGGTGCACTCCTGAAAAAGGGTTTTTATTACCAGACTCTCATAACTTTGTTATGGATTCCTACACTGGGGTAACCCTTTGGATATGGCAACATCAGTAGCATAATGAAGAGACAACTGATAGGACTCAAGAGACCAATGTTTACCTCTGAGATGCTAGCAAGTCATCTAAACTGTGTGCTTTAGTCTTTTCCTCTAAAAAATGCTGTCTTGACAGTTATCTCCCTTCAAAGTGTTTCCAGCTCAATAGGTAATATCTGAGTTATTAACCATTGCTTCTGTACCCTCTGAGCTACAGGTTTTAACATCCTGAGTTTCTTTGCTAGTTACCATGGGCCACTGACATCAAGACTAGTTGAATAAGTTCTTGTTAAAAGTTAAGACACCTTTGGCTGGTTTGCTTTCTGTCTTCATGCTGGTTTTATACCAATAATGCTTTCTGAGATATGATTTTCCCCCTCCTTCCACACTAGTCACAACAATGTGCCAGACAAGGGGATAACTGTAATGGCAAATGACTCCTCAGTCATCATATTAATGAGCTTTTGCTTCTGCATACATTTAATGCAATCAACAAAAAGTCAAAGTCAAGGAGATTCAATCAGAAGCTAGGCAGGTCCATGGCTTTCCTCAGAACCAGCTCTATTCAGCAACAGAAGTGAAAACCCAGTCAGAATATGGTGAATGGCACAAGAACACAGCCTTCTCCTTCCACAGCCCACAAATACTTCTACTTGAAGCTTCACTCCCAAGTTCTTTTCTAGTTCTCATCTGGCAATCAGGATGTTTTAACAGATATTAAATGGATATTTGTAAGTCACATGATAAACTCTAAATATAACCTAGAAAGCATAGATGTGTGCAGGGCTATACATATAAATATCCCAAACAGTAATGCATTATTACAAAACTTTCTAGGACAACCTATCCTGGGCAGAAGAGATTATATTTAAATTAGCAAGTCATGAGGTATAATGAGAAGAGATATAGAGAATGAAAAATTTGGTGCTGAGAACCTTAATGGCTAAAACACACATTTTTAAACAAAATCTTACTTGGGATTCCCTTTGATCTGGTCCCAAGCATTAAATTGCTATTAACAGCCAAAATGCATTAAGGGCACCTTGGAGCATATCTTCTCCTTTATCATCATCTGAAAGTCATTCCATTTGCCTGCCCAAGGTCTGGTCTGCCATGTGAAATTCCAGAAAATATGTGTCACAGACTATGTCATGCTGGATTTCTTTCTGAGCGTGTCACAGAACTTTGAACCTTCAGACTGTTCAGACTGTGGCTTTGCATCAGATGTTAAAATAAGGTCTTTAAAGCTTTTGTGGCACCAGCCTCCCTCCTGTCTCTAACAAAAACCAGAAGTGCTGCCCAAGGCCATGAACCACAGCTAAATGCACAACTGACCAGTGCTCAGTCACTGTTCAAAGGTGCAGTGTAAGAAGTCACACTGCCAAAATAATTTAAGGATTTAAACATATTTGTTTTCTGATTGCTTAAGGAATACTTTTTTGGTTGACAGACAAAAGGAAACAAAAAAGCTGCTAATTTTAGAGTCTGCATCTTCTGTTATTTGTTTTATATTAACTACAACACTAGTAAATAGAAGTCTTATTTCAGTGCACTTCTTGAAAAGGATACTGATAACAAAAGGAAGTTTCTTACCATGATTTTAATTTATTATCCACTTCCCTCTTGCTTACTAATACTAAGCTTTTTTAGTAGCACAGCATTTGATAGCTGCTCTGGCGTAGATAACGCAAGAAACAACAGATATGTTGATTGCTCCTACTTCTGATTGAAGAACAAAAGTGGCAAAGAAGTGAGAAACAGAGCTTTTCCTGGCAAATCAGGCACCTAAAGCTCTAGAAGTCAGTAATTAAGAAAACAAATAACTGAATACATCAAGTTGGGCTAATACAGAGGAGAAACTTGGTGCATCTTGTGCAAACACAAACAAGAGGCAGTCAGAGGCATACATCTAACACCTCTTCCCAAAAGCAAAAGACAGGAGGAGAAATTTAGTCACCCTTCAGCATGCACCACAAAAATCTGTCCAACCACAGTGGCACAATCAGAAATAGATTTTTTTTTCCCCCTGGAATATACTTTCAAACAGAAAGATAAACTTCAATAAATTCTTTGTAGAAATGACTTTTTGTCGCAATCAATTATTTTAGTATCTAAGCTGATGCAATTTGATTACTATTTCTGAGGGAGATGCTTAACTGCAAAATTGAATGTTATATTAAGATAGCTCTATAGCAAATCATGTCAATTATTTCACTCACATTAAATCATCTGCTGCTGGGTTTTTTCTACCATGACATTTTTGTAGGCTATCTTTGAAATAGTTATTATTCCTAAAAAAATCCCTGACAAATCGATGTGACCAGGAGAATATTTATGTAATCAAGCTTGCCTTTGGCTAATATCAGCAAGATTTCATTCCATCCAAATGTAAGATATGCAAAGTGTGCCCATTTACAAAAAGTAGTTTCTTTTTCTGCTTTGGACAGGACATCCAAATGTAAATTGAATCCTAGTACATGGATGCCTATGGAGCAGATAGCAGCAAAAAGTTCACATTTCTCCGCAACATAAGGAATCAGAGGTCATAATCTTTCCTCTCATCTCTCAGACCCAACCTGAAAGCTGAGCACTTTCTAAGGCACTCACTTCCCCAGCAGTACTTAGAGTGCACAGTGCTAGCCAAGAGAGCTGCACTTTCTATCACCCATTACTAATGGTCCAAACTGTTGATTCCTCCCAGCTTGCTCACTTTTATGGCCAAAGCCCAAGGAGTATATAGGATACTCCTTTGTAGAGTTCTGCCAGTGTGAAAATGGGAAAGTGCCTTTCTCACCAAATTAGGTCTCCTATACTTTTTTGTTTGTGCAGCCTATAACATTTCACAGCAATACAGCACAGTCTCAGTTCAAAATGCCTGATTCCTATGATAACTTTGATATGGGAACTTCTAATGAATGTGTGGACCTTTCTGAACCACAGACCAAAAAAATGATGGTCAATTAATCATAAAATACATACTTTTTATTCAGGCACAGTCTGAAAATCCCTTGT
>VWZO01012442.1:0-19411 GCA_013396975.1 Bucco capensis
CTCTGCCCAGCTCTCCAGCCTGTCCAGGTGACACTGGCTGGCAACATAGCATTCTGGTATGTCAGCCAGTCCTCCCGGTTTTGTGTCATCAGCAAACTTGCTGAGGGTACGCTCTGTCCCTTAATCCAGGTCACTGATAAATATATCAAACAGGGCTGGACCCTGTACTGACCCCTGGGGAACACCACTCGTTACATACCTCCAACAGGACTCCGTGCTATTAATTACAAGTCTCTGAGTACTGTCCGTCAGCAAGCTTCCAATCCACTTTACTGTCCATACTTCCTACGCTTGCCTATGAGGATGCTGTGGGAGACAGTGTTGAAAGCCTTGCTGAAGTCTGGAGCTAGCCCCAGATTTCCTTGGCCTAGGAAGGCCTTGCCAATGGAAGCTCCAAAGTAGCCCCAGGATTCAGAGCTAGCTGCTTTCCTGGAGGAGCTGGAGCTGATAAGTAGACGATGTTGACTGCCCTCCCCTTATCTGTCCATCCAGTTATGTCATCATGGAAGGCTATCAGATTGGTCATACATGACTTCCCCTTGGTGACTTCATGTTGACTACTTCTGATAACCCTCTTTTCCTCCACATGCTTTGAGATGATGCCCAGAATAAGGTGTTCCATCGTCTTTCCAGGGATAGAGGTGAGGCTGACTGGCCTGTAGTTTCCTGGCTCCTCCCTCCTGCCCTTTTTGAAAGCTGGAGTGACATTGGTTATTCTCCAGTTCATTTTAAGTGGTCTGCCTCTGATATTAAATGGTATGTCATTTCAATTGCCAGTGGTCAATTTGGAGTGGGGAGGCTTTTGGTCGTGTGAGCTGAGCGAATAATGCTTTCACCGCTCTTGCAAGCATTGTAGCAGACCACACAAGCAAAGTATGACTCTACTGTGTTTGTGCTTTTTGGTTATGTGGTTCGCTTTAGTGTACATACTTTCAGTTATAACAGTAGAAAGAGAAAGACATGCATGACTCTTCCTGGCCACTAGGTATTTGTCCTGTGGCAATGTAGAACAAGATGTAAGGGCAAAGAAATCATGTGACATCTTTGAATGATAAAATCTTTTATGACAGGGGAAATGTAAAGGTTAATAGTAGCTAGGCCTTATCACAGGTGCAGAAGTGTAGTTCTGTGTGTCGTAAGCAGCTTTCAAGGGAAAAGTACATGTTATGTTTCTCAGATTAGAGAGACTCAGTTATAGTGTTTTGATTTCTTTGTTTCTGTGGGTTTTTTTTGTTGTTTTCTTTATCTTGTCCTTATTCTGCATCTGTTAAGGAATTTGCTGTGTAGTGGTGGTTTGTGAAAAATATTATCACTGTTACTATAGCATATCCCTGAAAAGAATATGTGTGGTTTTGGGAGGAGATTTGTAAATGCAGTTAATGACGTGCCATAGTTAGGGAATTTTTTTGAGAAATGTGTGTTGGCAGAAATGGCATATCTGGTAGAACTGTTTAAAAGTGCTTGATCAGGAAGCAGTTCATATCCACCACCTGCTATTTGTATCCGCATGAATCTTACAGGCTGCATTAGCAATGGGTATTTTTCTGAACTTTTAGGAGCTTCTAAATTATCTCTTTAAAAACTGAGATCTGTGCCAAACTGCTTTCTGGTCTCCATCAGGACTACACGCAAGTTTGAGAATGTTACTACACCATTGTGTGAATTCGTAGTTTACTTGCATCTTGAGTAGTGCTTACAGCTTTGATACTCCTTTCACCTGACTTAAAGTAATTTACTCAAAGTGGTAGAGATCCAGAAATAGCATGCAATGCTGATTAGAGGTGTTGATGGATTTTTTGCGAGGAGACTAGAACTCTTCAGCTTAGAAAAGAGATAACTGCCAGAGACGATGATAGAGACCTCTAAGTTGTGTGTGCTCTGCAGGTATGAGCAGATAAATGACTGTTCCCAGTGTGCACATGACATGCCAGATGAAACTATTCAAAACGTACAGAAGGAGATACAGCACTTAGCATATCCTGGGTTGTGGAGTCCTTTGTCATGAGATGTTTTGGATATTAAAGGCCTACAAAGGTTGAAAATCATGGGCAAAGAAAATCCATTGAAGTACACAAATTGAAGGAATATCCTCTTTACCTGAGGATTCCTTGATACGCATGTATGTTGCTGAAGACTGAGGTAGTATTCTAGAAAAGAAGAGTGGGCCCATGAGATTAAAATGTTTACTAAGGTCCTGCATCTGGGTAGGAGTAATCCTAGATATGAGTACGGACTTCGTGAGGAACTCATTGAAAGCAGCCTTGCAGAGAAGGACTTGGGAGTCATGATAGATGAAAAGCTGGATATGAGCCAGCAATGTATACTCGCAGCCCAGAAAGCCAACCACATCCTGGGCTGCATCAGGAGAGGCAGGAGCAGCAGGTCTAGGGAGGTGATTCTGCCTCTCTACTCTGCCCTCGTGAGACCCCACCTGGAGTACTGCATCCAGTTCTGGGGTCCTCAGCATAAAAAACGAGTTCAGAGGAGGGCCACAAAGATGATTAAAGGACTAGAGAACCTCCCCTGGGAGGACAGGCTGAAGGAGTTGGGGTTATTCAGCCTGCAAAAGAGAAGGCTTCAAGGGGATCTTATAGCAGTTTTCCAGTACCTCAAGGGGGATTATAGGAAAGAGGGTCAGATTATGATACGACAGGGGGGAATGGTTACAAGCTGAAGGAGGGGAAGTTTAGTATGAAGATTAGAAGGAAGTTCTTTACCTGGAGGGTGGTTAGGCACTGGAACAGGTTGCCCAGAGAGGTTGTGGATGCTCCATCCCTGGCATTGTTCAAGGCCAGGCTGGATGTGGCCCTGGACAACCTGGTCTAGTGTCCAGTGGTCTTAGCAGGGGGGTTGGAACTAGACGATCTCTAAAGTCCCTTCCAGTTTGGCCATTCTGTGATCCTATGAGTCTATGATGATAATGTTAAGCTACCCCTACAGTTACTTTTTTCTAGACATCTTCTGTTAGCAGCTGTGGAAACTTCAGAGGTCTGACTTGCTATTGTTGTTGCAAAGTATGTAACATACCGATTCCAACTAGGACTATGGATTTCATGTTTGCGTTTTCATTAGAAGGAAAGTAAAAATTCTTGAGACTCTTAGGTTGCAAATAAAAGTGAGAATTATTTTTTTTTGTATTCTTGCCCTTTGTTCCAGTTCAGTTCTTTCAAGATGTTTATGCATGCTGAGAGCCTAGTGTAGGAGCAGAATGTCTGTGTAATGAATTCAGGTTATTTTGAAGTTCAGTGTTTATGGGTTCAAAACAGGTAAACTTTAAATTTTTGGAACTAGTTGCTGTAAGGCTACTACCAAGCATAGAAATTAAAACTTGAAATGAAGTTCTTCAAACTACTTAGAGCTTCATAGTCAAATTGGGTTGGTTTTAGGAGCTTCAGAATATAGTTACCTATCCAGATTCCTGCTTTCTTAAATTTTTGTAATCAATTAAATACTGTAATACTTCTCACATTTTTAAACTTAATTGATTCTTCCTGATGGCAGCTGAATGTCTGATGAATACATACCTAACAATGAGGTTTGGCTTATAAATGCCTCATATCACAAATACAAAACGTTTTGACCCATACATTTATTTTAACAGTTAATATGATCAGATAACATAACAGATATGGAATTCCTGATATGTAAGATCTTTTTCTAAGCCAGGTACATGAAATAGGCAGACCTAATTTGCATGCACACATGCTATTATTAAAGGAGCAATTCAAACATAGGTAGGCAAAACGAAATTATATTGAGGATATTAACTATTTGCATACTCAATAGCAGTTGGACATGCAACTGTGATTTTATGTTTCCAGTTACCTGAAAGTCATTCCTGTAGCTAGTCATTGGCTGTGCACTATTGCAGTATCTTGTATCTTTGAATTTGCTTTACCAAACAATATCGGGAAATGTAGGAAAATGCTGAATCCATATCTGTGATAGAAGTAAATTACTAGATATACTTACAGAGTTTTTACTTAGATTGTAAATAAAATTTCTGCTTATGCTACTGTAGATTAACAGCCAGTTTTCTACTGCTTGTTTCCATTCCACCTCTTCAGAATTGATGTACAAGCTTCTTTTTGCAAAACAGACTCGTTTTACAAATAAGAGTTTAGTGGAAAAAAATTGTAGTTTTCCTCAGGTTTTGTCAATAAAGTTTTTATTGACAAAATATTTATGGTGGCTGGTACTTTATAATGTGAATGCTCTGTCTTATTTTTTGAAGTTGAACACTTGTGTCTGACAGCTGGTTTCAAATAGATTGTTTTTGTGTTTTCTTTCAGATTAGCTTCAACAAAATGCTGTGGCTTTTTGTGCCACTTACCTGAAAAAGTTTTTTTTCTTGTTGTTAGTTATTTGAAAAATTTCTCAGGATGAATTAATTCTTCCTCAGATGTTTGTTGTCCCACAGTTAGTATAGGTGAAAATTTCTAAGTAAAGGAAAAGGAAAAGGAAAAATGTGTGTTTTAACTAATATACCTGTAAGAAGTGGTGACCCTCAAAGACATTTTCTCCTTCTTCCTTTTTTTTCTTGTTGACTGGAGTTTGCTTCATCTGATTTGTTGAGTAGAGGTTATAGACATTGATATTTTATGTATTGAACATACAGAAATAATAAAATAATATGATCTTCCACACACATATTTTATGAAGCAGGTTTGACACAAATGACCTATAATTATATAGTACTTTTCCATGTTAGCTAATAATTTTGTGCAAATGCTGTAGACTGTGTTTTTCCTCCTTTCTTGTTCAGCAGTGCTTTCAGTATAGGGGCTAAAGTGGGTGCCATTTGGCAGTGAAGAGATGCTTCCCACAGAGTATCTTAAGAAGAAAAATTGTGTCAAGTCTTGTGTAGTTTCAAGGCAGAAAGTTTTGTTTCCCTGCTGGTGAGAGGTGGAACTCAAGTACTAGAAGCAAAAAGAAGTGGATAGCCCCCAGAGAAGATCTGACAGTTAAGTATTAAGGTGGAGAGAGAAAAGTGTAATGCTGAAAGTTGGTTTCATGTAGGGAAGACTACAGGTTTTTGTGCCTTTGAACCAACTACAAATTAATGTGCTGTTTTTCTTCTGTGTTTCATTCTTTGTGTGAATCAGTGCTTTGCTTGTAATGTGATAAAACACAATTGCTAGTTTGGATTTGTATATTAGGTAAATGAAACTTGAAAGATGTTTTCCAATCCTGGGGATAATCTACGTTCTTGTGGGGGTGTGGAGGATTATGTATAGAAGAGCGGTGTTTAAGAGAACTCTTGCACTGGTAAATTACATTTAGTATCTTGACAGCTTTAACAGTGTGGTAATGCATAGGCAGTACAAAAAGCAGTCTACTGTTTTGACGGGAGGCTGGAAATTGTAGCTGCCTGCTACTAATTTGAATAGTTGAGGTTCAGTTGCCTGCGATGGTGTATAGAGGTCCTTACTTTTTCTTAGAATATAGAAGAAACAATCCTGTAAATTCTGCATTTATCAAACAATCATGCAAAATAAAATGTGTGATCAAGAATGTAATATAGTACATTTCTGTTCTGTAGACGTAGGTAATTAACTCTTCATAGATCTGGCCTTACTTATGTCAAAGCATGCAGATAGAAAATAACAGCTTACTTCTCTCTTTACTATTTTTTTTCTTTTGCACTGGCAGCCCCTGTGAAGTTTGTTGTAGACTTCTAACATCTTTCCAGTTAATATAACTACCAGAGTATGAAGTTATGTTTGTGCCAGCTATATTACAGGATTTGTTTGAAAAACATTTGCCCTATCATCATGACTGGTGAAATGGGTTTGCATCTTGTATTTATGTAAATACTGGTAGTGTTAATGAGACTTTGTCTTGCTGTGAGTATATGGACTTTCCTAGTGTTGTACTTTGACATTTTGAAATTTTTTTTCGGTTTCTCAGGCTGTATACTGACACAGATGTGGATGATTAAACTTTGTCAACCTCATGTTTCCACTTCTGTAGTATTAAGAAAATGTAGCTTTAAGTAGTTCTGGCTGATGATTTGAAGGTCTTTTGACAAGGCCTGACAACTTAAAAGGAGAATCAGATTCTTTAATGCAGCTATTAGCTCTTTAGCCAGCAATTTTGGGCAAGTTACATGCTCGCATTTTATCTAAATGTTGTGCTATTTAATCAGATATGTTTCAAGACACAGGCAAACTACTTGGTTGTTGCATTGGGGTCCTTTGATGTTGCATACGCGGCACCAGGTGTTCCGAGTGGGAAGGTAAAAATCAACACAGATCCATACAGATGGTTCAAAAGGAGAAGCCTCTCTCTGTATTGAGCTCTAACTGCAATTCTCTCTACCACTTTCTTCAGCAACAAAAATACAGATAGAGAAAATACAAAAACATCTGCTAGGGCCAATCAGAACTAAAAACACACCCAGAGAAATACATTCCTCTCTGTTCTCTAACCTTGACAGAAAACTCCCAAAACATTCAAACCTCAAAACACTCTTCTTCTTATAACCTCCAGTCAAAACAAATCCCATCCAATATGCCACACAATATAACTTCTAACCTTTCAGCAACTTACACAGCCACATAACCTCTTTCAACTTACCAAAAATCTTTCAACAACACTTGGTCACCAAGAAATTCAGGCATTATGGGCTGTCTGTGCAGTTTATTGGATCAGGCTCATAGCTTGAGCCTATTTGACTAGAGCTTTCCCATGAATAGCTAAAAAGCTTCTTTCTTTCAGTATTAGGCAAAGTACTAATACATGCTAATTTGAGTGGACCTTGTCTTCTCATTTTTTCACATTACCATCTGCTTTTCTCGATAGCTGTGGGCAAACTTGTTGATGTGCAGTACTGTCTTGCAAGGAGGACAGAAAATGGCTGATGACACTGTTGATATTGGGAATTTTAAAGAACTGTAAAAAAAATCTCTATATTGTTTTATGATGTGCAGCCTGTATGGACATATTACCCTTGTTTCTGTAACTTTGATTTACTAATGCCTTGCACATTTTCGTTGTGCTTGCACAGCTCTGTAGTATCACAAAATATGAACAAAATGTATACATAACAAAATGCTATGTATATACCTAAGTGGAATAGTTAACATAGTGATAATATGATTGCAACTTGGATTTTACTTCTGAATGGCATTTTAGTAGTTATGTTGTTCTTGGAAAATAACCTCTGAAGGCCTCTTAGCTCTAGTACTGGACTATATTTTATGCTCTTTTGTTTTCTTGATTTGGTAGTAGGATATAACTGAATTTTTGCATGTGAGAGAAAGAGCCGGAGTAGGAGTTGGTGGGATAGTTTGTAGGACTCATGAATTCCACAAAATCCTTGAGATAATTACATAGTGTGTTAGAAGTTAATAGAATTGAATTGGAAGGCCAGCATTTTCCATTTGGGTTGTAGCATAGCTTTGTTTTTTGTGGTAAATTTAAACCATGTAAGTCAGTACTGGTGCTTACTGGTTTAAATTGATATTTGTAATTAATATTATTACATTAACAAAATTATGAAATGAATTAAAGATGTCTCAACTGTTAGATCGTAAATGTAAAGGTTTTAGATTACTATGAAATCATTGAATGAATAGCATTGTCTAATAAGAAGTATATGCACTTCTAGTGTAGCAAATGCTGCATAACCTTTATGATATTTCTGCTTCTTAAACCTATGGAGGTTATATAGTACAATCTACTCAAGGAGTGTTCTTACAAGCATTATGCTTGTCAAAGAGCTATTTTACCCAGTACATAAATGAGAAGATGTCTTTTACTGAGGGAGAAGAGTAATATAGTTGCATGGATTGGACAGTTTATCTCCACTAAAAGTAAAAGTCACACAAAGACTAAAAATGGTCTTTGTGGTCATTGGATAGTGACCTGGACTCTAAGATGCATGGAAGCAGGTGGGAAAAAGATCCTGTGGAAGAAAGGGTTTGTATTTTTTGCACTCCAATGAAGCCACGCAAAAATTCTGCCTTTCCAGTGCTATGTGTTAGTCTTCATGATTAGTTGAAAGTTATTAATTCTGCTTGTGGTATAGATTCAGGTTCATCACAGTAAATTCAGTTATATGCTTGAGCCTTTTCTTAGTTCTGGAGACTTAAAAAACCCCAGTCTAACTAGTATCTTTATTTTGCTATATTTTGCAAACAGGATTTTAGGAATCTAGTGGCCAGGTAAGTGTGCTTGCTGTGTGTGTTTGTTGATGTTACGAGTTAATCACCATTTACTAGTCTGGTGAACAGTACTTGAATTAACTAATTTCTTCATTGTGTATAAGTGTAAGGGTATATTCTGTTAATTTCATGCGTTGCAGCTTTTAAAGCAGCTCAGGTATTAGAACTGATCTATTTTGGTGAGATGTCTTGGTTGAGAGGGATTTTTATCATACTAATTTATTCAATAATTAGTTTGTTGTGCCTGTTGCTTGCAATCAGATGCTGGCTAAATCATCCTGCAATTTTTCTTGTAAGTGAACCACCTGGATATGGGTTTTTCGTGTCGTCTTAGCTCTTTTCATAAGGAATGTAAGAAACCAGTTGTCTCATGGGCTTATATCCCTTCAACTTAGACAAATTTAGTTCCAAAACTTGTGGAAGACAGAGCCTTGGCTTGGTAGGAACACATACAGGCACTGTGCTTGCGTATGTTTTGTAGCTGGAGACAAACTAGAATGAAAAGGTTGGTGTTAGATTTCTCTTTGACACTAGCTTTGTATGTGAATGTTTTAATTTAATATGTTTACACAGAAACTGATTAAGCAAACTGGTAAGTCACTTTATATAAATGCTTTTAGGCATGGGCTTCATCTGTGATGCAGTGGAAGGTGGTGTAGGTGATAACCTGGCGCTATGCCCATATACAGATTGGCAGATTTAATATTAATTTGTAACTGTACCTTTGGCTTTTGTGTTTAGCTGTGCAGCTGCAGTGTTTAACTTACAGCAGGAGATAGGAATAGCTCAGAATCAGAGAACTCTGAAGGTTTGAAGAGAGAACTTTCTGGTCCAATCTCCCTGCACAAAGCAGGCTCAGTTGCAATGAATTACTCAGGGAGCGTTGAACTGGCTTTTAAACGTCTCTGAGGATGGACACTCTACAACCTCTCTGGGCAACCTGTTCCGCTATTTAATCACCCTCATTCTAAGTGTTTCATTATGTGTTCACTGGGAAGAGTCTAGCTTTTCTTTATATTCACACAAGGATAAGATCACAGAACCACAGGCTCGCTGAGGTTGAAAGGGACCTCTTGAGAACAAGTAGCCCAACCCCACATCCCAAGAAGGGTCAGCTAGAGCAGGTTGATTAGCACTGTGCCCAGCTGGGGTTTGAGTGTCTCCAAGGATGGAGACTGTGCAACTTCTCTCATCTACCTCTTACAGTGTTTGGCCACCCTCACAGTGAGGTGTTTTCTGATGTTTAGATGGAGTTTACTGGTGTTCATATGGAATTTCCTGTGTTTCAGTTTGTGCCTATTGCCATTTGTCTTATCATTGGACACAACTGAAAAAAGCCTGTCTCCCCCTTCTTCATCAGGTGTTTATACACACAGATAAGAGCCTTCTCTTCTTGAGGCTAAACTCCCAGCTCTCTTAGGCTTTCTTCATGAGTGAGATTTTCCAGCTCTTTCATCATCTTAGTGGCCTTTTGCTAGACTCTTTCTAAGTAGCTCTGTATCTCTCTTGTACTAGGGAGCCCAAAACTGGGCACAGTGCTTCATATGTGGCATCAGCAGTGCTGAATGAAAGGGAAGGATCACCTCCCGTGACCTGCTGGAAGCACTTCTAATGCAGCACAGGACACCATTAGCCACCTTTACTGCTCAGGCATATTGCTAGCTTGTGTTCAACTTGGTGTTACCCAAAACCTCTAAGGCCTTTTCTGCAAAGCTGCTTTCCAACTCGCCAGACGCTATTATGTATTTCATATGTGTGGGGGTTGTTCCTCCCCACGTGAAGGACTTTGTACTTCCCCTCTTTGAGCTTCATGAGGTTCCTGTCAGCCCATTTCCCCGGACTGTCAAGATCCTTCTGGATGTCAGCACAACCCTCTTGTATATCAGCTGCTTCTCCCAGTTTTGTATTGTCTACAAATGTCACATTGAATTAAGCAGAAGTAGTTGCTGTGATTGGACTTGGATAAAATTAGATTAACGTAGAGATGTTAAAGTAGTCAGACAACAGTTCAGTATTGGTTAACTAAACATAATTTCAACTATCAGTTGTTACTGCATGCCCTCCCTAGTTAAAGTCAGTGCTTTAGGAATGCTTGATTTGGGAATGCTGGTCTTGATACTAGGCAGGTAAGTGGATAAAAAACACTTCTGAAAACTTTCTCTCTATCCACTAAGGGAAGAATATTAGTGATGCAAAACACAAATTCATAAGTGCATGTTGAAGTCCCTTGCTTTAAAAAAAACCCCTGCACTGACAATGTTGGAGAATACTGGAAGAGTTGAGGGAAGGGCATTAATCTGTATGCTATGATGAAATAACTACTACCTACTGAATATCTAGCTTCTGTACAGTCAGTGTAATGGATTGAAAGTGTAATGTGATAAATAAAGAAGGACTACTAAAGTGAAGAAAGAGAAAGGAGCTTGTGTATATATGTATTTCACTGATGTGTATACTTAATACATATAAAAGTGAAAGGCTAAAAGCTGATTTTTTACAGAGAAATCAAGTATCCTATTTGATTATATTTCTAGTGTCACTTTACTGTCAGTGAAGGATGATAACTTTGCAATAAAGGAAAGCATAACTTCACCTTTGGTTGTAAATCCAAGTAGCATAGTCATAGTAGCAAGATCATGCGTGGAACTTGAATGGATGGGAACAAAAGTGTGCTATATACAAGCTAGCTGTTTACTACTGAGGGAAGTTATCTCACTTGTATGTGTTGAGATGTGTTTGCCTATAAGGGCTTTGTAATTTAAATGCAAAAAATACCTCCAAGCTAAAGTGGTACTTGTTTTCAGAATGGGGGAGTTATAGAAATCTAGTTATTTTCAGATGAAACAAGGATGGTGTCCTGGTTTGAGTTAGAACAGAACTAATTCTGCTCAGTGATTTTACCTGTCTGCTAAGTCTCCTTAAGTAAACTGGACTTTCTAAAGGTGACAGCATATTTTGACAGTGTCTGCTTCTAGAAGTGATAACACTGGATGTTCATAGTTACTACCAAGGACTAATACACAGAAAGGCTCTAGCTTGTAATTGCCCCTACGATCACTGCTAAATCTTGTGTATCATGCTAAGGGTGCAGTAAGTGAAAGGCTGTACCTGTGGGGAGGAGCAGACAGTTCAGGTGACCCTAAACTGACCAACTAGGTGTTCCACTCCATATACATCATATTCAGTATAAAACAGAGGGATCACGAAGGTCAAGCTCTCTTCTTCAGCGGCTGGCATCGGAGACAGGTCTGTAGGATCTGCCTTTGACCTAGATCTTTGTGTTCCTGAATCCAGTTCCAGAATCCAGCTCCTGAATCTGGTTCCCTTCTGCTGCTGAGTCCAGTCTTGGACTTCCTCAGTGTCTGCCCATATGGCATCATTGGTTATGATGACATAATTGCCACCAGGGTGGGGGAGATAGGTTCGATTTTAGTTCTTTATGTATTTGTATATATTTAATTTTAGTTTTACTGTTTTCATTAAAGCTGTTTCAGTTTTCTTTTCCAATTGTTAAGTCTCTCTCCTCTCTGTCACTCATCTAGTTGCTGGGCCAGCCCTAACCCTTGGCAGTATAGTTTTGTTTACAAGTCTCCTGGTACTATTATGTTGACAAGTCTCCAGGTAGTGATTTCTTTCCTCTCAAGGAAACTGAACCCTTGTCAGATGGAAAGTAGTGTAAGGATGTTACTGAAAGTGGAAGTTTTAGAGTTCTAATTACGTGCTGAAAATGGAGAGTGGTGAAGCGGGAAGGCAAAACGAGAGGAAAAATAAGGACACAAAAAGCAGGCTGAATGTTGGAATGGAAGTTGGAGTGGAAAATGGAATGACATAAAGGCGTCTTCCACTTACAGCTTTCTTGTGCAGTGATTCATACTAAGTTTGAAGGGACATGAAGCTAATGAAATCAGCGGCTAATGCACTGACATACAAGCAAAACTTACCGTGACTGTGTGGCTTAGAAAGCATGGTGATGGAGAAAATGAGAAATAAGTTAAGTTATATGCTCAGGAAAGCAAAATCACAAAAAACTTACTCAAATATGAGGTATTTGTATTCTGGAATCAGGTTTTTTTGTAAGATGAAGGAATAATTTTGAGAACAATAGATGGCAAATGGTGATGCATAGTTGGAAATTGTAAAACCTGCTGAAGCTAAAATATAGTTACCAGCTGCCTGAAGATCATCAGTCCTTTCATTAGCACTGTATCTTGGTATGAAACAGAGAAAATGACTTTGTTTTTAGCCATCCTCTTTAGAGAAATGGAAATAAAAAGAAAATGCTGATTGTCTTTACATGTATTACTGGCATGCTTTGTTTCTGTTGAAGAGGTTTCAGAGAGGGGTAATACAGTGCTGCTGTTAAAATGCTGGTGTGAGAGTAAGGAAATCCAGGTGCTCTTTCTCTGTTTGCAGTGTGAGAACAGTGATACTATATAAGATGTGTAGCTTTATTACTCTAGATCATACCTGTGTAATGTAAATCTCTAGACAGATAAATGCAGCAATCTGCAGATGGATCCACACAAGCAGATGTTAGATGTTAAAGCTTAACTCGAGATAACATGCCGTAAAAACAGAGGTTTGGACTGGGCTGTATTGATGCTATTCATGATAGAGTCCGTGCTGTGTAAGGGCTGAGGGTTCTTAAAGGAGTAAGGAAGAAAAGTAAACATTTGGTTTATGCCTTTTATACTAGCATGGGCAGAGGATTTCAGAAGCTCTCTTCCTGTTAGAAACTTGTATGTCAAATATTAGAATATGTTTTATGGATTATTGTCTTCAGTGTATGTTATTTTTTTCTTTTTCTTTTTTATTTTAAAGCTGGATTGAAAGTGAACCACAATGACTGCCGTCATCTCTGATAGTCCTCCAAACCCAAGCTGCAAAATCATGACATTTAGGCCTTCGATGGATGAATTCAGGGAGTTCAACAAATACTTAGTGTACATGGAATCACAAGGCGCTCATAGGGCTGGAGTTGCGAAGGTAAACATCTGTATGTATAATGTAGAAGGGAAATTGTTCCTAATACCTGTTTTCTCAATATTTGTATTTTGCTGATTGCAAAACTGACCTTTTTAGTATTTATCATTTTTTTCCAAACGATTTTCTGTGACTAGATACTGATCTGTTACTGTTTTAAGAAAGAGCTTTTTGGTATGTCTGATGTTTCATAAAAACTAATGAAGATGATATATGCTGTTTTGTATATTGTCAATATATTTGTCAGTTGTTTCCATGTTTACTGTAACAAAAGAAGATCTCTACTTAAGGCAGATTTAAACTAGGTTTTGACAAATCAGAACAAAACAGTGGGTTCATAGTATAAATTGGAAAGTCCTGACCTACCAGGTGTTGAGCTTGTTTTTTTAGGGTTGTGTATAACTTCACTGAAGCAAACAATCTCACTACAGTCAATTGATCTGTGCATGAAGATAGTAAGACACTGTTTGAATGGAAATCTATGGCTAGGCTTCGTGAACGAAGATCCAGGGAGGGCTCCNATGGAAATAATTTTCTTTTTAATGGTGATTTTGTTATCTTTTTGTTAATGAGAATTGGAGGTATGCTAACTAACATTGTGTTGCCCTTTGAACAATGGTATCTCCAAGATATTACAGCAGGTGTTCCTCCATGAATGGAGAGTGGTTGTCAGAGATCAAACCTGATGTAATTTAGTGTTACATCACAGAAGCATTTATGCTGTGTCAGTTTTAACACTTTTCAAACTGGCAGGACACATGGCAAATCTAGAATTCCTAGCTTAGGTATTGTGAGTAGTCGATGTGAGTAGCCATCTTCATCACTGGGCTTTAAGCTAATGTTACAAAGTCAAAACACTTAAAAATTGAGAGAAGAGAAACAAAACATACAGTTCTTGATTTCCCCCTGCCCACTCCCTCTTCCCTATATAAATAGCTTTATCTCAGCTGTTGGTAATTTCTAATCCTGTTTCATCTAGCTAAAGAAAGAGGAGGTGTCTTATGATGAGCCTCTGAGATGATACTGATTTTCTTCCACTTCAATTTGTGTTTGCTTTCTTGTATGTTGTGCATAGAATAAGACAGGTATGCATAAAGTGTGCTCCTTGCTTTCCGTGGCTCTATGAGGTATATGTATGAGTCAGGATCAGAATGTAGTATGTTTTGGAAAAAAAACCAACCAAAACTAAAAACAATGTAATAATTTTGTTTAAGAAGAGAATTTGTGATATCCTCTTTATCCTGGCTATGTCTGCCCTAGACTGCAACTAACTTTCCATTTGATTGTGTTAAAAACCAGAAGCTTTTAAATTTGAAGGGGGGGAATAAAAAGTAAGTTATATTTAATTTTCCTTTAAAAACTGTGTATCCGTTTACCTCTGATAATTCTCAGGACATGTATTATCAAATATGATACTATAGTCCTTAAAAAGCCTGTACAAACGTCTGTTCTTAATTCTCAGACATTCAAATAAGAGCTTCAGTTACCCTTCATCAGGTTTTTTTGTGCTGTTTCTTTTCTTTTTTGTTTTGTCCGGGATTGAAGCAGCTGGAAACATTGGTTATTGGCTACATGGTGTTAAGTGCTTCTGTGAGGCTGCTGGTATACTTAACTGTGGGACTAAAATATGTGATGATTTGAGCCCACTGTTTGTGTGTATGAAATTTATGATATTTGGAAAAGGTGACTTTTCCATGTCTTGGCATTCTTGATTGCAAAATTTCAGCCAGTAGAGAATGTAAAAATACAATGAATTTATCTTACAGGAAATATTCTTCAGATTGTTTTTTAGACATGAATATGGCTTCAATCATTCTTGTAATTTTGTTCCTTATTTTGATTCTTGTTCTTGTTCCTTTCCTGCCATCCAGCAATTAAACCTCCCTCTGTTCCTCTCTTCCTCCCTCCCTGCCTTGATTCTGGACAGACATAGTTTCCTGCATTGACCAACCATGTGATAAATTCTTACATATATGAAATGTGTATGATCTGAATAGTCACTTTTTACTGAAAGGTGAATATGATATAATATAATATAAATAAAACATATCGATTCTGTGATTTTAAAATGAGTGGCATTTAGTTCCTGTAAACTTCATTTTGAAGTTGAAACACCTTCAAAGAACATTATAATGGGCCACATAGTAGTTATATTTTAGGTTAGGCACATGAGTATGCGAAACCGACTTTTAAAAAATACGATGCAACAGTGGTATCTACCAGGTGTCAGAGAATTTTTAGACTATAATGCAGATGTTAGCTGCAGAATGTATGAAGGCGTATGCTGTATTTAATTTATTTAACCACTAATTGAGTAAAAAAATCAATAATGGCAACAGAAGAACAGAGGTTAGGCTGTGTTCTTTTCTTCTTCACCAGAGTGTAATGCTGCAAACTGTAGATTAAAATCCCGCAACTGAGTTGAAAATGAAGGGAGAGGTCATTTTGGTAATTTAAGTGACAGTGTAAAGTACTTCAGAGATATGATAGCTTTCATGATTAATATGAAAAGTGGGTAGCAAATTTTAGATGCGTATCCCTAGTTAACACTGTTAAATGCGTATTTGGTTTTTAAATTTTCAAGCAATGTTATACTTTTTAAAGAAAATATAAATAATTATAAATTGAAACCACTTTCTTTGCTGATAACATCATGAGCTGCTTCTGTAAGGATGACTAGTTCAATGTTGTTGCCATTGTCTAACTGTAGCAATTTGTTTTGTAGTTTTATCTGGACTATCCAGGTTTTTTCAAGAAAGGAAATCATATTTTTTCCCTGACTCTCTCATTAACAGTCTCCCAATCAGATGATTATTTGACCTCATTATCACGTAGTCGGGAGGGGAAAATTTGGCTAAAAATTACTGTTCTCTCAAGTTGTTCACATGCATGCAATAATGAGAAACTGGAAGTTAGTGCAGTCTTCAAAATAATTCCAAGATTTGATTTACAGAGATTGGAGCTACACTCATAGCATTTGGAGTTTCATACTATTTCTGTTGAAGTCACTAAAACTGAATGTATCCAATAAGGGCAGAGTTTGGTGATGTAGTCAGGGATATGTAATACTTTGCATAGTATAATTTAGCTTGTTTGAAGTTGAGATCCATGTGCTTATATGATTGAAAAATGTGTGTCTCCATTTTTTCATCATACACCTATGATTTAATTCCCATTCCATCTATCAAATTTCAAAACCATTAGAGATGCTTTTCTCCATGTACAGATTGTTAAAATGTGATAGGCCCTGGAGCACAAAAATTATTTTTCTCTGTGTTTATGTGCACATGAGATGTGTTCTGACCTGGCTTTACAGGACAGCTGGAATAGCATCTGTGGTATAAAAAAGCGTAACAAAACCTTTTAAAAATGTTTAATTACCTTAGTCATGTTTCAGTTTTACAGTGATTTAGGAAGGGCCCTTTTAATCATACCATGTAGGTCTGCTTTCACCTTCTTCTGCTTGATACTAGAATAGCAGTTAAAGCATCTCTAGCTGTTTTCAGTGTGTTGATTAGTTGCTATCTATTACTGAGTTGTCTTGAGACACTGTGCCTGAAACAAATGATTAAGGTACAATACAAACAACACTAAACCATTTCCAGATCAGGTAATACACTATGGCGTCTCTGGAGCAAATTGGCTAAAAAAAATTCCATTAGGCTTGTGAAAGTCCAGAATGAGTTTTAGGCATGGTTAATGTTTTAATGTTACAGAGGATCCTATACTTAAATATAAAAACAAGGAATGAAAGCAGTAGAACAAATATAAGGCACACTGATGGATTAGTTGCTCATTACCTGAAGACATAGTGTTTTGGAGACTCAAACTACATTTATATAGAGTTAAATTGTTAAATTAATTTGTAGTTGCATTGGCAAGTAGTAAAGTAATTTGGAATATGATACTGAAAATAGATGTTGGCAAGTAAAAGAAAAACAATAGTCAGAAGAGTTGGAGCATAAGTAGCAACTTCTAAATAGTAGCCAGCGTCATTCAGAATCAAGTGTAGAACAGGAAATCAACAGTATATGAAAGAGGATTTAACAGGAATTTATCTGTTGATGGCACTCTAAAATAACTTCAGTTGTACTAATGTGGAGCCTTCATGGAGCAGACTGCATGGTATAACTAAGACCATCCCTGTCTGAAACTGAATATATATGATGTTAAATAATGCTAGACAGTGTTAATATGCTTAGGATATTTGAGAGATACACAGATAAATACATAAGAAAGCATTGTCTCAGGTTTTTCTGGGTTTGAGCATTGAACAGCTTGGTTGTAATCTAGATTGCTTTCATATGATAAATCCAACTTGCCTGACTTTGAAGAGAGAGTTTTTTCTAAAGGGAATGTGAAGAGGCTTCAGTGGGACAGGTCAGTGGCAGAAACTTAAGAGACCATGTGATTATTTCCAGTTCTGATACTGACTAGCTGTGTGTTGCTTTGGACATGGTCTTTTGACATCTCTAGTCTGTGCAAATTCTTTGGGGCAATGACTCTATTTTTATTTTCTTTTAAAATGAAGTTTAGCATATCAATCCCCACGGAATTAACTTCTTTTACCAGTACTTCACAACATTAATAAACATGCCCCAATTAGATGGAAGTGGATATTTTGAACCTGTATTCTGTTCACAAAAACTTTTTTATTGCTTACCTTGAATTAAATAAGTTAATGCAAATTTTTCTTTTCAGTATTCATTTGTTTGAGCCAAACCTACAAGCTGATGCTTAATAATCATGGAAATCTCTGTGCACATATTGGATGTCTATGCATACATTCTGAATGCATGACTTCTCTGCTTCCAAATCAACATTTAGGTTTTGTTGAGGTGCATATAATTTAAGATTTTTGTGAAAGATATAACTAGGAACCACAAGATTATTTGGTTATTTCTTTTCTCTAAAAGCAAACAACACTGAAACTTGCCAAGTAGTCCCTGTACAACTGAAGTCCCATGAAAGCGGAGAAGGAAAAAGGAACTGTGTGAAAACAGATAATGTTTAGAAAGTGTATGTTATTGTCACAGTTTTTCTTCAGCATGATGTTTCTGTTTTGGTGTGTGCTTGCTAGCATGGATGGTCTTGATCAGATTTCTTTGAGACATGGACTATTTGAGTACATTAGCATTACTATTTGGCTGTTTTATGATTATTTTCCTAGGGTAGCAAATGATCTTAGGATTGATCTTTATTTTTCTCTTAGAATTTTTTACCTTTTCAGCGTAATGTAGTAGAAAAATCTCTAATGGATAATATGTGTAATCCTGAAGTGCTTTTTAGAGGAGCAGCCTAGTATAAAGGCTACCTGTAAGATGTGAATTAATTATTCAATTACTGTAATTTGTATGTGGTAGATGCATGCTTATGAAAACCATCCTTCTTAGTTGTATGTTGCTATAAAAGTTTTCAAGCCAGTGCTTGTAAAAATGTGATATGAGCACCACGGAAAAGAATGAATATAATGAGTAGATCAAAGAACCTATCATTGAGCTTTTGAGCAAGTAAAAATTCAAAACCAAAACAAAAATGAGTATTAGAAGTATCTGTTGCTGTGTTTTAAGACATGTAATTTCAAATCTTAAGAGAGTTTTCTGTTTTCAGATAAAATAATTTTTTACGCAAGAAATGTTCAAAATTACACAACCTGTTAAAGAACACTGGTATGACTACAGGCTTCTTTGAAATTCATAATGCCTTTATTGGTAACGCTTTAGAATCTGCTGAGGATTTTTTGTAGACTGCGGGCAATTCTATGGTATTTGAAATAAAATGTTAATTGGTTAATCTGCAAATAGCTTTAATCCTTAATTATGAGGTTTAAATCATGTTGATATAAAAACTAGTATACCTAAATTAGTGCAGACTGTTATTGTATTAAGAGTTGTACCCTGCAGTTTTATGGGGAGTAAGTTAAACAGACTCTAAAATCTGAAGCTCTCTAAAATAGCGTGTTGGGTTTGTTCCTGGCAGAGTATTGGTAGTGGGGGAGGGGACTACTGGTGTGGACTTCAGAGAAGCAATCCGGCTCCAAGTTGGACCTGCCTCTGGTCAAGGCTGATACAATCAGCACCTCTTCAAAAACATATTTGGGAGGGAAAAAAACGATTGGGCAACTTCCTCTGTTATGGGAGCTCTTTTGTTTTAAGTGGAGTGGGACTGAGAGATACAACCTGGCAGTCACTGAGGTCAGTAAGGAAGGAGGACGCTGGAGCAGGGTTTACAGCCCATGGAGATCAACAGTGGAGAAGAAT
>VWZO01012443.1:5404-19431 GCA_013396975.1 Bucco capensis
GTCAGAGATCAGTTGAGCAAACTAGACATCCGCAAATCCATGGGTCTGGATGGGATGCACCCGAAAGTGCTGAGGGGAATGGCAGAGGTCATTGCTAGGCCGCTCTCCATAATCTTTGAGAGGTCCTGGAGAACGGGAGAGGTGCCTGAGGACTGGAGGAAGGCCAATGTTATACCACTCTTCAAAAAGGGCAAGAAAGATGACCTGGGCAACTATAGGCCAGTCAGCCTCACCTCCATCCCTGGAAAGGTGATGGAACAGTTTGTACTTGCCACCATCTCCAAGCATTTGGAGGAAAGGAGGCTTATCACAAGTAGTCAACATAGATTCCGTAAGAGGAAGCCCTGCTTGACTAATCTCATAGCCTTTTTGTGATGGCATAACCAGATGGAACAGGCTGCCCAGGAGGGCTATGGAGTCTCCTGCTCTGGAGACATTCAAGACCCACCTGGACACATTCCTGTGTGACCTCGTCTAGATGATTCTGCTTTGGCAGAGGGGTTGGACTAGATGATCTTTCTAGGTCCCTTCCAACCCCTGACATACTGTGATACTGTAATTTCTGCATCACTTCCTTTATCTTCCAGTCCTCCTGCAAGAATGAGCATAATGAAGCTCTCCAGCTGAATTTGGGTTCAAATGTGTGCTTTCCTGCAATTGTAATACACCAA
The DNA here is from genome assembly GCA_013396975.1 of Bucco capensis. Lineage (NCBI taxonomy): Eukaryota > Metazoa > Chordata > Aves > Piciformes > Bucconidae > Bucco > Bucco capensis. The sequence continues at coordinate 6,076 of VWZO01012443.1, forward strand.
CATACTTATAAGTGTTTAAACGTTTGGAGAGGAGTGTACACAGCTGGGAACAGTAGTCACAGTATTTTAGGTTTTGTTGGCTGGGGTTGGTACACTTGATTGTTTCAACACCTGGGTGCTGGCAGTCTGATCCCACCTCATCAGCTGCAATACTGTGTATTTATTCTTATTTCTCCTGTCTCTGGTCTCACCACCATCTTCATTCAGATATTCTGAAGCAGATCTATCTACTGCTACTCCCTTTCTAACGCTCCCAATTTAAAGGGGAAAAAAAAAAGGAATACACAGAGCAAAATTAATTTAGTTTTACAGACAGCAATATGATCAAAGGCTTATTTGTAGCTAACAGCGGACATACAACATTTGTTGAACTAAGATTGTGGGGGAAACATTTTCTTCATCTCCCTACAAATGTGTGCCTTTAAAAAAATCAATAGAAGCAGATTTTTTAATTAAAGCAAGATGCTGATCCTTCCTGACCCTGATGCTGCTACATGTTTTGTTGTTGTTCTGTTATCTAATCTGGACATTTATTTATTTATTTATTTATTTACTTATTAGTCACTGACAATAGGAGATTGTAGCTCTGATTACTGTCTAGACTTAGGGGAAAAGAAGGGAGGTGGGCCTGCTGGAGAAAACTGTTTTTGTTTTGTCTCCAATCTTTTTGCTACCCAGGTGAGGGTGAAATGCCATCTTCATATTTTCCCCTCCTCTATCTCTGATGATGGATACAAAGGCTAAACCTTGCTGTCTCCTTCTCTCTGTCCTTTTTACAGATGCAAATCCCCTCTGCTTGAGCTTAAGAATGTCTCTGGGAATAAAATGTGTGCTGTGGACACGTTTGAAAGTGTTACAGAGATCTGGAGCTGAACTGTTGAATGGCTGGCTTTTTTCCTTTAACTTTTTTTTTTTTCCTGGGAAGAAAGCACCAGTTTAGGGCTGCTACAAAATGGTAGAGAAAGCCAACTTCTTAAACATTTCCATTTCTTTCTCACCCAGTGGATTTGAATCCCCACTTTCCTTCCTCTATCTTTCAAATCCTTCCTCAATGGATCCCATTACACAAGATCAAAGGGTTCTCAATAAGGCTTTCATAATGACTGTCCAAGATAAACATGTTTGTTCCAAAAGTGCTGCAGCTGGACCTAGCACTGGGCTTCGTGGGTTTGGGAAGGACTGAGCACATGATCAATCTCTTGCCCTCACTGTTTTTTTGCCTGGTGTTTAGAAGGACCCTGGTCTTTTGCTCTTCAAATTCAGGCGAATTCGCAGAGATGGGGATTCATTCACTAGAAATGACTGGCAGTACCCGGGTATTTCAATCTACTTAAAATCAAAAGCAGAAAAATGAAGCCTCAGAGGACCTAAATCAAGGGTAGGTTCATCCTCCATTTCAAGAGCTCTTGTTATGTGCTATGATGAGGCTATGATGGATAGAGGCATCCTTTGCCTGGGCTGTCCTCTGCTCCAAGCCCTTCCTGAAGGCCGTATTACAGTCTCCACAGATATCTTTTGCCTCTAGGACACCCTGCCTACTTTCATGGGTTATGCCTAGACATAACCTTAAGGCATTCTCTTGACTCTCCAGGTGTAAAGATAACCTGGATTTGGCCAGAGCATTTGACTTTATGTGTGTCAGTAGAACAAAAGATAAGCGCTGCAGGGCCTTGGGAGAAATTTATTTGTTCTCTCGCTCACCACCCTGTTAACAGGTGCTGCTGAGAAGGAGGGCTTCACACACATCAAGCACAGACCACTGCTGGAGGCACGGTACCTGACTGGATGGATTGCTGCTTTCATCTGCTATAGCAAAAAGTATCTTTGTATGTGGAAGGAAACTGATAGTTAAAACTGCCCAGGGAGTGCTTTTAATTTTCATTTTATATGTATCCACACAACATCCATATATTTGAGCCTAACTTACTAGGCTCTGCACATCCCTGACCTTCACTGATCTTCAAGGCTGCCCTGATCATGTAGCATTTCCCTAAGTGTGTGGGTAGGTGCTGGCAGTTGTACACATAGATTGAGAGATGTATCTCAATATCTGTTTATTGCACTAGCCAAAATGCACATCTGCAAAAATAATTACAAAAAATATTTTCCAATTTTCAATACTGACTTTCCTGCCTCATAATAGAACTTTTTCTCATTTTGTTATGTTTTGTTCCCTTTCCACTGAAAACAAGTGTATTAATAAAGGAAATTGAAAAAAAAAAAGAAAAAAGAAAAAAAGAAAAAAAAAGAGATAAAAAGAAAAAAAAGAAAAAGCTTTGTTTAAAAAAATGCCTCACCAACAAAACAGACGTTTCACACTTTCAGTCAAATGAACTGATCAAGTTATTTTATTTGGTAGGAGCATGCCTGCATTTCCTTTCAACAATTAACTCCTTTTATTTTTCCAAATGAATAAAATGTGACAAAAATCTTTCCTACTTTAAATCCTGAGTAGTATTTTCTGTTATGGCTACAAGGAAAACTAAATATTGACTTTAAAAATCTGCAGATGTAGAGATTTGATTTTGAAAGAATAGGATCCATTTGGAGAAAGTTACATTTATAACAAGACATACCTCTACCTGAGATAATCACCTTAATGTGTTTCTGTAGTCAACAGGGATCTGGTCTGCAAAGTTGAGGGCACAGCTCTTATCCTAAAAATGACATCTGCTTTCAGCCAAATCATACTCCATCTAAAAGAATACTTTTGTCTCCATGTTCCATATTGCAAGCCTTGACTGTTTTGCTCAGGTGTAAGTGTCTAAATTTTAATTAGATGTCTTAGATAGGGATAAATTTAGGGAATATTAAACCTGCCCAAATAGTTTAAAAGTGGATTCGCTTTTTAAAGCTCTCGAGGACACTAATAGGATTATGCAGAACTTAACAGGACTATGGTTTCCCTAAAGCTGGCTGTGCAAGAGCACACGGAAATAAATGCTTCTAATTTCAGATCAAATACATATGGGCAGAGGCACAAAATACATATGTGTACAACAGTGCATGATTTGTCATTTGTGAGTGTAAATATTCACTCTGTAGAGAAAACACTATTAACTACAACTACAGCCCTTCTCTATCATACCCTTCTTTTTCTTAAGATTATCAAGACCTTAAATTGCATAGAAAAATTTCTAGTGAGATATAAATGGCTTCCATTCCACCAACACCCACACTTACAGAAGCACACACATTCAAAAGAAGTAAACTATATATGTATCTGCAAAAGATAAAATCCACTTAAAAATGCATCCTGTGTCTCTGTTCCAACTTGTGCCTTTATCAGGTGGCAAGTAAATACTTTCACACAAGTGGAGTGTAAATTCTGTTAATAAATTCTGCTACAATACCTTTGAAAGTTTGAGCTGATAAATTGTTATACCTGATGATTAAATTATAACCAGCTTCAGTAGTACAACAGTGACATTTTTTGGTGGACCTAAGTTAGGATAAGGATTTTTTAAGCATCTCCCTGTATCTTTCAAAATAAACTGAAGAAGGACACTTCAGGCACAGTACATTGGGATAGATGGATCTTTCACTACTGCCCCTTATAACTCTCCATGTTTGGGTGTTACCATGGGAATAGCTGCCTCAGTATGTGCAACTTTTCTCAATTCCATGGTATCGATTGGCGGTGTAACAAAGTTTTTGAGTGATAGCTCAACAATGGAGAAGTTTTGTAGCTCCTCTCTCTCTTCCTCTGTTAGTGGAGGGGAAAATGTCTTATCCTCAGCACTAATTAAACTCTGCGAAACCTGATCCTGCCGTGGAAGACCCGTGCGTAGATTCAGATTCTCTGACAACATCTTAAATTCACTGACTGTAATTTACTAGGTAAATAAATAAGAGGATTAACCCAGTACTACTGTAGAGAGGTCAAGCAAAATCTTTGGTCTGCCTGTGAAATACATGGGCCAAATAATCTGCTCTTGAAAACTACTAAAGCTGTACTGAAGCTTACAGATTTACACTGTGAAAAGATGAGCTTCTGTAAAGGATTTGCAGCTGAAAGAAACCCTGAGCCAGAGAGTGACTACTATGGGAATAACCAGAGGGACTTTCTGCCTGGGGACCAGAAGGCTCTGATTTATGCTTTGCTTCGGTTTGATCCCTATGACTCCTAAGCCTGTTTTTTTATCTGCACCTTTTTCTTTATATGTTCTGCCTTCCTGTAGCAGTGTTTACCATGCATTGGATGGTGTACAATATTGCATGTTTAAACTTGCTTTCAAGTCAGAGTTTCAGAGACTTTACCTCAAATTGTCCGTTGTTGGTCTACGACCATGGTTCTGCCTAAAGGTCTGCTATTACCTGTACAGATTTTGCAGGGATGAGAATGTAGGTCTCAGGGAAAGTAAAAGGACTTATATGATTATTTAGCTTACCTCTGTGATAAATTGGGCCAGCAAATGGGCTGAGGGAATTATCCCAAGAATGTTAAAAAGCTGTTGTTAGCGTAGTGCTGGCCACCGGTCTTCTGACCCTCTCCCAGGTATGGTTGAGAGATAGCACAGGCTGGAAGCTATTCCCAGTCTGCAGTATGAGTATGGGCATCTTTTTTTATGATGGAGAGCTTAGCAATGTGAGTGTGGGCATACAAACATTCATCCATACATACAGGGAATACACCTACAGTGATATGGATGTAGTTCTTGCCTACATTGATATATATTAGCTGGGAATTCAAACATTCTCTGTTGTATGGATGCATTATCTGTATTTAAATCTCCCTAAATAGAGCACTCATTATATTTTTGCTAAACATTTACTGCTTGTCACTCCTTGGGAGAGGGTACTGGATTTCTCTTTGACCAGAGGCATTATAGTAACATTTGAAATATCTTTGTTACCTTTAAGGAGAAAACATTCCTGAGTTATTTCTTTTAACTGTCCCACCTCCATATATACATTCCCACACAATCAGCCCATTCTAACCACTGTATTTCTCCCCCTTGAAAATCAAGGGTGACTTCCAGCTCCCAGTAGGATTGAAAGAAAAAAAAAAAAAAGTCTGGCAGAGAATAAAGCATAGTCGCTTTTCCCTTCCTGAATCTGTGTGGGAGGATGAGATTGGCACACTCTATTGGTCAAAATATCACTTATGAGTGGCAAACTTCTTCCTAAAACAGACTTTTTCACATCCCACTTACAATAAGAACAATAGACTTGGTTTCATTTTAAAAGGGAGAGCAGAGAAGGTGTGGGGGTGGTAAGGGTAGGAATTACATCCTTTATATTAATCAGATAGAAAAGCTCTGTCTCCCACAATTCTTTCATTAGCTGGTGTGAGAGGTGCCCCCTGACCTCCAGCATCTCTTACTTCCTAGCTAACAACTACTGCTGGCAGATGATTCTTCTTATAGACTTTACCCACGTTCATAGATGTGTCACGTCCAACTGATGCTAAGAAGCTAATCAAGTGGAGTGTTCATTTCCTTTTCTTTCTCTTTTTGTTCCCCATTTTACTCTTTCTCTTGTGCTATAAACAATACTTCCCACCATGCATTTAATTTTTTTGAAGCCTGAGAAAGAGCCAAATCCATAGGGAAACGGAGACAATCCCTTCTCTCTTCACATATGAAGTCTCTGATGATTTTTTCCTTTTTACACATCAAATATGCGACTGTTTTGCATTCCCATTAACACCATTTAAAAAACAACCAGTCACAGCCAGGGGCTTGACTAAGACAGTTGTTGCACAGCACTTGCTGTCTCAGGGCAGTTTGAAAATTTCCCATTAAAACTTCTTCAAAATAGAAAATTAAATTTCCAGTGCTGCCTATGTTTTGGAATGATGTGGCCTTATTAAAGCAGTTGATTTTACAACACATAGAGGATGAGAGGAATTTAGTTAAACATGCATTTTCCGCAGAGAAGGGCAATGTTTTCAGTGATGTTTTCATTTTGTTTGTTTTTTTTCTCAATGATAAGCCCATCAGCTATACTGTGCTTTCTTCCTGTGTTCAGAATCAGGGTTGTCTACAGGTTTGAGTTAGATAGCCATAGTTTATATGAGAATATTTTATGGACATTTGATGTGTTTTGTACAAAAATAGTTTCTAACGGATTTCATGGTCCTGTCTTCTAACCACATGTAAAGGCTAAAGTGAGGTAATTTCAGATGCTGAGAATGAGAATGCAGAGTTTGAAACAGCAATTACATGGAAAACCTGACACAGATCCTTGATGAGTAAAATGAACCAGAAAAAAAAAAAAAGTTAGTTCTTCACTTTTCCAACCTGAGATTTACGGATTTCTGACCATTTGAATATTCATTCAGGGGAAAATCTCAGGCCATTGAGTTCAGATAGACAGCAAATGTCCAGGTGAGGCCACACCAGTGCCGAGTAGAGTGGGACTATCACTTCTCTCGCTCGGCTAGTGATGAAGTGCTTGATGCACCCCAGGATTCAGTTGGCTATCTTGGTGTTGAGGCACACTGCTGACTCATCATCATTTTACTATCTGTTATTACTCCCAGATCCCTCTCAGCTGTGCTGTAATCCAGTCTAATATTCCCCAGAAAGTAGGTGTTTTCTGGGTTACCCCTCCCCAAGTGTAAAACCCCGCACTTACTTTTGTTAAATTCCATTGGATTTGTGACTGCCCAGACCTCTAACCTATCTAAATCTNTTCTGTTGGGACCGCTCCAGATTCCCAAGAGCATTTGAAAAATCATCCAGAGAGGGCCTGCTAAGACATCAGCCATCTCTTTAAGGACTCTTGGGTGGATTACATCAGGCCCCATAGACTTATAAGGGTCTAATTGGAGGAGCAACTGATGTATCATTAGACAGAAAGAATTTCTAGTATGGTCCAAGATTTTTCTGAAAGATAGTTGTAAGCAACTGACTTGCAGAATCTTTAACAAAAATGTGACGTCTATAAACAAGAGTTCTGTTACAATGCTACTAATTTGCACAATTCAGAGGAAATGCTGACATCCTCCATTCAAGCACTTGTTTGGAGATACTGAAAACATTTGTTTAAGACCTGTTGTCATCCGTTCCTCTTCCATGAGTTAATTCAGGGGGTTTAAATATGCAAAAGAAAGGAAGAAAAGGAAAAGACATGTCAACACTGCTCCCACAAATTTCCCCTATTTCCTCTATCCCCTGCCAGGATTTTTGTTAGAGTGTGCAATGCATAATTTACTCCTCATGTCTTTCCTTTCATCATCCTGTGAACACAGATTCTTCCACTAGCATTCCTAGTGTTACTGTTGTTCCTGTCATTGGTGCAAACTGGAGCTGGCTGGTAGATTTACTCGTATGAGTGTGCACTCTGTGGGATTGCTGCTAAAGATTCTTAGCAGCCTCTATCTTCATGACACAATTTTTGGACCTACCTCTCACTCTCTCATGTTTAACAATGTCTTGTCTCATGGCAACTGCAGAGCTAAGTTCATTAAAATGGAATTTGGTGGGTTAATGCACCAAATTACCTCTATTTACATCTGCTGCCTGTCACTTTCAATGCTTTATGCCTTTTATCACTTAATACTTCTACTACCTGTCCATGCCAACTTTCAGAGGGCAACAGTTGTAAACTCAAGTTAGTATTGCTTGCTGCATGTGCTCCTCACTACAGAAGCCGCCTTTAATGGGCTATGTGAGCTGCCATCTTGGCCAAGAATATTTGTTCATGGATAAGGCAGAGCTACAGCTGTGCTGCTGTCCAGAAATGCAAAGAATATCCATAAATGTTTTTCATAGCTGAATTACAGTTCCTACACTGTTATTAACTATTTGGCTACTGCAAAATATCTTCCTTGAGATCACATGGGGAGAAAAGAATAAATCTGAGAGAAAGCTTTTGGCTTGAGTGAGCACTGAACCTTCATCTTTCATGTCTCAGCTGGGCTGGGCTGAAATATTTCAGATCAAAGAGAATTTCTAAATATTTTCTCATGGAAGACAGAGTAGCAGTGAGTCAATGAGTGAATGCATAATAAAATTCATGCCTATGAGAGTTTCAAGTGGTGGACACTCATCTAGACACCAGTGCCTCGGGTTAATAGACTATATCTTGCTCCTGGTTAGGCAGATGGCAGACTATTGTCTAGTGGCTGAGCCTGTAATGCAGTGTGTTACGTGAGTCTAATATACACTCTTAGTTGCACAACAGTGCCCAGGAACTAGAAAATCTTGAAACCAACCCATTTTCCTGCCTAACATGCCATGTCTATCACCTTCACCTCTCTTAAGTTGTGCAAGCACTTGAGCAGAGACTTTAAGAGGATGAAGAACAGCAGAGTGCATTATTTCCACACACCTCAGCAGGCACTGGCTTATGTCCCACATCTGCAGAACCTCAGGCAATTACCTTTTTCTTCTTGTCTACAGTTAGCATGACACCCAAATACCTAACTGACTACTAAAGCAAAGCCAGGAAATCTGCCTTTCTGCCGACGCCAAGAATTAGGTATGTACCAACATGAGACAGCTCAGATCTGAATCAAAAACAATGACTTTAAAGGATTCCTTATTCACACTATCTTCCTGCCCTTTTGTCAGTGAATTAACATGGCATCAAAGTGTCTGTCACCCTGATCTCTGACCATAAGCCTATTAAAATTGCATTGGAAGTTAACAATAAGGACAGAAAACAAAGACCAAATGAATAATGCATGCAGAAATCACTTCAATTAGATATTGAAGAAAATAATACAAATATGATAGCAAAATATCTTGAATTATAAACTAGATGGGCAAATTATTTTTATTTTCACAACTGGGATGAAAAAAATGAAAGGAAATAAGGAGATACATAGTCTTCGATTGGCTGATGAGAATAAACGGTGAGGATAATTATGTTTCTTTGCTGTTCAAGCTTAGTAATTTCACATGGTTTTGCAAGATAGAACTTTGGTCATGTGATTCCATCAACCAATCAGGCTGCCAGGCTCTTCCCTGACACTTGGTAATGAAGTGATATGGTAGGGTAGGATGCAGTGTCCTTATCTTTTTATAAATACATTGAGCAGTTTTTGGGATGCCTTCCTACCTTTCCAGTTCATTTACATTATACAAGTACCCTCTAAATGTTAAAGCTTTCACTTGCGGTGAAAATTTGACACTTCCAGTGGTTCTTAAGAATATCTGTCTTGTAAAGGCATAAAAATAATGATGTGCAATTGTGTGTGTGTGGATGAGACTGCATACACGTGTGTGCAACAGCCAGCTGAGAGGCTCCAAAGCTGTCTCCAGCACCACAGCAACATATGGCATCCATCCATGTTGACAGGCCTACCCAACCTGAAATCATTTGAGTGTAGTTTCTGAAATTGTTTGAAAGTGGAGTGTCAGGAAGATGTTTGCATGACAGCTGACATCTCCTCCCAGCATGGTTTAATGACATCCCTTCCTTGTCATAGCTCTCCTCTTGCTTCACAATTAATAGCAGTGGTGGAAGGACTTGGCAAGATGGAGTTGAGGGCAGGAATGGGAACACAGGCTGGGAGACAGGGGTGTTCAAGTCACTAGAGACAAAACCTTTTGAAAGTGCTCTTGAATCAGCCTAGAGCTTTTGTACCTGGGAGGGTTGTAGGTGTTTCTTCCTTTCCACATCATTCTTCTATCTTGTTAAAAGAATGATATGGACTTACCTGCCTTTGCCAGTCAGCCTAGTCTAGAGCACCAGGCAAGGATGAAAGCCCTTTTGGTATGAAGATGATAAAGGTGTTAACTGTCTCTGCGTATTGGTTATAATACGTTTGGTGGATAAAAGGAGGCAGAGGGCAGTGAACATGCTGATGCCTGTGAGAATTCCTCACATCCCCACTGAGTTTCTGGTTTTAGTGGGACTGGTAAATGTGTTGCATCTGGAGAGACTAAAATAAAAACAGTGAACACAGAGGGGACCAAAGCACTTGACTGAGTTGAGGAGTTTGATCTCCTGACTTTTAAAACTGTCCCTGTCACCTTCCTCCAGGCTCAGCTTGGGCAAGATGCCCCATGATTTTGTGTCCCCATCTCCTGCGTGGTAAGACTGGGAAGAGAAAGAAAAAAAAAAAAACAGGAAAAGTTTCTTCACTGAAAAGGTTGTCAAGCACTGGAAGAGAATGCCCAGGGAAGTGGTGAAGTCACCATCCCTTGACTTATTTGAAAGAAGTGTAGATGTCGTGCTGAGGGACATGTGATTACCTGTCAATGTGGGGTTAACAGTTGGACTTCATGATCTTAAGGGCCTCTTCCAACTGAAATAATTCTATGATTGAATCTATAATTCTATCAGAAGAAAGCACCAAATTGAAGAATGAAGGAATGAGGAATGAAATAATAAACAATCAGAAAAAACACATCAAGATGACACAAAACATGCTACAACAGTTTCATATACGGGATGAATATGATTCTTCTAAAACGCAACATCAGCACTGCATACTGTCATATATAACCACAATTAGGTAAAATGATCAAGAACTAACTGACAAAGGCTATACTGATTTAATATTTTCTCTACTTTCAAAGAGTGAAAGAAAGAGAGTGTTTGTTAATAAGTGTTACCCACTTTTCAACATAAAACTGGGAAATCAAAGTTCCTGCCTCATTTTTGGTGCATGTGGGAAAGATACTGCCTCTGGATTTCTGGTGGGGGATGCACCTGGCAGAAAAAGCACATCACCCATGAAGTCTGTATACTGCCAGGCAGAGGAAAGACTTGTTTCTCTCATGCGTGAACACAGTGAGAAAACAGAGAAGGTGGGGAATTAGGAGTACTCCTTCCCATGTCTCTGGATGGCTGCCTCAGCTGTCTCTGCAACCTTAAGAGGCAATTCAGGAACTGAAAGTCTGCACCTGCTGTTGAAAGAAACATGATTTTGTAGGTCCTCAGTGTCTGACGATTTCAATGTGCAATAACAAGGTAATTTATAGTAATTATAAGAATCACGGGTGAAACCTTGGGGCCTTTAACAGCCTTTTGTGGGTCAGAACGACCACATAAGCTGGTGACAAGTTTACTGTTTCAAGGACTGAGTAAATGACTGAATGGCAGTCCAATGATTATCTCAGTAATAAGACTGCAAAGGGATTGCCAAGACTCTCCCTTCTTTAGCTAATTCACTTGAGGAAGTGCTTCTGTACAACCAAGTTTCCTCTTCTCCCCTCCCTCCCTATGTAGTGATCTATAGTATGCACTCTAAGGATGGACGAGTGGGTTTTTTTCTTACTATCTTTGTCTAAAACACAGATATGACTGCTCTTTAAAGAAAACATAAAAGCTGGTTGGGCCAAGTATGTCTCTGACATAATGCATTTGAACACAGCAGTGATATATTTTAACCACTGTGTCCTGCTGTGCAAGGGGTATCTGAGGCATGCATACGGCTCCCCACTGCCCCTCAGCCACCTCCATACATCAGATACAAGGAGAAATCTACCAAGTCCATTTTTAAATGTCTTTCTGGCAGATGTACAGTGGGTAGGCTCCTGTGAGGATCGAGGTCATCTCCAGGCAGGAAGAAGCCTGCATCCTTCCTTTGGTAGTGATGACTGATATTGCAGTAGCCTCTTAGGCTTGCCTGTCTCTGCCAGCCCTTGAGGAGTGTATTTGCAAATTAAACAAAAGAGGCAACAGATGCTTTCATGTTATTTCACAAGGAATTGAATGACAACATCAAGGAGGAGGAACGGAATAAAAGAGCTTTGTCAGAAGGAGTGTGTATCCAAGATTTTCTTAAAGGAACTCACACCTATGGCACTGGGGGAGTCCCTGTGCACTGAGAATGTCTGTCCTTTGGATGAGTTGTTCAGCTTGCATTCTTTCTCTCTTCTCTCAGCTTTCCTGACAGAGGATAAAGGATTACAGTGCATTTTCATTGTCCAACCAGTAGGCCACCATTCCTTAGCTCTGCACAGTGGATTCCCCTCTGCAAGGCTGTATGTGGACAATTATATGGCACATAGGGATCAGAATTCTTCCCAATCTGCACACTGCTCTTCTAGTTTTCAGAGTTTGCAAAGAATCAGACAGACATGCCAGTGACGAAAGCTGCAAACCAAGAGACCCTCGTTTCTCTTGGAGTAGGTGTATTTGCTTGTTGCTGGTACAAAAGTGTCCCCTGAAAACACTGGGGGTGGATATGACACCTGGCTGCTTTGCAGTGCCATGAATATGGTTCAGGTTTGAGGAGGTGTTTGTGAGAGTGATGGACAACTTGCGGATGGAAACCAAAGTTTGATTTGCTGAGGGCTTAGATCAAAGTCTGATGTAGTTAATAGAATCATAGAATGGTTTGGGTTAGAAGGGACCTCTGGAGGTCATCTAGTCCAACCCCCCTGCAGCGGCCAGGGATATCCCCAACTAGATCAGGTTGCGCAGAGCCCTGTCAAGCCTCACCTTGAATGCCTCCAGGGATGGGGCTTCAACCACCTCCCTGCGCAACCTGTTCCAGTGTTCCACCACCCTTGTGGTGAGGAGCTTCTTCCTAATGTCCAGGTTAAATCTACTCCTCTCCAATTTAAAACCATTGCCCCTTGTCCTTTCACTGCAGGCATTTGAAACAGGCCCTCTCCAGCCTTCTTGTAAGTAAGAGAGTCTATCTCTCATTCTCACGGGGCTTTAAAGAAGTCCCCAAACTCTTTAGGTGAGAATCTCTAGAACTTCTTTCACCTGGCACCAAATATCTGAAAATTTGGAGTAAAGGCAACTCAAATCATGTAAGCTCTGTCTACTACCAATGGAAAGATCCAGGCTTCTCACTCTGGAGTGTGACTTCTTCCCCAGATATGGAGGTATAATATGAACTTCATGCCAGAAATTTATTCAGGTTATTGGAGGAAAAATGCACAAGCCAGAACATCAGCATGAGTCTATCAGAAACAGCACCGGGAAATATCAGATTATTCAGGTAAATAAATAAATTCAGGTCTTGAGGGGACCTGAATAGACATAATGCAGAAAGTCTGCTAAACTGTGAGATGGCTGCTCAATTGTCAAGTGCAGAATGAAATTTAAAAGTGAGGCCTCTTAGGTGGAGATCCCTGTGAATTTCTTTCATTTTATATAGCTTGGCTCCCTCAGATATCTATCTCCATGACTCCAGCTAATGTTTCCTCTGCTATTCACCACACAGCAACAACGGAAAGAGCAGAGTTTAACTGTTATTGCCATGGGGCATTTAAGGTAAATGCTGTGCAATTATCCATATTAATCTAAGTGACTGAGGAGGAATAACACATCTATCTTCACCAATATTTTTAACACATAAGATACTTAATTCCATTAGAGATTTTTTAGGATGAAGTGCTGATGTGATTTAAGTAGATAAGTATTAGATGAGTTTTGATAGGAAGTATGGTCTTTTTTTGATTTTCACAGTATCACGGTATCACAGTATGTCAGGGG
>VWZO01012444.1:0-52055 GCA_013396975.1 Bucco capensis
TTAATCCCAAGGTTCATCTGTCAGGGCCTAGAATCTTGCCTATAAACAAGTACCATACCTCACTCTTCCCTTTTGCAAAGCAAAAAGGATGCACTACCAATATTTTTTGGTCTTACAATGTCATTGTGTTGGAAAACTAAACAAAGTGTTTAGCTTGTATTTAGCTCTCTTCAGATAGAATCTGGAATTCAATTGAATGTACAGATTAGTATTACTTTTCCCTTATTTATAATTACATTCTTGTTTTATTTATTTATAATTTTAAGTTTTTCCAGATACATTGGTGTTTACAGTAAATGTCTTCAATAAAGGCAACATTAGCTATTAAAAGATTTGGGGGGGGGAAATGTTCCTATATTGTTCCACATTTTGGGTTAATAGATCTCATCCTTTCACTCCTTTTTAATATTAATGGAGGAGAAACACACACTCAGAACCCTGGCTTTGCTCTCTCTTCAATTATCACAGAATTTCTTGACTTTTATTGTATTATGTATTGAACTAAACTTAATGAATAAATGGAATTGAAGAAAAAAAATTCTCATGTACCTTACAGGAAGATAGGGAAAAATAAAAGCTATTATTGACAAAACTGATTTAGGACTGTAACTCACACCAATATTTACTTCCATCCTCTAACTTTTTTAAAAACTTCTGTGAAGATATTGTACTATTTAAGACTTGTTTAATTTTAAATTATTTGTAAAACAGCATAGGTTATTTTATGAATGCATGTACCTGAAATAAAAATCTTTTAAAGGACATTGTTCTTATTAAATTATTCTGTTCATGTTATTAGTCTAGAGCAGGAAACCTTTATTGTGTGTTGAAAATTATCAAGCTCTTAAAAATGTCTTCTACAGTTATTTCATCATCCATTGTGTAAAATGCTTTGTACCACAACTGAACCTTATTTTTATTTTTCATTTTTGTTGGTGAAGCTGCTGAAATATATGTTGGAATTGTTTCCCAAGTCAATTGTTTCCCAGTATTGTGTGCAGTTCTGGGCACCACAGTATAAGAAGGACATGAAGTTGCTGGAGAGTGTCCAGAGGAGGGCCACAAAGATGGTTAAGGGCTTGGAGGGGAAGACATATGAAGAAAGGCTGAAATCACTTGGCCTGTTCAGTCTGGAGAAGAGAAGACTGAGGTGGGGAACCTCATTGCCGTTTATAACATCCTCATCAGAGAGGGAGGAGTGGGGGCTAAGCTCTTCTCTTTGGTGGACAGTGACAGGACACGGGGGAATGGTGTGAAGCTGTCCCAGGGGAGATTCAGGCTGGATGTTAGAAAAAAGTTTTTCACCCAGAGAGTGGTGGAGCATTGGAATAGGCTCCCCAGGGTGGTGGTCATGGCTCCAGATCTTGTGGAGTTTAAGAGACGCTTGGACAATGCCCTTAGTCACCTCTTGTGATCTTGGGGTTTTTGTCCTGTGCCTAATGGGAATTGGACTTGATGATCCTTGTGGGTCCCTTCCAACTCTGATTGTTCTATGATTCTATGATTCTAAGAATTTGAAAGCTAAGGAATTCACACTATGTGTGCAAAAGCCTGCATTCTTCCCATGTTTTATAGAACTAGAGTATAACCACTAGAGTTTTGATCCTGTAATAAAACTGTTTGTGGATCCAGAGAACCATCATACCTCTTAGGGGATATTCTCCAAAACTTACTGAGCATAAACTCCTAGGCGTGAAGCCTTCAGTGATAAGCTTTCCAGAATACATCTTCAAACTTATTTTTTGCCCTTCTTTTCTCTCATTGTTACTGTCCAATTTGTAAAACCTGAAGCTTTTGCACTTCATGCATCTTATCCTGCTGCCCTCCTTACTTTTTGAGCCTGCTGTCTAAGTTCAACCAAACCTGAGAAAGGAATTGAATTCTTAGAACTTCACAAAAAGATGTGGATTGGTAGAGAAGAGCAAATTTATATTGCTTGTCACTGAAGAGGTGCTGTGTCTCTTGCCTTGTTACACACTGGCAACTAACTCCACAGGAGACAGTATCCATATAAAAGCATAGGCTAGGATAGATAGGTAGAGCTTACATCTTCTTGGATGCTGGAGTTAACTGATTTAAAGACACCAATTTATAAGAAAATTCTGCTAATCCTAGTGTTCAAATCCTTTTGCTTTCCTGTCATTTCCCTTCCCTACACTACTGTATAAGTCCCTGTGTCCTGTAGCAAGTGCCTCTGATAATATAGCAGGTAAGCAAGGGATTATTTTGTTGCTTTTTTAAATTAAAAGCCCGGTGATAATGTTTTAAAAATTGGGACAATTATGATTTGTAACATATTGAAAGTTTCATGAATTGCAGATCCCCAAGTGTTTTGTCTTTAGATCTAATTACTGGAGATGATTACATTCAGGACCTCCTGCAATCACAGAGACTAGTGATACAGTTTCCTTTCTAATGAAAAAAGTTACATGGCTGAGAAATCATGATTTAGGCTACCAGCTGTCAGAGCAGGGTAAAAAAAAAGGCAGAATAAACAGTCTTTGGGATAGAACTTGAGTTGGGAAATGGACAAATGGAAGAATTATTTGTCTGTTTCCACACAGGACATAGACACTCCAGATGCAATCAAGTCCCCTATGTGTAGGCATTGCTCAAATGCTTAAGGAATTGGTTGATATCCTTAGAACTGTACATCCTCCGGTGAGCAGGAAAGAAGGGAAAGGAGAGCAGAAATGAGTGGCCTGAAGTCATAGAGCAGGTCAGTAACTGAGCTGAGAAATTAATGTAAAGCTGCTGATTCTCTTGTCTTCCCTTTTTCAATGCACCATTTAATAGTTCATATTGACTTTATTCCCTGTGAGGCTCTTGAGTGCATAGCTGAATAACTGGTGTGCTGCGTGCCTTATATGTGTACAAAAATTCAGGTACTGATTTGTGCAAAAAACTTGATGCCTTGTTTGGTTGTTACCACCAGGCCTTAATGTACTGATCTCCTTAGGACCACTGTAGCGAGCAGGGTGCTCAAGCACTGTGGTCCAAGGTCTGACATGAAAGAGATGTTCTGTAATTATGATAATGAATGCAACTTGGTCATGCTGATTGGATTTGCCACTTGTTGGAAGAAGAACAGGGAACAGCACAATGTCTCTGACTTGCCTACAGTACTGCTTGAGAGTTATTACAGGCAGGGCCTAGTAAATAATTGACTTTTCAGATTAGGTGCTTGCAAGATCAATGAAGAAAGTGACAGCTTAGATGCTGACAAGAATTCCTCTGTGACACTAGTGACCAGTAAATTAGGGACCAAACACCATGCAAAGCTACAAGTTTCCTCCCTCCCCTACCTGAGGACATTTAACACCACAGTCCTACCTTCCCTAACCACCAGGCTACTACCAATTAATTTCTCACTTAATACTGTTCTGCTTCATATATATGAAACATTTTGTTGGAGAAGAGACCAGCACTCAGTAATCAGCACAGTCAAAGCAGAACAACTCTATTAGGAAAATGAAAGGAAATCTCATCTAACGGCTCTGCTTAGAAAAAGACTGAATCAAGATGTGTTATTTTTCCAGTACATCTGTGAAATCTAACCCTAACTAGAAAATATTCCATAAACATTACCCAAATAAATTTTCATGTAAGCAGAGCCTTGTGCTCTAAGGTTTCAAGTCCCTACTTGTGCAAGACCTGTTCAACCTGTTTTTAGAACAGAGGTCATAGACCAAGAACTGCCAAAAAACTGGCTAAAAAAATTAAGAAGTTGCATCTTGTTCTAGGGGTAAAATGGTTGTTAAAGACATATTAAACCAATTCAGCCACAAATTGATTTGCCTGAACCAACCTTTAAAGGTTTTCAAAACATATCCTTCATTCCACCATTGTTAAAACTAGTACAGCTTTAACACAGTAACTTGCTCCTAAAGCAGATGGAGGCTGTTGAAACAGTGTGGTAATTTCATAGAGAGCTGTGTCTTGGCTTCTGCCTCAGAACAGCAGCAGTAGAGAAGAAAAGGAAGATCAATGCATCTGGTACCTTCAAGACTCAGGAAGCTTCTTCAGAGTTCTAGTTAGCCAAGCAAGTAACTACAATAAGAAGCAACCACTTTTTCAAAGGATCTCAGCCTGCTTGTCACTGAACTGCTCTGAAAAATGTGGCAAGTAGTATCACAGTGGAAATGAATGTCCACAACTTCTGAAAATGTAGCCTTTAGCATACCCTAAAAACATGGCCAAGTTCCTTTATGTGGTTCCTAACCACAATTCAGCATCCATCAGTGATTTTCTTCAAAACAGCTATCAGCTGAGAAAGCAATCCAGATGTAGACATTGAAATAAGATTTGTTTTGATTAGCTGTTTGATTTCTGAAACTTAGGCAATTACAGTTCTTTTTTTTCCTCATATCATCTTTTGCCACCTTTTCATTACAAGGCTCCAGTTAAATTTATTTTTCCTGAGAGATTCAAGAACTAGTGGTTATTTGCACATTTACAATTTTCATGGACTATTGGAATGAATTCTACAAATTTTATTCAAGAAATCAGTTTTTGTTTTACACAAAAAGAAGTCAGTTTTTGTTGACTTCTATATAAAGATCATTCAAAGAACTGAGATCCTAAGTTATTCCTAGAAGTATAGTTATGTACTTATACCCTAAGTTAAGTTATATGAATGTTATGACTAAGTTATTAGTCAGTGCTTAAGCTTTCATACCATTCACTCTTGAGTTTTTGTTTGTTTCTTTTATTTGGTTGTTGGTTTGGGCTTTTTTAATTAAGGAGACTAACAACTGCTGTGAGTTGTAGCCACAACAGTAGATGCCATTGCCACTACTCCATCAAACACTGGCTAGCGCCTTTGGAGGGATCCTTACATTTGAGCTTGCAACCACCCTAAGCAGTTACATTTCTCTCTGTAAATGAAATTTCTGTAAAAAGTCTCATTTTATCCTTAGGCTGAATTTCTGTTTCAGTAAATTCTGATCTACAGAGACATCTACTTCCCATTGAAGTTGATCAGAGCTGCAGGTGACCAATGCCTCTATAGCTCAGACCCCTAGGCTGCATTTCTCCCAGAGTATGAATATGTTATTAATATGAGCTAGCTATCTTTGGCTAAAAGCCTAGTGAAAACTACTTCTGTATTTTTCACAGAAGTGAGATGGTTGATTATGGTACAGACTCCCAACTCTCCTTCTCAAAGTTTTCTGCTTGGAGTTTTTTTTAAAACACTTTTTTTTCTAGAGAAGCCTTAAGTAAGGAGTAAACTTATAAGAACAGACTCACAGAACTTTCCTACTTTTTCAATTAAACAGAATTACATGAGATGATAAAGCAGAAAAAACAAACCTCTTTTCCTCTGCTATGTTTTTTTTCTCTGTTGGGATTATTTTTTCTTTAGAAAAACAGAAGTTATAACTGCTTTTGGAAAAAGAAAATATCAAGCACACCTGAGGTTTTAAACAAACAGTTCCTGCTGTTAAACAAATCCATGGTGAATTGTAGATGGAAGAAAAATCCCTGAAGCAGAGGCAAAAATCCAGTAATAGTTCACTAGGTCTGTATCCAGGCTCTTGCTTTAGTACTGATGGGATTTCTTTGATAGGTTGACTCAGGTTTTTGATAGAAGCAAGATTTAATGAGAATATGTTTACAGCTTCCTTTGCTGCTGTAGTTCATATGTTTGATTTCCAGGTTTAGATTTCTTTGCACTGCACAGATCAGAACTGTAGTTTGCTTTCTGTGCCTTTTGGTGTTGCAATACCCAGATTACACAAGAAAAAGCTACTCCGTTTTGATGTGTATCTGTCAGAGATTAATTTGCCAGGATTCAAATTAAAGAATAGCAATTTGTGGTTATTCTTGGAAACTCAAGATTGCTGAACACACTACATGTTCAAAGAAGCTGCATGGATAGATATGTGATTCTTTTTACTTGCCACTTTGGCATCTGGACAGTCAAGGGCTTTTGAATTATTAGAAATGTTTTATTATTTGGTTGTTGAGTTATGGCAAATGAGTGCCACAATTCTTCTTCATCTTAAACAGAGGCTTTATTCACTAGGTGATTCAGGAAGAAACATTCTTTATATGATCCATTAAATTCATGTCCAGTGGAGAGAAATTTAGCAGTGTGCTAGTGTGAGGAGCCCTCAGTCCCCAGGGTTAATTGATACAATTCATGAATAGGGCTGACAAAGCCAAACAGTCAATTATATCAAAGCTGTAGGAGCCTGATGACAAAAGCCTCAGGTCAAATCTCTTAGCATAGATATATGCAATATTTTATCAAAATCAGTGATGCTGCGTTAGGGAGAGGAATAAGTAGTAATACAGGCAAAGCTGGAACACTTCGTTCAACTTGCTGGGGTATCACAACTTGGATATTTCATGCTCAGAATAGAAGTAGCATAAAGAAATAATGAATTATTTTAGCTCTAGCTGTCTAAGAAGAATTTGGAAAATAGACCTGAAAATGTCATCCCAGAATTGCATACTTTAAAACTAAACAAAACCCCGCAAACCCCACAAAAACAACCCGAAAAATCCTCCTCCTTCTTGTGATCTTTTCCTTCCCACACACAATAAAACCTCACTAGAATGAAAAATAAAAGAAGTCTCAACAGTGCCTGTAGAATTACTCTGTCAATGCAGCAAGCAGTCTGCCTGGAACAAAGGGGAAGCGAGAAGATACAGGACCAGCAGGCAGGTTTCAGGGGCTGGGCTGTGCTGGAACTTCAGCACCATTGCACTGTTTGCAAAAGCTTTTCATTTTTGACAGGTACATAAATTCATAGGAATGCATGGTTAGAAAGTTTACTGAACTAGCCCAGTCTTCTGATTCACTGTCCCTATTTACAGTTTTGTTTGAGATCATCACACCATGAAAGGTAGAATATGAAAAGATATGTTCAGAAGTGAGGATACATCTGAGAGAGACTTCTGCAGTGCTTCTGGATCACTGACGTATAATAAGGAAATTGATTTCCCATTCTTTTTAAGAAGTAAAAAGTAGGATTGTGATCAAATTAAATAATTCGTATTAAGTTGTATTTGGTAGTGAAGGGCTGAATGACGTCCTGGGATATCTAATTTTCATTCTCAAAAGCACAGTTACTTCAATAAAACTCTCAGTGTTGCATCTTCATATTGTCCCGCTCTATGTCTATGATCTATAGACCTCAACACCTCTCTCCAAATAAAGGATTATTTACAAAAGTACAGAGAAAGAAATACATACATCAAAGATCAATGTCTGACCCGCTAGCAACTTGTAAGGGCAATAAACCATAAACACCAAGATTTCCTGCATCCTATGCAATTGCCCCAGTGCTCAAGGAAAAGTTATTCTAGTGCCACTCAAAAACCTCCTGCTGAAAATCCCAGTGAAGTGGCTACGCTTCATGGATGCATTCAGTCTGACTCAATCAATCAGGACTGTTTGAAGAAACTCATTAAAAAGTTTCCCTCCAGCAGAGTGCAGAACTGTATTTGAAGGCTTTCATTTGTGGTAGCAAGGAATTGCTTCTGTTTCCTACTTTCACTTCTAGCTCAAGATAGACCTACTAGGCCTTTTTTCTTCCACTGTTTTTCTTTGAGTGTCTGAGCTCAGTTATGGTATTGGTTTTATTCAGCTGCTTTGACAGATTTACTCCTGTGTGCATGTAAAGTGAGAATAGAATGAATCTTTCTATCTTCCCTTTTTTTTTGCTGTACACTCTTCTCCTCTGCAGTATCCGAAATGTAAGTACAAACCAAGAGTGTATGTATGTGTCGGTGCATGTTTGTTCTTGGTACTGACCAAAACAGGATGATGCAGTGTATTCTATTCCTTAATTCCTCTCACTGGAGAATAAAATATTTTCGTTTTGTAAAGGAAATAGAAACCTAGACATTTCTTTGAAACAAACTACATCAGGAACTCATGGAGAAAACAAGGCCATTAACAGAGAAGCTAAATGATTTTTTTTCTCTGTTCACTGTGGGAGAATCCTGCCTGGGCAGGAGCAGCTCCATGGCTGGGCCCAAGCAGAGGGAAGGGCTGTTTCCAGTGGGAGGGGGTGATGGATGGATCAGGAGCACTGCCGCAGCTCCACTTCCCTCCCCACTATTTCTTCCCACTCCTCCTCCTCGATCCTGGAGCCCTCAATACAGAAAGGACATAGACCTGATGGAGTAGGTCCAGAGGAGGGCCACGAAAATGATCAGGGGGCTGGAACATCTCTTCTACGAGGACAGGCTGAGGGAGCTGGAATTGTTCAGCCTGGAGAAGAGAAGGCTTCAGGCGGACCTGATAGTGACCTTCCAGTACCTAAAGGGAACTTACAAGAAGGCTGGAGAGGGCCTGTTTACAAAGGCCTGGAGTGAAAGGACAAGGGGCAATGGTTTTAAATTGGAGAAGAGCAGATTTAAACTGGACATTAGAAAGAAGTTCCTCACCACGAGGGTGGTGGAATACTGGAACAGGTTGCCCAGGGAGGTGGTTGGGGCCCCATCCCTGGAGACATTCAAGGTGAGGCTTGACAGGGCTCTGGACAACCTGATGTAGTTGGGGATGTCTCTGCCCACTGCGGGAGGGTTGGACTAGATGACCTCCAGAGGTCCCTTCCAACCCAAACCATTCTATGATTCTATGATTCTATCCTCAACTGAGAGCCCTGGGGCTGATTAGCCTGTAGAAGGGCAGACCCAGAGGGGGTCTGCTTAATGATGAGGAAGAGCTAAAGGGTGGGGGCAAGAGGATGGGGCCAGACTCTGCTCAGTGATGCCCAGAGACAGGACAAGAGGCAATGGGCACAAACTGGAACCCTGGAAATTCCATCTGAGCAGGAGGAGAAACCTTTGATCTGACGGTGCCAAAACCCTGGCCTAGCCTGCCCAGAGAGGTTGTGGAGATTCCAACCCACCTGGAGGGGATCCTGGTCAAGCTGCTGTGGGTAACACTGCTTTAGCAGGGAGATCGGACTAGATGATCCTCAGAGGTCCCTTCCAACCCCTACCATGCTGGGATTCTGGGATTTAGAAAAGTGTTGCGCAGCAGTTTGTTGAAGCTTGCGCAACCAAAGAAGTATTAATCCTGGTTGAAATCTTGTTGCCCACCAGGAGCTTCTGTGCCAAGCTGCTTTCCAGCGAGGTGGTCCAAGCCCGTGCTGGTCTCTGGGCTTGTTCCTCCCCAGGGACAGAACTTTGCACTTGTTGAACTTCATGAAGTTCCTGATGGCCCATTTCTCCAGCCCACCCAGCTCCCCTGACACCAACACAGCCACTGGACTACCAGCCACCTCCTTCCTCCATTTCTGTGGCTGCCACAGCCCATCTGCCTGGTGCCAGCCTGTCCACACTGGGATTGGGCATTGCGGGGGCTGCACCCCCAGCCATGGGAGGGATGGGTGAGTGGATGGATGGATTGGTAGATGAATGGACAGACAGACCACAATACCAGAGAGAGAGGAAATCTTTAAATTATTAACATTTTGGAGGGAGAGGTGTCCCTGGGAGTTCCCAGCCCTAGGTCCCTCCTGGATGCTAGAGGAACCTCTTCCTCTCCTGGGACCCTCACAGGGGCTTGCCCCTGCAGGGGAGCCAAAACCACGTTCTCCATGTCCTCAGACAACTACACAGCTGGACAAAGACCTTCTGTATGCATCGTCCTACCCAGTGTGGCTGCCAGCACCCCTGGGTCCCCCTGGTAGGGACTGTGCTGAGCCAGGATGCTCCTGTCCAGAGCCATGGGGATACTCCTGCCTGGATGCATAGAGCTGCTGCTCCCTGTCTCCATGGGGCTGGTGCTTTTGATTTAGTGTTCTTGTCTGCAATCACCCCTGACAACTACAGTGGGACAGTGGCTAACATCTCTAAAAAGTGTCTTGAAGGTAAGAGTGATTCAGAAATAATCTCTATGAACTGCACCTGGGAGGATGAAAAGGAATATGGGAAGTTAAACTGTGGACAAGGACTGTCTATGAGCAGTAGGAATACTACTACTGTCATTGGTATTTTTGTTGTGGGCTTAGAAAGAAACCAATATATTAAAGAAAAATAGGGAAGAGTGGGAAATAATGGTAACTGGAATGACCTTGACTTGAATATTGTGAAGAAAACCTAGTCCTGCAATTGATACAATGGTTTAGGAAATTGCTTAATTTTTCCATTGAAAGACAGTAAAGTGAGAAATAGCCAGGAAGAGAAGGACTTGGGGGTCATGNACAATGTGGGAAAACTCTTCTAACTTTACCTGGGAAACTATTTTACCCTTTGGTCTTACTGTCCGGGTAAGCAGTGATGGATCTGAATCCACTCAGTTGATCTTAAGGAGACGAAGGAAGCAAATTACTTCGGGAATATGAACTCTTTGTCCCTTGTGGAGACAAGAGCCTCTAACTCCTAAATTATGGGTAAGAGTTAAGAGATCCAGTGTGGACCCATAGCAAGACCCATGAACAGGAATGACAATGGGATGGGTATTGGAATCTATACTGAGCTCTCAACAACATTCCTTTAGAAATCCTGTTTGGATACATAACAGGGCAAATGGAAGCATTAGCTAATATTATAAATGTTCATCACTAAGCAGCTATCTTAAGTAGTATGTTTTGATTGTTCAGAATGGAGGTGAGACTTGCAGAAAATGAGAATTTTGGTAAGTCCCAAAAAAGAGAATTGATGTCAAAACCTTAGGAGCCTTGTGATCAAAATCTGGATCTGAGCATTTACAAATTAAAGAAAATGCCTCTGCTGTGGATGTGATTGCACAGTAGACGATGAACCTTGTTTTGGGACAACACCACCAACAACATGGTTAAGCTGGGCTAGTGTCTCACCACTTCTGCCTTGTCTCCAGTCTAAATGTCTCCCTCTTAGTTTAAACGATCACTTCTTGTCCTGTCACAACAGGCGATGCTACCTGTCCCTCTGACCTTGGCCTGGTGTCATCCAATAGCTCGTCAGAGGCAAGCCTGATGTTATCCGTCCCCATTCCAGTCGTGAAGGACACAAATGTTTTCCAAGGGCTGGATCCCCTCTTTTGTGAGGACAGGCTGAGATAGTTTGGGTTGTTCAGCCTGGAGAAGAGAAGGCTCCAGGGAGACCTTCTTGCAGCCTTTCAGTACTTCAAGGAGCCTAGAAGAAAGGCAGGGAGAGATTTTCTATCAGGGCCTGTTTGGGATAAGTGTCCTGTCTTTCTGGCATTTTTCCTCTTGATTCTTTCCCCATCCCACTGAGGTGGAGCAAGTGGCTTGAGGAGGGGTGAGGCTCAGCTGCTGGTTGAGGTCACACATTTGGGGCTTGCGCTCAGCAGGGAGAAACCTGGGGTGAGTTTGGGCAGGCCCTGGGTTCGGCCTCGGGAGCTCTGGCCTGTGCTGCTGTTGCCTTGGGGTCTAAGTGTGTGGATCTTTGTTCTTGGCCTTCATCTCCTTCTCCTACTATCTCCACTCTGAAGCACCCCAGTGTCCCTTTTCTGAAGATTGTGGGCTTCCATCAGCTGCCACCCCTGATATCCAGGGAGATGCCCACTCCCCTTCTGAGCCCTTCCCCATCTGCACACAATGGCCAGGGAAGAGTGTGAGAGGTTACCAGGTGACGCAAAGGGGAGCTCTACTTGCCCCGTGATATCGCAAAAGAGAGCTCTGCCTGCCCTGTGATGTCACAGAGGGGAGGCTCTACCTTCTCTATGACATCACAAGGTGTGGGGGATTCTCTGCTTGCGAGGTTATAAAAACAGTGCAGGACCTTCTGACAGCAGGAGGTTGGTGGTCACTGCAGTCTCTGCCATCTCCCAGCACTGTTGAGTTCTTGTTACTGGGAATCTACATCACAGCTTCAGGCTGGTTCCTTGGAGAGTTGTGGCTGTATGGGAGTTGGTGCTGTGGAAGACTGTGTGGCCAACATCCAGGCTGAACTGGTCCAGGTCCTGCTGTTCTTACTGGAGCAGCTTGGCCTGATATGGGCTGTGTGGAAGGCCAGGTGGATTTAGGTAAGTGACCACTGCCCTGCACCACATTGCACTGCACTGCACCATGATGTGGTGACATGGGTTGTGGTGGCCAAGAGAGTCTTAATCTTAAGTGTGAGCCAGGCTACCTTTCCAAATCCCCCTCTTTCCTTTCAGAAATGCTTGGTAAAGAAGGTCTCCAAGCTGTGGCAGCCAGGACTGATATAGCATGGCTGAAGACCAAGAAGAAGAAGAAAGAAGTGGTTAAACTGGAAGTTGATGATGCAGAAAGCAGGGGGCAGGGGCAGAAGTAGGGACAGAGCTGCAAAGGCCAGAGACCAAAGAAGAGGCCTTGACTGAGGAGGAGTGTGCAGTCGTTCCCAAGTGGAATACATCAGTGCTGTGCTCTCAGGTACAGAGAGGCTGAAGAGGTGGAAGCTAGGGACTTGCAGATCAGGTCTCCTACCCTGGCAGATCCCACAGGTACCAAGCCAGTAGGTCAGGAGGAAGAAGTGCAAGGGCCAGAGGGCAAAGAAAGGGCCTTGGCTGAGTTAGAAGAGAAGTGGGAAGATGTTCCCAGAGGGGAATGTTTATGGTTAAAAGGCAGGAAACAACATGGACAGACAGTAGTGGCAGCATTCCCTGGAACCATCTCTCTTTTTTGCAATTATAAGATAGATCTGGAGAAAGGGTGATAAAAACAGTGACAAAGTTTCATATAATGTGACAATCAACATGAAAACAAAGGGCAAACAGCTTATGGACTCAACATGTGGTATATTATCACTTAGGAAAGACTCCTGATGTACTGTTGGTAGTTATTGGAAATCTACTGTACAAATCTCACTAGTGGTCAAAATGAAAAAAGAAAATATTAGGAACTATTAGGAAGGAACAGAAAGCAATTAGGGGACTACCCTTATGATATTGCATAAATTCAGATCCCACGTGTTCTCTATGGTACCAAAGGTACTGATGAAGAGAAACAGAAGAGCAAAATTATATTTAAAAGTATTGAATAATTTATATTTCAGAGAAAATCAACACCAAAGAGGAGAACAGTTTATCAAAGAAATTACTTTTGGGCACAGGGAGCAAGGGGAAACAGAAATCTATTGGATAAATATGAGACTACATGATAAAGGAATTAAGGGAACATTTTTTCAGCATTTATCATGTGATAGGAAGTAGGAGTATCCAATGATAAGTAAACAAGTTTAAAGAACACCAAACCCACTGTTTTTTTTTATGTAATACATACTTAAATGTTGGATTTGTTTTGACAGAACATTATCTTTAAAGAGCAGTTTAAAAATTATGAAAATAACTTCAAAGACTATTAAATAGGATGGCTGAGATGCAATCTCTGGTTCAGGATGTCTCTAAAATGGAGACTTCCAAGAGCAAGAATCAATGCTTTAAGAACTTTATTCCATTTTTTCCCCAATTTATTCCATTCCTGGTTTTGAGTTTTTTCCCCTAGCCATCTGCTATAGGCTACTATAACAGACAGAAAAACAAGACTAGAAATGGACCTCTGGCAGTTTTCTTATGCAAAACTGCTTTCAGGGATTTATTAAGAATACATCTAGACTCCTATTTGCTGTACATGGTTATTTTTTAAATTTTATTTGTTATCATCTTTTCAACAATTTTCACAGATTCACTGCAACAGGCTACCAGTTTAATCTTAAAATAAATAAATAAATAAAACCCCATAAGCCTCTACTTGATATTATTTCCTTCTCACAACTTTGTACTTTTGGATTTTACTCAGATTACTCAGATTTTTATTACAGAACTATAGCTCGAGACCCTCATACTCTAAAAGGACACCAGCAACTTATATTAAATAGTTTTAATTCCCTCTAACTATTCCCCATTGTCCAACACATTTTCTGAGATTCTAGAAAATACCCTTTCTTTCCTTATTGATTTTTTCTTTACTATAAAACAAAGCATTGATTTTTCCCTTGTGTCTTGTGTTTCTAATGGTACTTAAATTAACACAGTTCATTTGTATGCCACCTTACCAGGAATCATGCATCCTTCTTGTCAGACCAGCATCACCAATAATAGAATGTAGGACCCTCCACTTAATCAGCAACCTGATAAATGGTGCACCAGTTGACAAGAGCAATGGTTGGATTCAGTCTTCCTCTGTGCCCTTGGGCAAGTCTCTTAATCTAGCCTACCCTTCAAGTCTATGTGCACAGAATAGGAAACTGTTTATCTATCCCGTACATGTATGAAGATGAAAAAGACTCAACTGTGAATATTTCATATGCTGAAGTAGGTCTTGCAGAGGCATGACATATGACCCTGTTATTTGGATTCATAAGAATTAACGTTTCACAGTTTCACTGGCACAACCTCTCTTGTGTCTGTGGTAATCAATATCTTCTTGAAGCCGTAATATTCATTCTCTCTTGCTGAAAATCTTCTAATTTATGGGTGGAATTCAATTCAGTATCACTGAATAAAATCTTTTACTGAATAGACAGGATTCTTAAACTCTCTTGAAAAGAATTTGCTATTACTTATTTTGTTTTCTATGAGTTTCTTTCAGCATGTTTGCTCTGTAATGGCTGCTAAATAGACCAATATTACCAATATGGCTATCTGAATTATTAGAAGTATTCACATTATGCATGTTTACCTAACATTTCTGTGACACTTTGTGATTTAATCCCAGCTGGCAACAAAGCCCCACACAGCCACTCACTCACTCACAAACAGATGGGATGTGGGAGAGAACCAGGAGAGTAAAAGTAAGAAAACTCTTTGGCTAAGATAAGGACAGTTTAATAGGGAAAGAAAAAGCTGTGCATGCAAGCAAAGCAAAACAAGGAATTCCTTCCCATCATCAGACAGCTGTTCAGCCATCTCCAGGAAAGCAAGGCTCCATCACTGTAATTGTTACTTGGGGAGACAAACACCATCACTCCAAACATCATACGCTTCCATCTTCTTCCCCCAGCTTTATATGCTGAGCATGATGTGATGTATGTATGTAATATCTCTTTGGTCAGTTGGGATCAGCTGTCCTAAATGTGTCCCCTCTCAATTTCTTGTGCACCTACAGCCTACTCGCTAGTGGGGTGGTGTGACGAGCAGAAAAGACTTTGTGTAAGCACTGCTCAGCAGTAACTAAAACATCCCTCTGTTATCAACACTGTTTCCAGTATAAATCCAAAATACAGCTCCGTCCCAGCCAAAACCAGCACACTCTCTAATACAAAGTAATGCTTAACTAAATTTTATTCATTTCTTCCATTTTCTTTATCTCTTGGACTATTTGTGGTTTTTTTTTCAAGTTTGAGGGTTGTTTTTTTTAATTTTTTATTTTAGTTTAATTTCAGTTTTGGTTTATATTATTTTCTTCCTTAATGCAAGGTGATGCGGATGCATCCAGATGAGGAGCAGGCCTGAAGAACACAAATGTCATGGGTTTCGAAACAGTTAAAAAGACTACTCATTTCTCAGGGATTTGGCAGTAGAGTAAGGACCTTTTATATCTCAGGACAGGATTCCACAAACCAACAATTCAGAAGTGTTCCCAATAATCAAAGTGTGATTCTGTCAATATGAGCTCTGCCAAAAGAAAACATCTACAGAGCTAGATTTACTTCCAGAGAGTGCTTAAATCCTGAGAGAAGACCTAGTGCTACAGGATTTATTCATTCAGTACAATTCCAAACCAATTGATAAGTGCATGAAGAAATAGAATT
Source organism: Bucco capensis (assembly GCA_013396975.1). Lineage (NCBI taxonomy): Eukaryota > Metazoa > Chordata > Aves > Piciformes > Bucconidae > Bucco > Bucco capensis. The sequence continues at coordinate 15,625 of VWZO01012444.1, forward strand.
CACTGACCGTGGCATTAGAGATTGCTCCTTTAAAAAGACTAGTTTCGTTGTTGGAAGAAGACAGGTGCAGAACTACACGGTCTGATAGTAACAGCACTTAGAAATACATCAGCAAATAGGACCTCTATCAAGCACCACTGGTCCAAAATGGTTCCTGAGCAAAATGCCAAGATTAGATAGTAACTCACTTGAATTTTTGTGGTTGTTTTTTTTTTCCCCAAGTTAAATGTTTCTAGGACTGCATTTTCCTTATGCTTATGTTGTACAATATCAGTATGGCTGATTTTTATAATCTTAGGGATGAAAAAAGAATGCCGTACCTACGGCCAGATATGAAGATAATAAAATGTTCTAAATACAGGGGAAAGCTTCTTAATGTTTTTCTTTCATTAAATTCTGTATCAATTCAGGAAGGTATTTAGTTGAGATTGTATATAGTGAAGAAATTCAAATTGAGAATAAATCCATCTAAAGGGAAGACTAATTCATTAATGCAAAACTGAAATACATAGCATGGTGTACACCCAAGTAGTAACTCTTTGTACTCTTCAAAGACAATTTTGCCAAAAAATTGAGCATCAGAGAAATCAGCATTGCCCAGTAGAAAAATACAGTGTAAGTGAATCATTCATACTTGTCAGAATTTGCTGATTCTGTGGAATGTCTCCTGAGCCTGAAATGTTTTCTTAAAAACCTTAAAAGAAGTCTTAGATACTGCACTCAAATTGACAGTCAGCATATTATTTTTTTTTAATTTAGCAATAAAAGTTTAGAGCTCACTAGTTACAAGTACTTATTAAATGACTAATGAAAAATAGGCAAAGCGGAAGAATCTCCAAATACACAGGCTACAGCTTAAAGAAAATATTGCCTCTTTCCTGTGCACTGCAGCATTCAGCATCTGAGTCACATGAGAACTTTTAGCAGCTGTGGCAATTGCACACAAAGACAAACTTACAGGCAAGTGTTCCAGAGAGACATGAGATCTTCATGGGTGCCTGCTGTGCATGAGGGAGTGGACAGTGTGTAATGAAATTTTTCTCAGGATGAAAACCATTCAACTGAAAATGTATTTATCGATTGAATTGCATAAGGCGGATACTGAACTGTGAAACTTTTACAGAGCTCTTAATTTTTCAAGAGTACATTCAAACTCAGGAAAAAACCCTATTGATAAAGTGTGGTGAAACAGGTGGGTGATTCCCTTCACGGGAATTAAAATCACATAGTGTATAAACCACAACTCACATAAATCATCTCTGACCTGAACTGGCATTCTTAATTAGAGTGCTAGTAAAGACAGTGGGAATTCAACTGGCACCAAAAGCTCAACAACCTTCTTATTTTGTGTGTCAGCTTCATCCAGCTAGAAGTAGAGGGATGAGCAATGTAGTGGCATGTTGATCTGTTATGCAGATTAAAAAGACTTTTCCATATTAGTCTGATATGTTGCACCAGGACTAAATCACTGCTAGTACTTAATTAAAGGCAAGCCATATATGACAGCTTTCGTAATAGCCCATGAAGCACCGAGTGGCTCTGGCTGCTATGCATAAGCCTTAGGTTTACAATTGTTTGTACCTGCAGCTGTGTTGATGGAAATCACTCAACTATAATAAACAGGGAGACTGTTTGAAAATATACCACCTTGTGAATGCAATGAATGAAGAAATATTATAAGATGCTACAGAATCTTTAACTGTTTGCAGCAGCAAATAAATCATATTTTGGGATAGTAGTGTATAACCTTGATAGATAGTTGGGGAGAGGGGTGTGATACTAAAATGACAGAAAAAAAATGCAGATGAGTAAAGTGATGTTCCATATGTCATCAAGCTTACCTAAGGAAGTCTCAGTCCTGAGAGCAGAGACAATTCAGGCTAAATTATCTCCTCTGATCTCTCCCACGCAAGAAGAGTTTTCTCCCTACATAATATAACTAAACAACACACAATCACCACTTGAATCTGGTTAAAGTTGAAAGCAGTCAATTCATTTAAAATGAATGAAGTCCACTTGGAACAAACTTCACAAGCTAAACTGAAAGATTGATGTAGCACAGAGAAAGGATCAGATTAAAGTGTAGAGCTTTGTAATAAAAGTGAGGAAGCCAGCAGCTAGGAAGCCAGTCTGTGAAAATGGAAAAAATCATCACCTTTTCATCTGGAGGAAAAAAAAAGAAGTTACATAACCACTGCAGTGGGTTTGATGTTTTCCTCTTCCTGGCCAGAAAATCTCGATAGGGGAAAATAACCCCACCATAGTGAGCTCATCCTGCTGTCCACAGGTAGGCAGAACAGCAGGGTTCTGAAAATGAGATCTGGTCATTAAAATAGATTGTAAATGTTTGTGCATTTCAGTCTGCCCTGGACGCCATATAACTTAGACAGCTCTGGGAATGTCTGAACTCCAGTCATCTCCCTGGGATTGCCCTGTGTAATACAGACTCACCCTAACACTCTATGTAGTCTTTGATACCTGTCTGTCAGGTCCTATGCTTACAATGTCTAAACTTGCATGAAGTACTCAAAGAGCAATTTCACTGCTGCTTTCTGCTGTGCATGGTCAGAGGAGTTCCCTTGATGCTATTTGCAGGGACTTTTTAACATCTCCGTACATTTTCTTCATTTTGATTTTGTGTAAAAGGGCCAAAGCAAAGCTTCAGGTTAGCATGGGAGCGCTAACAAAACGACATCTCCTTAATTTAGGTAGAGTGTGGTATTTGCGTTAATGTTCAGTATAAAAGGCACATGACTTGCTATGTGAATGTGTTTGTGAAATGAAATCACTTCCATCTGACTGACAAACTCTATCCCCCCAAAAGTGCTCTGAATAATCCATTATATAAAAGGAAACAGTGCAGCATATTAAAAGCAATGATTTAAAGACAGCAAAACAAAAGCAGACACTTAATACTCTAGTTTTACATCCAGTCAAAGGGGTTTGTGCTCTAGTGGCAGTAAACAATTTCAGGGTACTTTTGAAATGTCATTGATCTTGTTTTATAGTCCTCAGAACTACAGCTGTCTTTTACTGCCTAGCTGGTGCTGGGAACTTGACTTTGTTCATTTACATCTTCATTTCAAATAACCACTCTTTAAGTTCACTGGGTAGAAATTGTGAAGATACTATCCATGGAACAACAAGTTAAAGCAGTTCATTTAACCAGCAAGACTCAAAACAGACTAGCAAAGTACTAACTATTTTCCTCCAGTACAGAGACCACAAATTTGCATAATAGTGAGATTTATCAGTTTTTGAGCTTTAGTTTAATGACAACAGTTTTTATAATACAACACTTTGGATTTCTGACTGCCTTAGAGATTCATGGAGAAATGCTTATTTTCTTGACATTTGTGATGCAAGTTCTCAGTCAGGGAGCTCAGAAGAAAACCAGAGATAAACTAATTGCTGAAGTTAACTCAAGTAGACAAGAATTTTATTCTCTCTTACTATTTAAAAACTTTCACTCTCCTAATACAGAATGGAACAGTAGGGCTAGTGATATTTAGTGGATGGCCTGATCTGTACTTATTGCAGCACACGACAGAGGTCCCTTTCACTTTTACAGTGTGCAGAGACACAAAATAATTCTCTTTTCTTTATCTAACTTGCTAAAATTTTAAGCTCAATTGTTTATCTATACTTGTTACATTCTCAAGTCTGAAAATACCACAGCTTCAGCCACTGGTGGGCAAGAGGTGGAAGAGAAAGTATTTCCTTATGTTAAAAAAATGGTGACCTTTTTGTGAGCAGCATCGCAGACAAATTGTGGTGTGAAGCCCAACCCTCATAAAGGTGAACACTTATTTTTCTCCTGAAGACTATTTTTTTGACTTGAGAATGAAAAGATTGTGAGTGTAGCCTTTTCTGCAGCACGTTTTCAAAGCATATGGATATGGCTTCCAAAAAGAGATGACAGTGTTTAGTACCCAAATCTGAGTGCTGTCTTCCCAAATGAAATATTCAACTCCTTCAGCTTTCTTTAAACTTATTCTTCCTGTGCTAGACACATGTGTGAGCAACTTGCTTGTGTTTTCTGCTGCTCCTTTCTTTATCACAGCTGACACAGCCCAAGACAAAGAGCTGGATTTTCCAAAGCCATATGTTCATTTCCTGAAAACTCAGTGAAATGTGAGGACTCCCTGTGCCCATACAAAATCCCAAACAGCCCAGCACTTGAGGTCTTATGCAAGATATGAGTTGGCACCAGAGTCTCGCTTGGCAAGATTTCTATGGATGCTAAATGAAATAAAACTGAAAAAAGAGCACAGCCTGAGAAGGCAAAGTCGTACATACAGCCTGGCTGCACAATCTGCTGTAGAGCAATATATACCCTGAAGAAATTATTATACATGTATTCGCTTTCAGCATTTTTCAGTTTATCTTCCTCTCTGAAATAGAAATTAACCCTGTGTAATCTCTTTCTTTACAGAAACTTCTTTGCCACACAAAGCCTACAAGAAGAGGGCAAAGGACGCCTTGTTTTGTGTGAAATATCATTCTCTTGATGTCTAGACAAAGGTTTGTTAAACCTTAAACTGATAACTTATTTTCCTTGTCTGCATGGCTCTGAAGTCACCAAGGCAGAAGCTGGTTTTCCCTCTTTTTGTCCTGCTGGGTAGATGGCAGAAGAAGCTGTGCTTCTTTCACTGGAACTGCTCCATGGTGTAGTTCAGGTTTAGGTATAGAGTGCACCTCCTCCTTCCCATGCATGCGGGGCATCCCAGCTGCAACAGGTAACGGAGGCACAAATCTCTCCTTTGCTAACATCACTGCCAGGTTATTAGATTTACTTTTCCAGGAATCGCAGTTTGTCACTGCATTTTTGTTCTACTTGTGGTAGGATACAAAACCAAGCAGGCTAGCCAGTGTTTCTGCAGCAGCACCTGAGGAGCTGAAGGGTGCCAAGAATTTCCTCCTGTGTGTTGGGGACCAGGGCTAGAGGAGCAGACAAAAGCCCTGCTTAGCTCCTGACTCCCAGCTCAGCAAACAGCATGCATAATTAAATCAGAAGACATCCTTTTCTGCACATGGGAAAAATTCCTGTATTCAGTAAACAAAGGGCATCATGAGCAGCACTTTCTTCCCATAAATTCAAACTTGATCTAATCTGTGTGTTTTCAGTCTAGAAAGAAGTCCTGCCCTCTTGGAAATGCAGCTCATTTGCCCAGAGTAAATTAGCTACATGATAAATTGCCTTCTCCGAGTTCTGAAATGCTTTGGCCCTCATTTCCTCATTTACTCTCTCAGGTTTGGAAGACCAAATGATGTATTTTGCTCTTTTGTACTTTCAGATTTAATATGCTCATGTTATTTGAACTGAAAACACTTTGTTATTCCTGAATTTCTGTATTAAAATTATGCACATATAATAGAGTTTTGTGCATGTACTTATATATATTTTATGCATACAGCCATATACATGTATATGCCAGATCCTGCACTTGGATCACAACAACTCCATGCAATGCTACAGACTTGGGGCAGAGTGGCTGAAAAGCTGCCAGGTGGAAAAAGACTTGAGAGTGTTGGTAGACAGCTGACTGAACATGAACCAGCAGTGTGCCCAGGTGGCCAAGAAGGCCAACAGCATCCAGGCCTGTAACAGAATCAGTGTAGCCAGCAGGATTATAGAAGTGATCATCTCCCTGTACTTGGCACTGGTGAGGCCATACCTTGAATACTGTCTTCTGTTTTGGGCCCCTCACTACAAGAAAGGTATTGAGGTGTGGAGCATGTCTGAAGAAGGACAATGAAGCTGTTGAAGGGTCTAGATCACAAGTGTTATGAGCAGTGGCTAAGGGAACTGGAGTTGTTCAGTCTGGAGGAGAGGAGGCTTAGGGGGACTTTATCACTACCTTCAAGAGGTTGTAGTGAGGTGGGTGTTGGTCTCTTCTCTCAAGTAAAAAGTGATAGGACAAGAGGAAATAGCCTCAGGTTGTGCCAGGGAAGGTTTAGATTGGACATTAGGAAAAGTTTCTTCACTGGAAGAAAAACTTCATTAAGCAAGCACATTAATGTCCTAAGTTGAAAAGTTCATCTGTTTGGCAACCATCATTATTTACAAGGCCTTCTCATCTGTTACGGCCACAATATCAGTCAAGCTAAGACACTTAGCTGCCTACTGTGGCCAAGTTGTCAGTTCTTGTGAGGCCTACTAAGGCATCTCACAAGGACAACTGTAGCTACTTCCTGCTCTAAGTTATACAGAAGTCTTATTGTTCTATTAAGACTACATTTCATCCTTTATCAATTAGTTTCTACCCCAAGTAATAGGACTGCTACAGGAACAGATTCTCATCTACACAGGAGTCTTACTATTTTCGCAAAGACAGTGTCTTATTCCTCTCTATTCTATGATTCTATATATCCTATTTTTGAGATTGTTAAAGATCCTTTTCTTTCATCAGCCATACAGACCATTCTTCTCTAATGAATGCATGTGTAAAAATAACATTTTTAATAATACAGATGAATGAATATGTTCCAATTCCATAACAGCACAAGGCTGTGAACATTATTTTATTCAATACTAGCCATGCTGTAGCTCTATTTATGTGTATATATGTAGATTGGCATCTGTGTAATCTATTTTAAAAAACATTGATTGTGAGTGTACCTTTACCCCAACAATTACTACCAGAACAGTGAGAGAGATAACATTTTAGGTGGTGAAAGTCAGTGCACTACAGCTGTGTTTGTCCCCAGCACAGTATACTAGAACAAATCTCTTTCAGGACTTCATGGTCATGATTTCACCAAAATAAATTTTTTTTTTTTAAATTTCCTGTAGGCAATGGAATTCTTCTCGTTCTTTAGTATATGCTTTCAGGCTTTGCTAGAAATAACAAAACACTTCAGTCTTGCTAGCTTCAAGCTCAGAGCATACAGGTACTTCCTGGCTCTGATCAGCAGCTTTTGATGCATGAGACACTATGTCTTACACCTCAAACACAGAGTTCATTTAGCTGTCCCTGCCTTGCATCTCCCCTTCACTGCCACAGATTCTCACAGCTGCTTTTGCTGTCCCCAAGCAACATAGCTCTATATCCAAGAGAGCAAGTATCTCCTCATGGGGGTTCCTACTCAGGAAGCAGAGCTAGCTGATATTTTTAGCAATGGCTTCACATCAGACATTCCCACACTGTAGCATGTCTCACTGCAAAGGTATATACCATGGGGCTGAGGGTTTGGGAAGACACCTAAGCTGAGACTTAAAAATGTTGATCCTTTTGCTAGTCCAGAGTTGGGGCTTGGCGCCCGAACAGGGACTTGAACCCTGGATCAAGGGTTGAAAGCATTCAAAAGATGAAGAGGAAAAGAACATTTATAAAGGTTTGGTAAATAACTGTCTCTAGGGTTATATGAGGTGAGGAACACAAAGCTGTCAGTTCTATATTTCTTTTTATTTCCTTTAGTGATTACAATACTATGAACTGGTTGGTTCTGAGTAGCAGTTGTTTGTAATCGAAAAAGCTACTGATATTAATTGAGGCAACTGATCTGCTAACTCAGCTGTAGGAAACTAGTGAAAGTTCATCATATGTTACATGTCATTACCTATGGCAGTAGTCAGTAGTCTTTAGATAGTCTTTAATGACTGATGATAGAATACAAAGAGGAGACAAATATAGGATAATTCAAACACAATAAACTCTTAAATTGCTAGGGCTGTGGTATTGTCAAGACCTTTAAGTGAAGGATTAAAATTAGGTCTAACTGGTGACTCCAATATATCATACTTTATTTGTATCAGTAATCAGTTCAGAGTCTGAGGAGCTTTATACACACACCCCCAAAGAAAGAAACAATACTGTGGAGATGATGAATTGCTGCAGGATGTGCTGGCATAAGGCTAGCAGGGCTGGATTGCTGTGATCTTTATGCATAAGCCTCAGCTCTTGTGATGTCCAGATCAGATGCTCTTAGCTGCATGATCTCTTGCTATATCATTGTCCTTCCTCACTGACCCCCACCTTGTCTTGTCCCTTCTTTTGTCATTCCTCCTGACCTGGAAGCCAGGAGCTTCATTGTGCCATGCCAGCACTGTACCACAGAGCGATCCCTTCACCTGGGCCTAGCCTGCAAGGAACCAGGGAAGGAAAGAGATTTATTCAAGCCATCCTCATGATGCTGTGGACCAGGGAAGTAAGCCAAGGTTTAAAGCAACAGCTGTCATCGCTGACCTGCCAGCCCAGAGCATCCATCTGTGACTGACCAGCTGCCACATACCCTGAGAACATGAACACAAACCCATGCTTCCCTACCTTTTGCTACACAGTCGCTTTCTCTTTGGTGTCTATTTTCTCAAGCGCAAGAAAATTACCTCCATTCTCATAGTAATCAACTTGAAAAGTCAACAACACAACTTTCTTTCCAGCTTTACTTGACAGCCTAGCAGACTCTCTGGCAGGGTCTTTGGGCCAAAGGGACTTGCACAGACCTCAGTAGTTTGTCTTGCATAACTACTCAGCCCCAGTTTTAGAATCCACTGTGAACTGAAGATGAGATGTGTGTTTTCAGCATCTTCTGTGTAAAAAGTAAATTCAGAAATTTATAATACAATGTTGAACTGTGTTGAGTAATACTGCAGAAAAATAGAATTTCAGAATCACAATAGACTTCATCTCTCCGTATCTTGTTATTCCCTTGAAATGAGTTCCTTATTAGTTTCTAGATTATCCAGGAATAATCTATTAAAGGTGCAGACTGAACTTGCAGAAAACCTATAATTTGTTATATGAAAAATAAAACACACCACTTACCAGAAGAAACTTTAGCAGAAACTAACAACTTCTTTGTCCTTTGCAATTTGGTTTTCATTAAGTAAGTGTCTCCTTGCCATATAATTTCTCTCTTGCCTTGTCTGATGATGTCTTCTGACATGTCTCCATCAACAGGTAATTCCTGCATAGCTACTCAGAAAACTAGAATTGTTCTACTAGGTTTAATGAATTAGTGTAAAGGAGTTGTAAAAACACAGTTATGTATTATTATATGTATTATCTATGAATATGTAATTATTACCTGTAGGAAAGGTGTGAACTCAAGCACAGAAAGAGAGGTCCCAGGAATCATAGAATCATAGAATCATTTGGGTTGGAAGGGACCTCTGGAGCTCATCTAGTCCAACCCCCCGCAGTGGGCAGGGACATCCCCAACTANAAGTCCTTTTCTGCAGGGCTGCTCTCTATCTTCTCGTCTCCCAGCCTGTACTGATAGTGGGGATTCTTCCGATCCAGGTGCAGGTCCCTGCACTTGGTCTTGTTGAACAGAAAGCTACTGGTAAAAGGCAGAGTAGAGACCTTTGGACTGATTTCTCACCTCTAAGCAACTAAGCAGTGCATCCCACTGTCCTCTATCAGTTCTCCAGGACCACAGTATTCTGTTCTCCAAATCTCAGGTGCCTTCAGGTAAAACTGTCTCCAGCCCCCTTGAGAGAATGCTAGTCCAGCTCTCGTGACTTCAGTTTTCTTTAGCAGTTGAGTGGAGAAGACTGTCCCTGAATACTGGGACAGAAAGACAGTGGTATTGCATGTTATCACACAGAGGCACCAGCTTCATGTAATTTCTGGCTTAGCAATAGAAGAGGGAGGCTGGAGTACAGAAGGTGCTGCTGGCAGTACCTTTCCTGCCAAACATGGGATCTCTGTTTTGTGCATCTTGTATATTCACTTCCCTTGTACAACTGTCAGGGGAGAAATTCTGGGCAGAAACCAGGGACAAATGAAGTTTTTAATTATTTTTTTAAGCTCAACATTTCTCATTTCAGCAGAGAAAACTGTTTTCCTTCTCTTCGGAGAATCAGTTTATCTGGAGATTTAGGTGAATAGTTTGAATAATTAAAGCAGCTCTGTGGTTGTTCTTCCATTGTTGACTAACAGACACAACAAGCCCCACTCAAAGGCATTGGCTCAAGCTTGATAATGCATCACTTCATTTCATGGCTTTTCTTCACTTTTTTTTTAATTGTTAAATAAGGAAATATAGTATACAAAATATGAAAAGGACTGATCAGTCTAAGCTACAGTGATTAATACATCTACACTACTGAAATAAGTCATGAAAATATTTTTGTTCTTTTTTTGCTAAAAGGTGTATATTTGGTGTTTGTGGGCTCCTCTGGAGAATGCTTTTTTTAAAAAAACATGCTATGCCACCTAAAGAAAATGGAAGGGATTTGACAGATGCCCTACTCCTCTCCAAACAGTGCCAGTCCCATTCCTACTGTGGGTCCCGGGAAGGGGCACAGCCATGAGATGGTGCTGTGGCACACAGGGAGAGCATTTGCCACCAGATGCTGGTGGATCATCCTCCACCCTCAGAGGTCTTGCCCTACACAGTCTCATCCTCATTTGTCCTCCATTGAGCTCCTTTGCAATCAAATGGAACTAGGTGTTTAAAAAGTTAAAGACCTACAGTATTACTAATATGGAAAAACCCCATGGCACATTAAACAGAATCTTTCTTGCCTGTGGGAATATTTTATGACTAGCAGAGACCAAAGACTAGACTCTGTAGAAATGTAGCCTTCTTGTAATACTGCTGGCGTAACCTTTATCTTTTGCAGTCAGGGTTAGATGGAAATAGACATCCAGATACTCAGGATCCATTTCTAAAACACTTATAAGGTTCTAATGTCACTGCAGTCTTTACTTTTTCATACTGCCTGTAGCAAATTGATAAAATAGTCATAATATGACAACATTTTAGGTACATGCCTATACTATATGTGCTAGATAGGAGACCAAATCCATCAAATTTTAGAGGGCAAGAAGGTCTCCCCTGAGCCTCCTTTTCTTCAGGCTAACCAACTCCAGTTCGCTTAGCTGCTTCTCATGATTTGTGCTCTAGACCCTTCACCACCTTCGTGTCCTTCTTTGGATACACTCCAGCACCTCAGTGTCCTTTGTGGAGTGAGGGGCCCAAAACTGAGCCTAGGACTCGAGACGTGGCCTCACCAGTACCTAGTACAGTGGAACAATCACATGTGGTGCTGAGGGACATGGTTTAGTGGTGACTCAGTAGTGTTGGGTTGACAGTTGGATTTGATGATCTTACGGGTCTTTTCCACCCTTTATTATCCTATGATTCTATGATTTTAATCTGGTTTTAAGGTCTGGGCTCTATTGTACTAGAGATTATTTGGTGTCCAAGTAGGCATCTCCCATACTGACATCTACAACAGCTCTACTGACTGGACTTTACCTGGAGTTAGGCTGCGTAGATTTTGGTCCAGTCAGATTTTAGCAAGTCCTGCCTATTATTCATCATAGAAGGGTTAATTAATTATTTGGTGGTAATTGTTACAACCAGGACAAAAGTTACAGTCCATTAATCACATTATTAATTAAGTTATTAACACAAGATTTAGGTGAATTTTGTATTAATTACTTACGTTACATCTCTTTTCCTGTTCATTGCAAATAAGCTATTTCTAGAGGAGCCTGGTGACTCAGAAAGACCCACTTCTGTTGTATCTTAATTTTTATTATTTCATATAACTGTGCTTTCTCCTCTGATAAAACTTACTCAGGGCAGCTTGCATTCTGCACTACAGATATATTTGCTTCCTACCCAGGCTATTTTTCAAACTCTAATGTTTATGTTCATTTGGAGAGAAAATGAATTAAAATAAAAAATAAAAATAACAATTTTGATAAAGCCTTAATAGAAAGCTGAGAGAGGTGAAACAAATGAGAGACATTAGAAAAGAATTATTAGCCTAGTAGCTGAAAAGCCACTCAGCTAGTATGTGGGGGACATGATTTCAAATACCTTCTTGTTTCATTTTCCCAGTGACTGTTCATGTTAAAGCAATTATAATCAAAATGGCACTAGGGCTTGATTAATAAGACATCTGGAAGGGTGAGAACTCACATTCAACTCCCCCTTTTAAAGTATAAATTGCTTTTTCTTTTTGTTCCACAAATTCTTCCACAATAATATTTCCTGTAAATTGGAATTGTTATTCTAAACTCAGTGGAATTGCTGAAATAAGTAGCCTACTGCTCTATTGTTTCTAAACTCTGTGTAACCATTTGCATACTTATTGTATGTTTTTAACATTTATGACAATATTTTGGCCCAATATCAATGATAATTCCACCTGTGTGAAAGAACAATAGCCAATTTTTTTGCTTTGGTGCTTTTGATAGAAACTTAATAGTTTTAAAGGTCTGTGAAAGTTGGTGATAAAAGACACTATGCTATATTTGAAGTAGTTGTTGAAAATCTGAGAATTCAGTGTATCATCAAGATAGAATATGTGAGAAAAATACAGCTACAATCATCTAGATAATAAAAGATATGTGTTCTGACAAGAGGAATGCCCGATGGCATTATATTTGTTAGAAATACCATCTAAAGGATGACCTACCTAAAGCCATTTGCATATTTTATGAATACAAGTGATCCAAGTGGTAATAGAAATATGCCTGGAAATACACTTAACAATTCATTCAGGATTTGATCAATGTATCAGCATTTAACAGTGAAGGTTTCTTCATAAGTATTATACTGCAAAATAATTGCATACAAGTGTTATGATATTTACTCAAATATTATGTCCTACATATATTATCTTCAAGAACTTTGGTAGCCACTGTTATTCCAAAACATACGGTTTCTCTGTGGGAATATGCTAATAGGATTTTCTTCTTGCCTGAGAGTCATGATCATACCATTGGTAATTTCAGGAAACTGTGAATACTCTTTGTGCACTAAAATTATATGTGTGTTTATGTAAGTGTTTGGCATACACAAATAACCCGAACATCCTGTTTTATCACAGACTTCACTGGAAATTACTAACTATCTGAGAACACTGTCAAACTGAATGTATATGCATTTTCTATCAATGCTTTTGATGGAAATTCAGGTCTGTACTTTTCTATCAACAATTTCTAAAAGCATATGACTTGTAGAAATAGTTCACAGCTTTAGAAGAACACACGAAACCTAATGAAGACATGGATGTGTATCAAACTGAAATGAACATGTTCCAGCATGTATAGTATTTATTAGACACTTGTATGCCAACCACTGTAACAGGTCTGTTCACAAAAACATTTATAGAGTTTGTGAGTGGGATGGGACACTACTCTCTGGCTAAGGTGCAAGGCTTCATTTAGATTTTATTTAATGTAGAGGTGTTCTTCTGTAGCTTCATGAATAGCCTCTATTAAACATATTTGTTCCCTTTTTTGTTAGTTATGACACAGTTTTGAGACTGTCTTCTGTGCCTGAAGCTTTTTCTTTACAATTTATGGCTCACATATTCCCTCGTGCTTGGATTATGCTGTTTCACTGTGCAGCCATGATGAGCAGAACTATTAATAGCTTGCTCCCTTGTGCCACACTTACTGGGCAACTTGTGAACAACCAGAAGAACAGCAGTGATGTAGAACTATGTGTCCTTCTGCTAGGGCCTTTAACCATTTATCTGCTACCCAACTTATTTTGTCATGAATAGCACATTTACTATGCTCTTACAGATACCCGGTGGTGGGGCTTCATAAGAAGAGGCATGTTACTCTAAAGAGCACATGTGGTAATTAAAAGCTCTCATTCCACGCTTAGTCTCTGTACCTTGCTGTATCAAACTGCTGCATTTACAAATTAATTATTTTCTTTTTCTTGCCTGCAACCAGGGCTGTTTCTAGGCAAAATCAGAACTGACAGCAAGCTCTCAGGAGCAGCTAAATGTCCAGGACATTATTCTCCCCGTTGCTCATGCCCCCTATAAAGCCAGAGCCACTGCTGCTATGCTCAGATAAGATACAGAAGCAGAGCTGACAAATAAGATGACAGCATCCCTCCAATGTTTCCCAGCAGCAATCACAACCTGTCTTCTACACACAGGTTGACAGGAGAGGCAGTAGACTCAGCTGCTCAGGAGTTTCCCCAAACCTAACTGTCCAGAGCAGTTTCAGGCTGCTGCCACAGGACCTCACTGCCTTGGTCATTCCACCTAGCCCATCCACCTCCTCAGGTGATGGCTGATTCTGTCCTGCAGCTGGAATCCTGTGTTGCCTACCTGCCTGAATACACCTGAGCCTGATCTGTGCAGCAGACTTAGGTCTCTCTGGAACTTCCCTTTCTGCTGTGCCAGCACTGGCTTTGTAGACCAATGTGCACACTTAGGGAAGCTTGCTGAAATCCACTTCCCTTTCCCCCCCCCCCCCCCCCCCCCCCCCCCNGATTAGACTGTAATTAACCTTTTGTTAATGATTTACGGGGAGTAGTAGAGTCCTGTGAACTACTCCTAACAGGCTATCCTCTCAAGATCATTTTGCTTCAAAGCTGAAAATCAACAGTAGGTCACATCATAGAAGAGGTGATTTTTGAAGAGGTGTACTGAAGGGTGCCTTTTTGCTCACTCTCTCTAGGAGAGTTACCTACCCGCAGCAATCTTCTTGCAGAACATGCATCTGGATAACAGATAAATGAATTCACCAACCTATTTCATGAAGTGGAGAAATAATATGGAAAAAAGTGCTAAAGGAGGTGGGAAAACAGGAGTAGAATGTGCAGATTGCACTCCCTTGATTGACTATAAATGGTCTGAATTGGAGAGTGAGAAAATCTCAGGATTTCTCATTATTGTGAGCTGATGCAATCGAAGAATTACAAGGAATATCTTTGTGAGACTATTTCCACAGCATCTGAAAAACAAAGACCCCTTTAAAAAAGAAGAAACAATAAATTCATGATGACATAGAGACTGAAGAAGCAGGGATGTAGGCACAATTTCTTTTCAGCCCTTTTAAGTCCTTTCCATGCTTATCTATCTTCTCAATTTCTTTTTCATACATCCTTGCCTTTGGTTTTACTCTCTTTCTCTCTAGTGTGCAGAGGGTTAGAGAGCTTTCTGAAACTCAGGAAACACTTATCAGAGAAATCCCAGGGAACAAAACTGCAGAGCTTTGCTTTTCTAGAAATGTCTGCCTTGCTTTGAAGAAGCCAGTTATGCACAACAGAGTCATTGCCATTTTTTAATTGATTTTTTTCACAGATAAATCAGGCAGATTCCTTTTTGCCTACTTGGCTTTGAAGCAAAAGCACTTGAGCAGCAACTTTTGCTGAGAAAGGAGGAACTGTGAGCATTTGTAGTAGCCACCATGGTCAGGTTAAGAATTTGGCAGATAAAGTTCTCCTTCTGTCTCAATCCAAAGCGCCAGCTCCCCCACACAGGAGAGAGCCAAACCACAAGTTTTTGGTCCTTCTTCAAGGGAACCACAGCATGCAGCCTGCTAGTGTTTTAGTAGGAATCATAGTGTTAGAAAAGAGAGTTTACAATTCATCCTTCAGTGAATTCAAAGTCCTATGCCATCCACCAAGACATGGGCAGAAATTTTTATTGCCAGGTCTTAAGGCAGGCAGTAAACGATTCCTTGATTTTGACTCATAGATGTGAAAAATGAGGCACTGGTGACTCTAACCAAGTCAGACACCTTTTATAACTTATTTTGAATTAAAATCTCTCTCTCCTTTCCCTCCTTCTCATGTTAGTGTCTTACTGCAGTTCATTTACAATATTAAGCATATAATAAATGTGACTAGCTTCAGAAGAAGAGCTGAGACTGCTCACTGAAAGAAGAATATTCTGCACTTTGGGGAGAGAAAAACAGCTTTTGTGCAGGACTGAGGTGGAAGACTCAGGGGAGATTTCAAGACAGTTAATATTTTTTTTCTTGTTCTTATTCAAAGATTTTCTATTCACAGGAGAAATACTCAATTAGAAACCTCCTATGGAGCAGAGGTGCAACCCAGCGGGAGAGGAGCCAAAATCTCTGCAATCAGCGCTGATAAAGAACTGTTATTTTGACAAACAGGATAAAAATAAAAGGCATAAAATGCTGCAGCAGGTGGCCTGAAATGGACTCTGAGCACTTTCCTTACTCAGCGAGGATGTGTTTGCCATGGTAAGTCATGCATGATTGTTGGAGGCGATATTCTGATTTGTCACTGGTTTTTATGTTATTAGCAGTTACTTCAGTTTGAAATGTGTTAAGCAGAGCAATGTTCTGTGTGTGAAATTCTTTCAAGAGTTTGAGTGCAGCATTTTGATTCACTTCACAGGCCTTCTGCAGTAAAAAAACATAGTGGTGACAAATGGCTCTGTGGTTTGGGATTTGATGTCTGCTCAGCTCTAGAAGAGCATCCAAACCACATACAGAAGTTGCAGGCTCAGTTCAGCACATATTGACCAATGTTGCATGGGCCTTATCTTTATTTGACAGATGCATCATGGGCACGCAGGGCTTAATATCTGACATTTGACTCTCTACCCTCTACCATATTTTAAAATTTGGAGGTTGTCCAATTGGTTGCCCAAAGCCATTATGGCCCATTGAATCATGGTGACTGGAGAAGCAAACTGCTGGAATGCTATGAGACCACACTCGGCAAGATCATCACTTCCAGCACTGGCCCTGCAACAGGCAAACTTAGCATCATCTGCCACAGAAGAGAAGTTGTACATGCCCTAGGAGTTTTTATAAACCAATACAAACTAACACTGTATAAGCACAAAGAGTGATGGAGAAAAGCAAGGAGGGTGGAGGTAGTGAGTTACATCTGAAATACTCGCAGCTATTAACATACTGAAATAAATTGGATTAATTTCTCGGACAGAAATTCTCAAATCTGAGCCTGGATAATTAAATAAAATACAGATCCATCTTTATCCAACTTTTCTATGAAAGCCACGTAGTTCTAGTTGTTAGGACATCAGAGTACTCTGTAGCTATATTTCTCGCTTCACTTGGCCTGTGCTGTGATGTCTGATAAACTTGTTCAGTTCTCATTGTTGAGGTTTTTTATCTATAAAGCAGCATTAAAATACTTGATTAAAATCCATCCCCTGAAGCACACGATGGATGTATACAGCTCAGGATGGAGACAATGATGAATTGTCCTTATGAGTCAATTTAGAACTGGAACAGCTTCACGTGGACTTACCATGCCCAGTAACATCAGAGTAATACCATGTACAATCAAAGACTATCCTAATCTGCAAAATTTAACTGTTTGGAAAACACTGGTTTGATCCAGTCAAAGTAAATACTTTTTCAAACTACCCACATACATTTTAATCCTAAAGAAGTTAGTAACATCTTGATACTGGTCTACTTAGCACACTGTGATACAATATTCATTACAAAGTGATCAAAACCAATCATACAGATATAATCTAATAAAAAGACAAAAGCCCTGAAAGACAGTGATTAGCAGCTTTGCTATATATGGAGTATGATGCTAACATAAGCCAGCTAATTATTACAATTTTGCCTCAATAATTTATAAAGCCAGCTATTTCCCCCAAAGATCTATAGATTTCTTTCAACTTCTCAAGGGAAGAATAAATATATCACAAATGGAGTGCCTCAATTCTTCACAAAGGGATTCAATGCATGATTAATGCAGATCTCCAGTCCTTTGAGATAGATTAACTGAAAATTTACATAGCTGTTTGAACAAGCATCCTGAATTTTGGGGTATGTCTCTGAGCTCTTAAAGGCTGACTATGGAAAAAAAGAATCTTATGTGATCCAAAATAGGCCATAGACAAAAATATTAATTATACTCTATATACTTTTCAGAACTATTTAGTATTTAAATACCAAACTTTAAAACTTAACCTTTCAGAAAGTCCTAACCACCTGTCCTTTTTTTTTTTTTTGGCCATAGAATGGGGGTTTGTTTGCCTCAAAGTAAAAATCTGTTTCTGATATACTTATATAAATTTAGCATTGAAGTCTATTTTTAATTTATCTTTCTTTCTTGTTTTTAATTCTTACTGTTTTCTACCTCCTCCTTCCAAATTAACTAATTGGATGCCTATTTTCTTAATCTTGTAAATGTTTAAATTTTACAGTATTTGTTTATACTATGTATTCTATTGGAGCAGAGGCAAGAACAGTTGAAAAAGTAATCAGAAAGGCCAAACACAAAACCATTGACCATGCAGGAAAGAACTAAAGAAAATCACAAACTGATTTGAAGGGTAATACAAAGATAAGCCAGTCTACAATATCTTTGGTTTTAATATGGTTGCACAATTTCATTTCATACTAATCAGTCATCTTTGCTATCTTAGAAAGCACATGAGAGTTCACTGAGCAGTAACCAGTTCCTCTTTCTGCCTCAGCTTTTAGGAGAATATTCAAACAATTAAAATCTTGCACTGGTGAAATGTGTGTGCAAACATTTAGGTGACTGCAGTTTGGGACATTAAAGTGTTATAAAACTCCAAGTGACAAAGGCATTAAATTTCAAAAATGTTTTTTAGAGTTATTTCCAGGCTCTACCTGGTGCCAGATTAGGCTTTTTGTTTCTTATGCTGCTTGTGTGCAGTTGGCTGATAACTGTCCATGTACACAATACTCCAAAGAGGCATTAGGGATGCCAAGAAAGCGCATTCACATCATTTTCTGTGTGCATTTAAGGCTCACTTGCAGTGATGTGGTTTGCCATGGTACTTCCCTCTTCTTCTCCATCACTACATTCCAGTATGATAACAGAGAGCCTTTCTGGCTGGTTTACACTTCTCTTCATCCTGGAGGCATTCTTACAGCCTGTTCACCACTGAAAAGGTATTAGCTTTGGATCGAGAGACTTTCTTCAAGCCAAGGCTTTGAAGAAAGAGTTTATTGACAAAATTCCACCACTTTGGGCTCAAATATTTGTGGAATGTCATTTAAAGAGCAGTTGCAAATCTGCCTTTTCCAGCCAACAGTTCCCTTAGGAGATGGGCATCTTTTCACTCTCTAATGAAAGTCTCCTCTTCCTTCTCCACAGAGGGAAGCAAGAAATAAATTCCTTCTTCTAGATAAGTTACAAGAAAGAGTACCTTTTTATCCTCTATTCTAAGAATTCTATATTTATATAGAAAATAATTAAATTACAATTTAATTGTAAGTTATTTCTCATGCAAAGTCTGAAAGCATGTACATGATAAGCTGCTCAAAGGATTCAAGTGACAAAAATTTGTGATGATCGCTATAGGTATAAACTAATGAAATGTATGATGGATGCCAGAAATGATGGTTGTAAACAAAATATAGACAAGAAACCAGACAGCCTGAAAATTCAAAATTATTAGCAAATGTAGCAATACATCTTATTAGTAACAGAAATCACTAGAAGGAGGACTTCAGATTATGAAAGTGCCCTCAGGTGAAATGAACATTCAGAGATCTCCCTTTTTTTTCAGTTCTGCTGCAGCTCTCCTTTGATAATTTATTCCCACCCTGTCTCCAGCACATTGTGCCCAGTCATGCATACGAACATAAAGCAAACAAAACTCTATAATAAATTAATCAAGCCATTTCTCCTGCCTCCAAGAAAGAAGAAAGAGAAATAGCTGTTATCTCTATTTCAAACACTTGGTTGACAGCCAAGTAAGTATTTTAAGGTAAATAAGTGCAGCTTCATTAAAGGAATGAAACTCTATTTAAATGTATGGGCGATGTCCAGGACTTTGCACAATAAGCAGAGTTTTGCTCAAAGTTTGCTATAAGGAACTTTTGCTACAGCTAGCACAGATGTGCTTCTATATGGCTTCTATTTTGTTCTGTCACATTTAACTGCCTCCTTTCTACCAAGCAGCATTGATAGCACTGATGCTGAACCAATGAAAAAGTAAGTTGCTGGTCTTTAAGAATGCCATACTGATGCTGAACCAATGAAAAAGTAAGTTGCTGGTCTTTAAGAATGCCATACTAACCCACACCCTGAAAACCAGCTGAACAAAACAGAGAAAACCAATCACTATAAGCACAAAATAAACCAAGTCATGAGTGGCTGGAACTCAGGAGTGGCTGAAGGGGTAGAGTGTACTCTCAGCAAGTTTGCAGATGATACCAAGCTTGAAGGAGTACCTAGCACACCAGAAGGCTGTGCTGCCATTCAGCGTGACTTGGACAGGCTAGAGAGATGGGCAGGGAGAAACTTAATGCAATTTAACAAGGGTAAGTGTAAGGTACTCCATCTGGGAAAGAACAACCCCATGGATCAGTACAGGCTAGGAACTGATCTGTTGGAGAACAACCCTGGGGAAAAAGATCTGGGAGTCCTGGTGGATAGGAGGATGACCATGAGCCAGCAATGTGCCCTTGTGGCCAAGAGGGCCGATGGCATCCTGGGATGCATTAAGAGGAGCGTGGCCAGCAGATACCTATAGGTACCTATAGGTACCCAGGACATCTTTCTTGCCCTTTTTGAAGATTGGGATAACACTGGCCTTCCTTCAGTCCTCAGGCACCTCTCCCTTCCTCCAGGACCTCTCAAAGATTACGGAGAAGGTCTAGCAATGACCTTTGCCATTTCCCTCAGTACTCGTGGGTGCACCCCATCCGGGACTTGTGGATGTCCAGTTTGCTCAACTGATCTCTGACCCACACCTCATCAACTGAGGCAAAAACTACCTTCTTCCCATCTTCCTCTGTAGTTTTAAAGTTCTGGGACTCCTGGTAGTTGGCATTAGCAGTAAAGACCGAGGCGAAGGTGGCATTGAGTAACTCCACCTTCTCTGTGTCCTCAGTCACCAGTGCACCCATTTCATTCCTCAAAGGGCCCACACTACCTCTAGACTTCCTTTTGCTTCCAACATACTTAAAACATCTTTTCTTGTCTTATAAAAGACCCCAGACAATATTTGTCCCAAACATTCAACTGACCAAATTTTTCAGTACTGCACTAATAAGCAGCATTATGACTGGGCTTGTGCCCTCACCTGGTTCTCAGGCATGGAAAAGCTGACTGTTTTATAACTGCAGCCTTCTCAGCCCCTGCAGAGGGAACAGGAACACCTCATTATCAGAGATGGGAGATTTGCAAGAGGGAATCTTGGATGAGATGTGCCTAATTAGACAAGTCTTTTCTCTCTCTCCGTCATCAGAAAGTGAGAATGAACACAAGGATTTCTACCACAGACAAAATCTTCTGAAGAAAAAGCACCTAAAACGTGTATTTTATTGTAGTAATTTTTTTAGGAAATTCTTATGAAAGCAGTTGCTGGCAGCCATTTCTGCCTGTGCAGCAATTACATAATCAAGGCCAGAAGCCCTAGGGGCCTGACAGTCAGTGGTTTTCACAAAATCCCACTGTTTCAATGCAATTTAGAGAGGACTTGTGTAACTTTTGCTTTGATTATTTTCCTAAGTAAAATCTCCTATCGTTTTTCCATTGTTCCTGTTCTTGCTGTTTGTGTTTTTTCCACACTGAACAGGGTTTAGAAAGTAGACATTCATTTTAAATAATTCAATTACTCCTACTGCTGTGCAGTTTGCCTTAAACTCCCTGTTTCTATGCCCAGAGCTATGCTCAGGGCAAGAAAAAACTTCTAATTAGTTGGACAGTTTGGCTCTTTAATTATAGAAGATCTTTGTCTAGAATGACATTTTCAAGAAACGAGGAGAGGCTTATTAAGGGAAGATAACAAAAAACCCCACAAAGGCAAAAGCTTGAAATCTTCATGTATTTCTTGTTCTGATATCATGGAACCCATTATGATAGTGTTGAAGCAGGTTTAAAGCCGGGGGGGTGTGGGAGGGAGAGCAGATAACGTGGCATATTGGAGAGTGTGAGAAGCACAGCTTCTGTCAATACTGATTTTTCTAATCTCTGAGCAAAATGTTTATCCTAAGAACTGTTCTCAGTTTGCTTATTGCCCTTGCAGGTTTGGCCAAATCCTTAACAATACAATAGTAGAGATCTGTGGAAATGGGATAGTCACTAACATATTTTATGTGTCAGCCTGGCTCTGCTGTTTCTCATGCAAGGGTGCTTACATTTCCCAGGAAGATTCCCTGCTGACTTACACTCTCCATCTGTCTAACTAGCTGTTGGGCATCCTTCCCTTCTTCTTTCCCTGCCCCCTCCCTCCCCTTTCACTCCCCATGATCTGCCACTGTCCATTCTTCTCCACCTGTCTTTGCTGTGTGCTGCCTACTGTGACTTCCTTCACAATGGATCTGTTCTGGGTTATTTTTGCTCCTCCTCTGTTTTTCAGGACAACATCACCAAGTTCTAAAAAATTGTTTGTTGCTTTATGAACACAGATGTAGCAAGTGCTCCTAACCACAGCTTGGCACTTAAAGCATCACAGTCATCTTCCTACTTCTTAAACTGAAGATAGCACTGGAGAGGGAATCTTATCCTATGAAATGATGAATTATCTCATCATCTTCAGAATGAATCATCTCCACTGGAAATGTTCACTCTGGATTGCAGCTTTCAGCAGTAACTCCCCAAGGGTTAATTGTAGGCTGCTGGGAATGTGGCAGCAGCTCCAGCTCACACACACAAACACGGACACACAGGTGTGATGTGGAAGCTTCCAAGCCACAGCACCTTTGGCACCAAGTTTGACATCGCTTTTCATGCCACCGTAAGCACTGGTTATTAGAAAAGGAGCAAGGTGCATGCAGCATTCTGAAACGATGATACAAATGCAGAAATAACTGACCTGACCCGAAACAATCATCAAGCTCAGTCACCACAGAAATACGAATATATTCTGCTACAAAACATGTTCACATAAGGAAACAAATATTCCACTCACTGAATTTTTAAGGCGATTGAGTGTTGCTAGATTCTATCACTTTGGGAGAACTATTAGGACTGAAGCTTCTAATAAAAAAGAGGAAGAATTTAGTTATTTGGACTAAGTATCACTGGAACAAAAACAAATTGTTAAAATAGGAAATACTTCAGGTTTGATAAATGCATGTGTTTTGCACAATGAAACAGGGTCTTAATTTTAACTGCATAAATTATATATCAGAGAGATATTAAAATATGTCTTAGTGTTCAAGTATGTAGTAAGTAAAGTATTAGAAAATCAAATGCAGAAGGGTAGACAACCAATAAGACAGTCAAGTTCTGATAGTGAGTGTTTATTTTCCCTAGTGAATCAAATAAGGGCTTTAAATGCCCACACTACACAGACCCTGACTTACAAAAGTAACTGAATTTCTGTTTAAGTTGTGAGGATATAGCAAGTCAGATTGCTCAGCAACTACCATACCATGGCAGAAAAATTGAGGAAAATAAAAAAGTACAACACAGGACAAACACTGATACAAATATGAAGTGTTTGTCCTTCTCCAAGTACATATGCACACAGAAGTGAAGGCTACATTGCAACATGTACTCACAGCTCTGAAGACAGAGTCAAAGCAGCTGCGCAGCTCTGGAATTACTATCTCCAGGAGTTCAACAATTTCTTATCTACCATTTTGTACAGGTTTGTAAGAATCAGATATATGAATGGGTCCAGAGGGTCATTGCATTCAGTCTAGCTGCTATGAGCATTATGCAGCTGCACCTACTGCTGAAACAGTCCCTAGAGGCATTTGCCTCCCTGCAGACTCTGGGCAGGATGATACTAGTTACATCTTCTGCTTTGGATGAGTGCTTGGAGATGCACTTATCTGAGTGCCTTGGGGGTTTTGCTTACAGACTTATTTTTTGCTGATACTTCTTAAATTATAATCTCATCTCTACATCAAAGACTGTCATCAATTTACAGAAAGTATCTGTAACTTCTCTTCCCCTGCAGATGTGTCCTTTGCTCATCTAGAAAATTTTCTTCCCAGACTTTGCACACTATGCTCCTAATCACTTGTTGACTCTGTTGTCTACACCCAGGGACTGTGCTGAGCCCCAAATACATAACTTTGCTGACATAAAGCATGGCTGGAATTTTGCCCATGAATCCTTCACTGCTGGTTTTGCCACTGTGTATGTTACAAGCTGATTATATTAAACACAGGCAATCACCAAGCAAGTAGAGCAGAGGCAGCAGTTCTCCAGAGGCTGTCTTCAGAACCTTCAGCTGAGTGTTAAATTCCAAGAGTAAATAATAACTAACTCAAAATAATTTGTCTAATAAAACTGTTGCAAATGGTACCATTTCACACCTGCATAAGCATCCTGTAATGGATCTGACTGCCTTCTCCTAGCACAGTGATGAATACACAGTTCCCATATCAAAACATGTATATTTTCTTCTGGTTTAAAGCTTCAATTTTAAAGAAAAAGTTTTAAAAACTTTCTTCTGCATTATTAATAAATTAACACAGAAATAATTAAATGTGACTGGAATGAAGTAAAGATGATATCATACATAAAACAATAAATGTTATCTTTTCACCCCAATATAGTTCAGGAGTACTAGGTATTCTTATCCTTAATGGTAGCTGAAGACTTTCCACAGGTTTTTTCAACTGAGATTTTTTTGGTTTTAAATCTAAGAGATCCTTCTTAGCAGAGACTAAGAAAAAGAAGCAAGAGAAGAAGAGAAAAGTTTTTTTGCTCCTAGGACCAAACCACTACTTGCTGGTACAGTTCCTTGGGGATCAACTTCTCTGCTGCTTATTTTAGAGTCAGCTTTTGATAAACTACTGTGTTGTTTTCCCAGGTTGCTGTTCTCCATAAAATCCTCACATCTCCCTTCCTTAGAGAGCTGTTTTTGGAAGATCATGACTCAGCCAACATGCTTTAGAAAATTAAAAGCTAATCACCTCAGAGTATTTTGACTAAGCAAAATGGGTCCTTATGGAGGACTGTGTAAATAGTAATCCTGCTCCCAGCATATCAGACCCGTTCTTTTCCCCTTCCTCCCCTCCGTTTTAATGTCATTCACAGACTTCTGAAATTACATGTCATTAATAGGGACATGTATTTGGTTTGGCTGAGAGGGAGTTAATGTTCCTCATAGCAGTCCTCAGTGCTGTGCTTTGCGTTGAAGATAACACACAGTGCTGTGACTATGCTGAGTAGGGCTGGCACAGCACCAAGGGGATGGGTACAAGATCTTTGGAGGTGACACAACCGGGACAGCTGACCCAAACTGACCAAAGGGCTATTCCATACCATATGATGTCAGCTTAGTAATAAAAGGGGGAGGAATGGGGATATCTGTGGGAAAGAAGACATCTGTCCCCTGAACAACCATTACACATTTCAGAGCCCTGCTTCCCGGGAAGGGGCCGGACATCACCTGTTATGGGAAGTAGAGACTAAAGCTTAATTTTGCTTTGCTTCGCTTTGTGCGCGTGACCTTGTCTTTTTTTGTTTGCTTATTAAACTGCCTTTACCAAAACCCACAGGATGCTTTTATCTCATTCTCAACCCTCTTGTCATGCTGTAGGAGCTGTGGGGGGAGGACGTGATAGCGAACCTTGGTGGGTACCTGGCGCTTGGCCAAGATCCACCCACCACAAGACATTAAACATTGCTGGCCTCAATATTTATCCCTAAGGGATACTGTTTGTAACAGGGTACTAGCTGAATATTGTGACAACGTTGAACACACTTTGAGCTTGATGGTTTAGTATGTTTTCCACCCACCTTATTGTCTACTTATCCAAACAAAAAAAATCATCACTTTGCTTATAGGGACACTATGAAAGACCATGACCTTGGCAAGATCATGTCAATGCAATACTATTTTTCTTGTTCCCAGAGCCATTTATCTCATTGCAGAAGGCAGTAAGGTTAGCTAGGAATGATATACCCTCACTGAATCTGTGCTTACCATTCACAATAATCTTGTACTTTATGTAGCCATAAATGGCTTTGAGAAGGGTTTGTTCCATGACCTTCCCAAGAACTGAGGTGAAGCTGACCTAGATCTTTTTTCTTCCTCTTGGAAATGGTCATAGAAGTTTTTTTCTTTCAGTCATTGGGAACTTCCCTCATTGCCATGACTTCTGAAAGGTGGTATGCAGCAACCTCGTCCACCTCCTACAGGTGCATGCCACCGTCCATGCTTGCTCAGGCAATGTTCTTCTATTGCTCCTCTTTTTACCTTCTTTGTACTTCCAACTGGCATATTAGTTCAGTAAGGTGTTTCTTATTTCACACAGAGTAGTTTCTTGTGGAGAAGGTTGAGTTAACCCTATACAAAAGAGGTTAAATTCATTTTGTGAAGCATGACAGAAGCACTCATACATTTCTTATGGAGTTAAAGGTACTAAAGTTCCATTTGTAGGATTGAAGAGAAGTCAATGCTTCTTGGACTACTAGAAGAGTAATTAGCTGGCAACACTTAAGTTTCAACTCTTGGTGTAGATGTCTTGTCTCAGAAAGAATGTATACCAATTTTGTGTATTATGAGTTGTATGTATTATGTGAATTTATGTATCATAGCTAGAGCTGGGTTCACAGGGTTAAGTTACTTTTAGGGAGTATGGCTTCCTTTGAAATATTCTTTCATCTTTCTGTTTTGCTTCAGACTCCGTAAACCAGCCTTATTTGGACAGTGCATGACCTTCATCTAGCTTATGAAGACCCAGAACAAGAAGGCACAGAGATAGTGCATCAGAAGCCGTGTAATAGAGGAACACAAGGCAACAGGGAGAAGAGTGCCTCTTCCAGCTAAAACCTGAGACACAATAAGTTGTGCTCAAGCCTACTGCTATTACACTGAATTTAGACTTATACACTCTCCTATCAAAGTCAATGCTCAAGAATTGGAGTCATTGCTATAGCAGTAGGTTGGAGAGAGAGTAGGTTATAACTTTTGGAGAGAGTTGATATCCAAATGGAAGGGATTGAAAGGTTTAAAAAAAGTCCCCAAAACACTCTGAGAGGTAGACATCAAGATCTAGATATTTATTAAGAAAATCCATGCAAAATAAAGAAGCATTCAGATGAGGAGTTGAGCAGACCACAGAACACCAAAACAAGGTCACTTTGTTGGCAGCTCAAGATGTTCCCAAAATGTAGGAGATTTGTCATCTGACTGCACTGCAGTTATGAAAGAATTTACAACAGGAGAATTTTCTATTAGAAGCAAATGAACTTGGATCTTGAAGCATGCACAGGACAGGCAAAACGAAAGGTGGAAAAGCACAGCCCACATCATAGAGCTTTTACCTTGTTGACAGTCATGAAGGGTATGAACCTGCAACTGCATGTCAGAGTGAGTCACAAGAACACCAACTCAGTTTTGCTACTGCCTTTTGTAAGCAGACAGTGTAGAAAGGTAGAGCATCTTTACAGAAATGTCACTCATTTTTATGGAATAAGAGAAAGTCTCACTAGGTCATGAAGGACTCATCATCTTAGAGAGACTAATGAGATTAAATCTGTCCTCTCATTCAGATCCTGTTTTGATTTCTTTTTGGCTGACTAGGACTGGTCTCTGTATTGCTTTCTCAGTGCTCTTTGGTTCTGAAAGGTGGAAGACCTGTCTCTTTTTGCAGGATATAAACATATAAATAAGGTAAAGTGCAGAGAAGAGCAATGCATTTATTTCCTGATTACCTGCCGTACAAACGGGATTGACTTCTCTTTCACCTCATGCCTTTTAGCAGTGCTAATGTAAACCACAAAATCATTCAATCATATCCAGAGAGACTTAAGAAAGATTATGACTTGCAGTAAGGAGTTAATCAACTGTAGTAATAACTGTAGGGTCAGAATTACATGCATCAATTTAAGACTTCGCAGCTACCATTAACAAGAAGCAAAATTACATATTGAAACATTCATCTGTTCATTTCATTTATTAAGGAGCCAGTGGTCGTTACATGTTCTCCTGACTGACTGTTAAATTTCACCCATTAATATGATTACTTTACATATATAACTGGGCAGCCCTGTAATGCAGTATTGCCAGTTCTTTGTAAGGAGTTTGAAAGGCCTCAAGATTAAGGCTTCTCAGGTCTGCCTTGTCAGAGGGTTTCTTGTCCTGCCTGCAGCTTTGTTTTACTTGCTTTAGCCCTGACAACAATTCTTCTTATTGACCAGGTGTCTAAGGCTAATTTTTTTTTTACTTTTGTTTTTCTTTCTGGTTTACAGACATAGTTTTATACAGATAGCAGTAACAAGCAGTTACTTCATGCAGAATGAGATATATACAATTCCCTTGCTTAGTTTACATCCTTTCTGGGTGATTGTTTCATAATTCACGTATCCTTGGGATACATTGTTAACAGCAACATCTGCTATTAAGGCATCCAAAGAGCCTTGTTTTTGTGAAAATGAAATCTCTATCACAGGTATGTTGAGGGTGGAGGGATGTTTTTATTGTTGAAATAAGAAAATTTTAATTATAACCATATATTCTGGATATAATCCCAAAACAAGGGACCCAGTTCAGAATCCTTGATGTTAAATATTCTTTAGCTCTGAGAACATTTATGTGAAAGCATGTTTTTCTGTTAATATAGATCATGTTCACAGGCTGGAATTAAGTGGGTAGTTCTTCCCCGTGCTTATACCACTTGCATCTATACAGAGCAATTTGGTAACTGTATTTGAAAAACAAGAGCAAATGACACATGTAAGGGACCAAACCAAGGTTCAGCTATAGGCACTTCAGTCTGTTTCCTGATCAGTAGTGTTTCAAATGAAGGATGTGTGTGAAAGTGCATTCTGCTCTGAGATCTTCTTTCCAGAGTGTCATCGATGAAATACCAATTACCACCTTGTAATTGCTACACTTGTAAATATGGTTGTTCATATGGTTGGTACAAAAATTCTCCCTCTCTCCAGCTTCAGCCATGCTCTAAGGCATTTCATAAGACTAATTTCAGCAGATTACTTCTACTGGACCCAAGGTGTCTGTGTGTGCAGACATAGCTAGAAACAAACTGTAAGCAGAAATTGTTTACACTAGTAATAGGATCACA
The DNA here is from genome assembly GCA_013396975.1 of Bucco capensis. NCBI lineage: Eukaryota > Metazoa > Chordata > Aves > Piciformes > Bucconidae > Bucco > Bucco capensis. The sequence goes on from VWZO01012444.1 coordinate 44,280, forward strand.
AAGCTATCAATACCAAAAGGTACATCAAAGGTATAAGATCTAAGATCATACCCTGCTTTTGCATGGCACCATCTATTTAAAGACTGTAAAGTGCTCACTAATTTTAGCCTTGCAGCAACATGGAATATCTTACTTTATTGTAGTCTAGGAGATCAGGCTAATATCCAGCAGCAATGTGTCTTTTATTATTTTTTTAAGCTACTGTATAAGCTTTTGTGTGAAATACGACCACAACAAATAGTGTGTGCAATCCATATTAAGTCTTTCTTGTATTGCTCAGATTTTGGAACAAGCCTGTTAAATATACTTTGTGTATTTCCACCCATGTAACATAGACTCCCATGTATATAGACCATAAACCGCTCAAAACCAGCCCTGTAACTGGAAAAAAATGAACTCATTAGGGATTTTCATGTGTAGCAAACATGTTTTTCTTTGTTCTTCTAAATCACCAAATTAGAAGATAAAAGGGAGTACTTTTTAGTATATGAAAAGATACATTTTTATACTACTTCTGCAGGGTCTTTGAAATTATGTTTTTCTAAATAAGGAGACCAAAACAACCCAAAAGTTGAAGAAAGGAATTAGATTATGATTTAGAAAATGAATACACATACATTCAGTCTAAATGTAAAAAAACCATACAACCTAAAACCAAACAACAAAACAAAACCTCAAAATATTTGTAGAAAGAAGATGCTTATAATTTGTAAAGGATTTAAAGTTAAAATCATGGTACACTTATTTTAGGAGGAATAAACACAGTGATCAGAGACTTTTTCTCAGAGTAGAGTCCCAAACACATTAGGACACACAGTCTTCACTGTTTCATGAAGATTCACAGAAATGTTAGCTGTGTTTCTGACCTTCCATTTATTTGGATTGTTAAATTAAATGTTTAGTTTACCTTGAAGCAAAACTTAAGAAATCACTTAAATTAATGAAAATTACATAAAACACTGTGTGCTAGGTCACAAGCAAACCAGCCTATGGGGTTGGGGAACAAGTGTGCTACAATAAGATTTCCATTTTGTTTTTAAATAGAAGAAATTGCTTATGGGCTGACTTCTGTTTATTTTCGTGTTTGAGTCAATGCTAAAAAGGTTTGTCACATCTTTGAGGCAGAGGAATAGATGAGTAGAGCAGTAAAAACAGAGGGTTAAATGCTGTCTTTCAGTGGCTCAGGTTTAAATCTGGCAGAGGTTTAATACCCAGAGAACCAGTCACAGCTGTCATGTCTTGCAGCTCCTGCTTGCTGTTCCCACATGCCAGGGCAGGCCGTCAAGCGGCCACACAGCAAACTTCTTTTGGAAACCAGTGCTTATCCTGAATGAGCTTTCCCCTACACTCCCACACCTTCATTTTTGCCTTGCATCATTTTAATCGGTTCATGAACATTGGGTCCAGCATATAGATAAGAGTAGAAATGACCTTTTCAGCAGCAGCAAAAACATGTTACATTAAACTGACTGTGGAATTTAAGTCAATTCTTCAGACACTTTCCAATTATTTGTAAAGTCTTAATAAAGATGTAATCCTTCATGAAAATAAAAAAGACTATAGCTGGGCTTGTCATAGTACAGTAAGTAGAACTTTGCCAACTAAAATTCATATTTATATTTTTTGAAAATCAAGATCTCTCCTAATCGCAAAAAGAAAATTACATTGAATTTCAGAAAAACTCCACGGTGTTTATAGAATCTGCTACCAGAGGATTTAAAAAGCAGCCTTTTCCTGTGCATTTACCACTGGAAAAATACATGGCATATCCATATGCTGTTACTTCCCATGTTTCTGGCTTTCTTTTCCTACATCTTTCTGACTGCTTATATTGTATATATTACAGGGTATCTGTAAAGTAATGAAACCAAACACTATCAGTATTATATTGGACAATAAATGAGAACCTGTGAAATTAAGACAAAACTCATCAATTGGATCCAAGCCAACCTGGTAAACCATAGTAAACTAAAAGGGAAAATACAAAGAAGATGCAATAAATAGAAGGAAAGAATCATACCAAATACAACTCTTACTTTTGTACAGCACCCACAGAGTTCAATCATAAATATTCAGCCATCAGACTAAAAACCACTTCTACAGATTTTTCTATGTAATAACTTCTTTAGACCAGGTACAGTTTATATCCTTATTCTGAATTTGTAGAAAGTCCTGCAGAAGCCTTTGGGCAGTGAAATACTTTCCTCTTTATGAGTGGGATCATGAGCTACACTGGAGTTTAACCCAAGGAAAATCATACACATTCTAAAATAAGCAAGTATCCAACCTGTCTAAGAAGGACAGCTATACACATACAGGTCAGGAGGGCATTCCCTGCTATATCCAGTACCAGCTTTTCCCACAGGCAAACTGGGAAAAGCTCCTTGTCAAACTCACTCCAAACACATAACAGTAGTAAAGCCCTCAAACCACCCCTGGGAAGAATTTATCCATTTCCAATACATCCAACCAACTACATCAAGACACAACCAGCAGCTGGAAACAAGAACAAGAAAAAAGCCACCACTGACAACAAAAGTCCAAATATTTAGTGTATAGAGAGAAAAGAAATCACAAGCTCCACCACTAAATTGCAAGAATACATGACGACTCCCTGGGGGCTGCAGCTAGTATGCTCTTCCAGGTTTAAAGACCTAGCAAATGTAATGAAAAGGAGAGGTAGAAAAGAGTCAATGGTAATCTGTCAAAGGATACTTCTTTTTTATAAGCCCTGTGGAGAGATTCTGGTATAGTATAACCATGAAAAACTACCAAACCTCTTCATTTTTGCTTAGGCTGTGCTTGTCTGTTGTCTCATACACAAAGTAGTTTGAGTTGCATCAAATTCATCAAAGCAGCTTTGAAAATCTATTTCAGATTTCTTCATATAATTTAGAACAATTTTTTACAGAGACTCAGATACTTTGGATCCAGATTTCTATACTGCACACCAGTGGTGCATGTAAATATACTTAGTGTAATTTTGAAGTTGGTTAGCTGTGTTTTTTACAGAAAACAGAGATGAACGTGGTTTACTTACCTGAGAGTCTACTCAGATTGTTCATAAATAGTCCAAAGTCCTTTAATGCTATCTCTGAACTGCTGACATCACCTGTGATATCCTGAGAAAAAGTGATCTTTCACTGTCCACTTTAAAGGATTACCTATATTGACCTTGCTTGCTAGAGTGCTCAACGGAAGCATGTGACCAGAACTTTGCTTTTAGCAGTGGTTATGAAAAAGTAGATATATTTGCAATGAAATAAATCAAGGAATTTTTATTTTCTTTCCCTGCAGGCATTTGTAGTTATTATTCTCAGTAATCTAATTCAATTAAGCTCAATTTTTGCATTCACATTTTTTAAATCTGTCTTTTAGTAGAATTTGGTCTTATATAATATAAACCCCCTTGAATTAGATTACCAAAAATAGGATAAGTAGACAGGTTTAGAACGTGGAATTGATATTCATGGAGTATACTAAATAATTCCTGAAACTTTCAAGGAACTTTAGCCTTCTTTCCTGCAATGTTTTTCCTTGCACAGAGAGATCATACACCAAATGTACTAATGTACATGTTTTTTCCTCAAGTTTTACACTTAAGAACTGCACCTTGGCTGTTCAGTGAATCTATTCTAAATCTATTCCCCAATTAGATCAGGTTGCCCAGAGCCCTGTCAAGCCTCACCTTGAATGCCTCCAGGGATGGGGCCTCAACCACCTCCCTGGGCAACCTGTTCCAGTATTCCACCACCCTCGTGGTGAGGAAATTCTTTCTAATATCCAGTTTAAATCTACTCTTCTCCAATTTAAAACCATTGCCCCTTGTCATTTCACTCCAGGCCTTTGCAAACAGGCCCTCTCCAGCCTTCTTGTAAGTTCCCTTTAGGTACTGGAAAGTCACTAGTAGGTCCCCCAAAGCCTTCTCTTCTCCAGGCTGAACAATCCCAGTTCCCTCAGCCTGTCCTTGTAGGAGAGGTGTTCCAGCCCCTGATCATTCTCATGGCCCTCCTCTGGACCTGCTCCATAAGGTCCATGTCCTTTCTGTATTGAGGGCTCCAGAAATGGACACAGTATTCCAGATGAGGTCTCACCAGAGCAGAGTAANTGGGGGACTGTGTCAAAGGCCTTGCACAAGTCCAGGTAGATCACATCCACAGGTTATCCCTTGTCCACTGAGGTAGTCACAGTATCGTAGAAAGCCACTATGTAGATCTAGACTGCAAAGCCCAGACAGCTGGCCATATTGTCTTCTCGTTTACATGTATACCTCCTCAGTGACACTGGGCCACTGAATGAATAACTCCAGCAATTGTGAAAGAGTAAATCTGTCCATTACTTAAATTAGAAATGAGCTAACTTCAGTAGGTTACTAGTAGTCTTGTATTTCATATATTGCAAATGTAGTTTCTTGGTCACAATAATTAACCTTAAATTAAGAAACTGCTGGCTGTGAAAATACAGCTATTTTTAAAAATGCTAGCTGAGTGGTTGTCTAGTGATGAGAAGTTGCATGGGTGGCCTAATAGAATTCAAGGCATTATTTCACAACGTGGCTCTAAAAAACAATAAAAGACATCATTCTCTGTTCTGATCCTCACCATTATATGAAAAGACATTGTAAACAGTTACTGGCAGGAATGTATATCAGCTAGAGTAAGGTGAATATCAGTACACACACAAGCAATCCATTTCTTTCCTTTTGAGCACTATCCATCCAAATCGCTTTCAGATAATGTAGATCTTTATTCAAATCATTTACAAATGATAGCAAATAATTTACATTTTAAAGAGAAAGCTCTACTAGGTGAAGGTTCTGCTTGAATATTTACATACACTTTAACAAGTCTGTTCTAAGGCTTTTTTCAGTTGTTTGAAAAGCCACCATGTACTGAAATAGTTTGAAGCTTTGGCAAGGTACAAGGCCTATCAGTTTTTAAGAACCCTCTAGGGAGTGGAGGTGATGCGTCCTTTCCTCTACCTAGTTAATGTAACAAAATTATTTTTTTTCTTCATAGTCTTTCATAGTTGAAAACAGTGATGCTTTTTATTTAGAGGGGTTGAGCATATTTTTATCTCTTCCAGAGATTAGGAAAGCATTCTTTACTATTTGCATGGCACATTGTGTGTCTGTCTCATTATTGCAGGGGCACACAAATGACCAAAGAAACACCAAACATCAAAAATGCTACACTCTGGAAAATAGCACAGTGACTCCAACTACATCGAAAATGCTTTTTGATCTGAAGAATGGTAGTGAGAATTTGGTCTGTTATTACAGTACAGAATGCATTTCGATCTCACTGAAGAGAAACAGGTTTTAAAATGGACTATTAGAAAGCTCTTAAAAAGAGAAATGCTCCTGTCTAGTGAAGCAAATGAAAACAATCTTATTGATCTAATAGAAACCGAAGTGGACCCTCTTTACTCATTATCAGTTGGTAGTGGACACTTTTGTTTGCATCAACTACTACTGCAAACCAAAAATACTTTCATTAGGATCAGCTATTTATGTTGTGCAATAATCTACTCCATATGAGTAAAGGTATCAGAACCATCCTGATCATTTGATCAAAGGTTCTGTATACCTGGTGACATTTGCAAAAGTTCTGATTTTTCATATTATTTGGATCCTGGTGACTGAAAATTAGGAATTCTACTTCTTAGAATTTTGCAAACACTAATTGCTAAAACACATTTTAATCCTCCCTCAGAGAAGCAGAGAAGAACTCTTTGTTTCATAAGATAAAAGTGAAAACAGAGCAAAAGAGGTTCGTAACTTTTTATTTATGTAGGGTGATTAGAAGTGTGCTGTTCTTAACAATTTAGGCAAAAAGCAAACTGAACTGTTGGGAACATGGAATTTCTGCTGTAATCTGTGTGAGTAACAGAAAATAAGCACCTACAGACTAGTGCATTAACCTGAAATATACAGTCATGTTACTTCAGCAGAGCTGATGAAGGCAAGCCACAATCTCTGGTCAGTATGGGTTTGATGGGTGGACCGTTCGGTGGATAAGGAATTGGCTGGAGGGACGCAACCAGAGAGTTGTGGTTAATGGCTCTATGTCTGGGTGGAGAGCGGTGACTAGTGGTGTCCCTCAGGGCTCGGTTTTGGGACCGGTGCTCTTTAATATTTTCATTAATGACCTGGACGTGGGTATGGAGTGCATCCTCAGTAAATTTGCAGATGACACCAAGCTGATNTAGTGCATTAACCTGAAATATACACCATTCTATATGATATGATTCTATATGATATAAGCCACAATCTCTGGTCATTCTCCTATCACCAGAAGTTTCATGGACTGCTCAAAGATTTTACAACAATGGTGGTAATCCAGCAATGCTGAAACCAGAAGTTGTAAAAGATTTGGAATTTTTCCTAAAATGAAGGCTCATGGTTATTCTGAATCTCGGAGAGAAGTTCTGAACAATCATGAGTGAAGCATAAAATGATTGAGATCTTCAGAAAGAGACTATGGCATGCTATCAATAATCCTTCTGCATTGAACTCTTAAGTTTCTTGCAAGTCTATGTTTTCTACCCTGACATGCAAGATCATGCCATTTTCTTTTGCACAAGACCACACAGTAAAGACAGAGCTCAAATGGGACTGACAGCATTATACTGAAATCTGCAAATTGTACAAATCACCCTGAAACAGGAGGACCACTGTTTTAATAAACAGTGTGGTAACAAATAAAGTGAGTGTCTTAGTGGTTGTTGTAACAGGCAATGCTTTAAAGGGATAACTTTTCCTAGTTAATGTGATGATTACATTAGGGCAGTAGAGTTGATTCAATGTTTTCCTAGCAATTTCTGACAGTCATGGAGCTAAATATTTCACATATCTAGTTATGCAACGTCATCCATAACTCAGTGTTTTTTGCCTGCCCTTCTTAAGTATCGTGACACAGTGAGTCATGAAGGTTTTTCTCATCTGCCTGTGTTTGATGCCCAACAAAAGTCTCCTTCCCATTTACCTCTAGGATTCTGCAGATTTTGGTTTTTCCAGCTATGGACAAGAATATTTAAGTGTTTTTGAAATCAAACTCAAACTGAAAATCTGAGGCATGTAAAAATTGGACACTGCTCTGGAAAAATTTTAATATGTAGCCTAGGCACATGGCACAGTTCTGGACCAGAGGTGTTAGACAAGATAATAAGCAGTATCCAGAGAATAAAACAAGTGGAAGGATGTGTGAGTGCACGCACATGTGTATGGTCTTTTGTATCTATATACACGTGATTTGTATCTATATATCTCCTGCTATGTCACTAAAGATGTCCCAAGTGTTTGGCTTGCTTATTTCCTTCTTTTTTCATCATGAGTACTTAGTATAAATCCCTGCATCCACTACTCTATTTTCTGTATGAAAGTAATCCATCTGATCTTTTTTTTGATAAGTAGTATTTTCAATACAAAGTCTTTCATCAGAGTCACTATTCATTGTCAGTTTTCTAAAATAGTTGCTCCCAGAAACCAGTCAGAGCTATAATTAATATACAAGAAATACCCTGGGATTCTTCTTTTTCTGCACTGCAAACAAAACATTTGTTTTTGGGGGAATGTTCATGTATCTAGGAACAGAAGAGAATGTGGAAATCATAGGAGAGCCTGCAGGGATTTATTTAGACCAGGTAAATCTGGGTACCTGAGTGTCCTAGTTTGGAGGACAATTTTGGGGGAAACGCAAATAAGAATCAGCAGTCCTTCACGTGACAAGCTGCGGAGGGCGGACAGACACCAGAGTTGGTGGGAAGGGGGACTAG
>VWZO01012448.1:0-27860 GCA_013396975.1 Bucco capensis
CAGTCTGTATTCATGCATGGGATTGCCTTGATCCAGGTATAGAACCTTGCACGTGGCCTCGTTGAACTTCATGCAGTTTGCAAGAGCCCACTTCTCGAGCCTGTCAAGGTCTCTCTGGGTGACATCCCTTCCCTCCAGTGTGTTGACTTCACCACACAGTTTGGTGTCATCAGCAAACTTACTGAGGGTGCATTCAATTCCACTGTCCATGTCACCAACAAAGATGTTCAATAGCACCGGTCTGAGTACTGACCCTTGAGGAACACCACTTGTGACACATCTCCATTTGGACACTGAGCCATTGATCACAACTCTTTGGGTGCAACCAGCCAGCCAGCTCCTTATCCAACGAGTGGTCCATCTTCTTTTACGGAGCACAGACTCAGCTCATCTAACAAAAAATCCAGCTCATCTAACTTTGTATTGCTCACAAGAAGTGCCTAGCAAACACAAAGATACTTAGAAAAATAGCTGTCTTGTCAGCAGACTGAAATTCATTGTGCAGGAACCAGAACTCCAACTGAAAAAAAAAATCAGGGGTGCACAAATTGTAAGAGGCTGAAGAGCAGGATAAAAGCTGGAAACATGACTTTAGCATGCCAACTACAATTTAAAAGACCAAGACAGCAAATTACTATGTCCTTTTCAGAGTAGGTTAAATTTCTGCATACCCTGAAAATCTGAAATGAGTAAGGTTTTCAGAAGGTGCAAGCGTGTCTTCTGTGTATTTGACAACACCAGAAGGCTAATAGGTATTTCTCCCACACTCAGTGGAAGTAGATGTGGCCTCTTGGACTGATGGCTCAGTCATCAGTCTGATGACTTGTGACAGGAAGGACTGGATCAGATCTCCATGGGGGGAGGCTAGAACAACATAATACCCAGCTTGTTGCTGATAGAGTGGTACCTGTGCAAGTCCAAACCACATTGCAACAAAGCAGTTCAGCTCCATGGAAATAAAACCGAAGTACTGTCAGACCTAAGCCTTCTGAAACTGAGGAAGGCCAGTACGAGACTGACTTTTATATCCTGAAATTTTAAGAATATGTAGGGATTTCTACATTATATCCTCCAGTCTTCTACAGCAGCACTTCTAGTCACTTGTACCTATGGACAGTTATTGCAATAGAGGCACATACACCATAAAGCAAGTATCTGACAATGCTGACAATAACCTTAAAGTACTCCCTGGACACTGAGAGGTGAATGCATCAAGATAACACTCCTGGTTCTTTCCTCCAGAGCCCTCCTCCAGAAACACTCCTTTTTATCTCCTTGAAGACTGAAACCTGGATGTATTCACCAGAGGTTTGGAGCTGAGAAGCTCTCCAGGAATAAAGTCATGAAAAAAAGGAAACAGACTGGAATGACTGAAGTGAGCCAACTAGGCAAGCTGCCCTGCTGAACCTGTTGTTTGTGAACAGAGGACTTGTGAGTGATGTAATGGTTGGATGCCATCTTGGGAATAGCAATCGTGAAATGGTAAGAGGTTTTGATTTTCAGAGAAGAGTTTTGGTCAGCAGAACTGCTACCTTTGGCTTGTTTAGGAGACAAGTTCAGAGAGTCCCTTGAGAGACAGTCCTGTTAGGGCAAAGGGGTCCAGGAAAGCTGGATGTTCTTCAAGAAGGGAATCTTAAAGGTGCAGGAACAGGCTGTCTCCATGTGCTGAAGGGCTAGCCAGCAGGGAAGAAGACTGGCCTGGCTGAACAGGGAACTTTCACTGGGACTCGGTAGAAAAAAAGAGAGTTTATCACCTTTGGAAGATGGGCAGGCAAGGAAGAGCACAAGGATGTCATTAGGACCTGCAGAGAGGAAATTAGAAAGGCAGAAGCCCAGCTAGAACTCAATCTGGCCATTGTTGTAAAAGACAAAAAAAAGGTTTCTGTAAATATACTAGCAACAAAAGGAAGGCTAAGGATGGGGGGGGGGGNTGTGGAGGGGGGGGGGGGGGGGGGGGGGGGGGGAAGCACTAACAAAGGACAAGAAAAAGGCCTTCTTTGCCTCAGTCTTCAATAGCAGACCAGTTGTTCTCCAGGTATCCAGCCCCCTGAGCTAGAAGATAAGGACAAGGAGCAGAATATATAATCCCTTGTAGTCCAAAGGAAAATTATTAGCAAACTGCTGCAGTACTTAGACAAACAGAAGTCTAGGGGGTCAGATGGGATCCACCCAAGGGTACACTGAGGGAGCTGCTGGAAGTGCTCATCAAGCCCCTTTCAATCATTTACCAGCAGTTCTGGCTAACTGGAAAGGTCATAGTTGACTAGAAGTTAGCCAATGTGACATCCACCTACAAAAATGTTGGAAGGAGGATATAACTACAGGCTTGTCAGCCTGACCTTGGTGCTGGGCAAAGTTACAGAGCAGATAATCTTGAGTGCCATCACATGGCATGTACAGAACCACCAGGCAATCAGACCTAGTCAGCATGGGTTTATGAAAGGCAGGTCCTGCTTGACTAACCTGATCTCCTTCTTAAACAAGGTGAGCCATTCAGTACATAAGAGAAAGGCTGTAGATGTTGTCTACCTAGACTTTGATAAAGCCTTTGACAGTTTCCCACTGCATTCTGAGGAAACTGACTGCTCATGGCTTGGATGGGTGCATGGTTTGCTGGGTAAAAACTGGCTGGATGGCTGAGCCTAAATAATTGTGGTGAATGGAGTTAAATTCAGTTGGTGACCAGTCACAAGTGGTATTCCCCCAGGGCTTCTGGCCAACAGCTCACTCCTCCCAGCACTGGCATCTGCCAGTAGTGCTGGGCAGAGCCACTCAAGCATTTTGGATAGGGCTGGCTGCAGCTCTGCACGCCAAGATGTAGAAGAGGGCCTGGGCTTTAGTTCCACTGGCAGTACAATCCCTGACCACAGCACAGGGGAACTCCAGCCAAATGCAGCCTGAAGCACAGGCCAGGTGCTGAACAGAGCAGCACTTCTCCTGCCCTTACCTAAACCTTGCTTCCAATCCACTGCAGAATTTAATAGGGAGTTCTGTTGAAGCTCTTCTTTCTTGTTTGATGCTTTAGTTAAGCTTTTGCTTTGTTTACTTGCTTTTGCTTCTGACTGCTTACCTTGAAACTTGGGGACAGAAAAGTATATTACCTTGTAAGCTGTTGCTGGTTTAGCCTCTTGGTTGTTTCTCAGCAGATAGCATATGACCAGTGCCTACAGTTACTGCACTTTCATCATTAGAACTCCCTCTGCAAAACGTTCCAACAGTACTTGAATGTGTTTTTCTCAGGCACTGGTTGGTGAATCCATTACTGGCAGGAAAGTAACCAGCGTGGGGACTCACGTAAGGGTAGAGACTAGCTACAGGATATTCCATAAGTAATTATGAGGATCTGAGCTGAGTAACATCCTCTGTGAGGAAGTAACTTGTTTAAAAGAGAAAGCGAACAGAAATGTCTACATTTCACAGCTGATACCAAGTTTCTCAAATTATTTGATTTGTAAATTTACTGAAAACCCAGAAAAAGTGTAAATTGAAACCCAAGTCTCTGCCATGCTTCTCAAGTAGAAGATCTGAGTTTCACTTCACTTTACCCACTACCTCCATCACTTCCTGTAACTACAAAACAGCAGGAAAGGAGTCCAAGAAGATACATCTGGTCCTTGAATCACTCAGTGCACATGTGATGTCTCTCATCTTGTAGTGCTCAGCACCCATATGCAGGAATCACTTCTCTCCACAAGAGAAGCCATTGGACTCATCACACACCCACCTCAGGGGTGACAGTAGGGTCTGCTCCCTTTGCTCCCCACAGATCACAGCTTGCTGCCTGTTGGAGACAGGGTCTCCAGGTTGATGAGCTCCACATGTGCCAAACTCTATGCCATGACCTGGCCTCTGAGCTAGGGTGGAAACTCCTCCTACCAAGTGGAAGGAACTGTGCAAGGATCACAATGGGGAAGAGGGAAAGGAGCATGGGGGAGGACAGAAGGACAGACAGATGGAAAGATCACTGCTGTTAATACAGGAGAGATACTGTCTGCCCTGCACAGTCTGAACCACTCCCTGCCTAGAAAGTGGGATGCTTAATAAATGTGCAGGGCAATTGGAAGAGGGGAAAGCACCAGCTGTCCCCGGGCAGCAAGTAGCTAACAGGAATCTTAAGTCTTTGCACACAAAAAAGACGACACAGCCCCCGCCAGGCTAGGGAAGGAAGTACATGAGACCACCGAAAACTCATTAGATTGTCCTAATACAGTGCACAAGAATTACCCTGCTATTCGTGCTATCAGCAGCTCTGAGTACTTAGAGGAACTTGGATCTTTCAAAATTCAGGTATTTCTGTGCTAGAGAAATATCCTCTTTACTAAATATTCAGTTTAAATAAGACAATCAGGCCTCTTACTGAGTCCTCAGAAAAAAACACACTCTTGACTCCCTCTCTGTGACTGACAGGAAGCCACACAATGACGGCTACTCATGGGAACTGAGTACTGTGTCCATCCTTTTCTTCATGTTCCTCAGGATTGTCTCTTTCACCTGTAAGGATCAAGCTTGCATGTTGAATGCTTGGTACTGTGATCCAAACTTGGGTCATGACAAGCAAAAAGACAAACATACTTGAAAGATTTGCAGGAAGATGTAGAAGAATTCAAACCCAGCATATTGCCCAATTCCCTATAACTCATCCCGTACTAGAGAAAAGTAAGGCTCAGGAGCACATAACTGAAGATAATGGCTCTGACTTCAGTGTGTCTCATTGCTCTGAACCACAGAGAATATTCTTTCACTGATCTTCTTGTATTAGTCTCTTCATGCACACACATCCTCCAAGAATGTACCTACTCCGCCCGCTCCAATTTTCTTTTCTCTCTTACCTTTTGCTCGCCTCTGTTTATCTTAAAGCCTTTCAGATCACTACCCCATACTTCATTCCTTCCTACCACATTAGACAAACTACTGCTTGTCTCCATTAGCTATGAGCTGGACCAACTTTGCATTTGAACTGAAAAGTGTATCCAGGAAATAACAGCTTCCTGTCAGAGAAGATCATCATCTTCCATCCTCCCAGCCCCACTCTCTCCTCACCTTATGCTTTGCTGCAGAAACCCTAAGCAGGATTCTTATTCCCATCTTGCCCTCATTTAGGTGTGGGCTACTTAAAACTGATAAACTAGAAGATCTTCAATTTGTATTAAAACCTCACACAGGTATCAAAGCTCCCAGGGAGCACCTGAGGAGCAGCAGACCTCCATGCATACTGCGCAACACTGCCATTGCTGAGCCCCCTTAAACGCTCAACTGCACAGCTCCAATGGTGACATGGTCTCTGGGCTCTTACACTGTGATATCTACAGCAAAATTAGAACTGTAGGCAGCATTTAATTAAACTTTGCGCATTTTCCCCACCACAGTAACCCTTGCAGATATGAAAGTGTATCTTTTCCCTGTTTGGGGGTTACTTATAAACTCAAATTCACCAGAAAATTCTTCTGTTAGATCTAAACTGGTAGTCATCTGAACAAAAGATATGGCATTTACTGGCTCAGAAAAAGTCATTTTTCTATCACAGCTCACAGTATGTTCAAAACATACTGGAATAACAGACTAGAAACAAAATTACACTTTTTACACTTTTTACCAGCCTAGGTCTTTGGTTGGAGCAGTCATACTGGCAAAAGAATACCCAGCTTTACCCAACAAGGCTTACCCTGGCTAGTCTTTGTTTCATCCATCTGTTAATTAGCTAATTACTAGTGCATTTGGGGCAGTCTCTTACGTAACTCATCTGGGTTTGTGTATTGAGCCTGGATTTTAAAAAATCCTTTGCTGAACTGAGAGCTAGCATTAAGCAATACTCACCAACTTCCACATTACTGATGTCTTCCTGTACAGTTCTCCCATCTCTGTAATTCATTTCAGCAGAATATCTTCTACAATCATATTCTTGAATCCTAACTAGTCTGATACTGTAACTAGACACACTCTCAGACCTGTTAACATATTCCTCATGGTACCAAAACTGAGAACCATTTGTCCAAGCAATTTCTGTGTTTTTTTCCAGACTATCTGGAAGAATTGCTTCAGCTTTGTCTCTGTTAGATTCAAGAACACGGATCCATCAATAAGTTCCATGATAACTTTAAATGTTTCCACTCCTGAGGTGAGTAAAACACATCTGCTTATTACTGGGATATTTTACATTCCACAGAATGTGACTACAAGCAGGAATATTCCTTATATCTCTTGTTAATTGGAAGTGTTCTTCTTTTGCGATCGTTATTTGAAATATCAGCCTGAAACCAATACAGAGAGATTCATTAACAGAGTACTTTAATATATTAACTTGTAATAAGATAGGGTTTTTTTCATTTTAATACTGTTTCTTCCATTCTATGTGCTTACACAGATTTTCCTTACTAGAGTAAGGTGAGCCAAGGCATGAGTAAGCTATAGGTTAATAGGACTCTACCCAGTCTTAAAACATTAATTGGTGCTGTTTGCACAAAACTTGTGTAAATTGAGGGCAGCCCTTTCACATTTTGTGTCTCCACTATATTCTGTGATCTTACTGCAGCTCATACACATATCTCAGGTAGTGGTAAAATATCACCCCCAAAAAGTTGCAGCAGCTTAAGGTGAGTTGCAAAACCTCTTAAGTAAGTAGGCACCACTTAGCTCACATTAACCTCTGGATCTGCATGAGTAAAGGGTCACTGGTACCACAGGAGCTAACCCTACACCCACAAGCAAATTGCTCTATGCCAGCCTGAAGCTGTAACCCATAGATGCTCACAAACCACCCTCATTTCCACCCTCCTTCCAACAAGGGCAGAGTAGAGAGGCAGAATCACGTCTCTAGATCTGCTGCTCATGCCTCTCCTGATGCAGCCCAGAATGTGGTTCTTTCTGGGCTGTGCGTACACATTGCTGGCTCATATCCAGCTTTTCATCTATCATGACCCCCAAGTCCTTCTCAGCACTGCGGCTTTCAAGGAGTTCCTCACCCGGTCTGTACTCATACCTAGGATTACTCCTACCCAGATGCAGGACCTTACACTTGGACAGAGCCCTGAGGGACACCACTCGTCACTGATCTCCACCTAGACAAAGAGCCATTGACCTCAGCTCTCTGGTTGTGTCCATCCAGCCAATTTCTTATCCACTGAACAGTCCACCCATCAAATCTACATCTCTCCAGTTTTGAGATAAGGATATGATGAGGAACTGTATCGAAGGCCTTACAAAAGTCCAAGTAGACGACACCAGTCGGTCTCCCCTCATCAAATGCCGCAGTGACTCCATCATAGAAGGCCACCACATTGGCCAGACACGATTTGCTGTTAGTGAATACATGCTGACTTCTTAGAATCACCCCTTCGTCTTGCAGAAATTTGTCTTGCAAAAATGCTTAACACTTTTTGCTGTAATAAAGATGGACAGCATGCTGTCTCAGATGCACCCTCCCCAGTGTCAATCCTTGCATGGTAATTGACATGTGTACTAATTAAACAGGCTCCACAAGCAGTGCAGGTCCCCAAAAGCATCCATTTCACCTACTGCAGATTTACCAGTGATGGCATAAGTCCTCTTCCTGTCTGCCTGCTACACTAAACTGGTGATGTTTCTTGTTACGTGGAAAAATGGCTGGTTGTCTGTATGTGGCTGAGTCTTTATATGGCCCTAAACAGCAGAAAGGCTTGCTGAACAGCAGCATCTAGCATTTCAGCTATCACTTTATCCTGGGCTCAAAGTGGAAAGATGTTGACTTGCACCACTAGTCAGTCACACTGGTCTTGTTAAAATCCGTGGGCTCTTTGTAATTCTCATGCTATGATGAAGGTGTGCGTGTGCATGCAGGTGTCTGCGGACGTATTTACATGCAGCTCTAGTTGAGCCTTTTGGTTTAAGATTTCATTGTTTGACCCTGAGGCAGTCATCATAACCAGAGAAGACTCACAAGAAAACCACCTGAGTGACTCCTGCCTCCTTTTGATAGGCTTGCTGTGTGAAACCTTCACAGAGTACTAGCCTCCAGTATTCTCTTCATTACCTGAACTGTTTAAAAAGTCTCCTTTGTTAATCATTTCTTCCCAGCACCCATAGACCACTGAAGCCCAAATAATTTGTATATACCATTACCTTTAGTGAGATAATGCATGTGCATGCTATTATAGGTACATAGTTTCACCTGGAACTTGTCAGGCCGTTGGTTCCAACTGAAGTGAAGCTGCAATGGGACCTGAGGCTGGTACATTTTACTTAGCATAACACAACTATCCTGATGAGGCTAGCAAAACATATATTTCAACAAATAACCACGTTAATATAGCTCAATGTCTGGATCAACCATCACCTAAAATGAAGTAATTCAACACCAGACTGCCCGAGGGAAGAAATGGGGAAACAGTGACCCCTTCAGTACATGAACTGCTCATTCTCCAGATAGCTGAGGACAAAATCTAGCTTTCTTAGCACACTCTGGGACATTTATCTAATCAAACAAGCAAACAAACAAGTAAAACAAAACAATTAGTTAAAGCTATACAAACAACAAGATGTAGCTTTTCTGTGGTGAAAAACAAGCTTTCAATGATAGATAATAAGCACCTCATTTGTGCTTCTCCTTCTAATTCTCACACAATTGTTCAGGGCATTTGTTGGGTTTGTGTGGCAAGGCTTTGGAAGCAGGGGGGCTACAAGGGTGCTAGAAGCTTGCCCCATGTCAGATAGAGCCAATGCCAGCTCCAAGATGGAGCTGCTGCTGGCCAAGGCTGAGCACAATAGCAACAGTGGTATCATCTCTGTGATAAAGTATTTATGAAGGGTGGAGGTGGTAGACAGCAATTGCAGCTGGGAGAAGAGTGACAATACATCAGAGAAACAGCTCTGCAGACCCCAAGGTTGGTGAAGGAGGAGGCACTCCAGCCACTGGAGCAGAGATTCCCCTGCAGCCTGTCATTAAGACCACGGTGAGGCAGGCTGCCCCCTGCAGCCCAGAGAGGATGATGGTGGAGCAGATACCCACCTGCAGAGGGCCCCATGTTGGAGCATGCTGACAAACCCAAAGGAGGCTGTGACCCCATGGGAAGCCCATGCTCAAGAAGGCTTCAAGGAAAGAACTGCCCACACTGGAGCAAGTTTGCTGGCAGGACTTCAGACTCTGCAGGGCACCCATACATTAGCAGTCTGTTTCTGAAGGACTACACCCTGTGGAAGAGACCTACACTGAAGCAGTTTGTGAAGAACTGCAGCCCACGCAAAAAAACCTACACTGGAGAAGTTCATGGAGGACTGCCTCCCATGGCAGGACCATGCTAGAGCAGGAGTAGAGCATGAGGAGTCCTCCTCCTGCAGAGGAAGGAGCATCACGGAGACAATGTGTGATGAACTAACCACAAACCCCATTTCCCAGCAGGGAAGGAGAGGAGGCAGAAAACTTTGGGAGTAAAGTTAGGCCTGGGAAGGGAGGGGACCTCTGGAGACCTCCGGTCCAACCCCCCTGCTAATGCAGATTTGCCTAGATCAGGTTGCACAAGAACACCTGCAGGTCGGTTTTGAAAGTCTCCAGGGAAGGAGACTCCACAACTTCTCTGGGCAGCCTGTTCAAGTGTTTCATCAAATTCAGTGGAAAGATGTTTTTCTTTATGTTTAGGTAGAACCTCCTCTGTTCCAGTGTTTGCCCATTGCTCCTTGTCCTGTCACTGGGCACCAATGGAAAGTGTCTGGACTTATCTCGAGGCCTGCCGTTCGGATATTTTTAAGCACTCAAAAGATCCTCTGATGTCCATCTTTCTCAGCTTTGTCAAAACAAATCACTAACTAGCCAGCTGAAGTTCAAAATCATCAAAACTCTGAAATTACTCTGAAGTAGAAAAGACAGAGCCAAGGCTTGCCGTGGTGGTGTTTCTGAACTAATACAGCTATTCTGAAATGCAAGAACTTTTTTTTATAGCAACTGTCAAGATTTAGGCAGTATTTTGACAGTGATCCAGTAAATACTGGCTTATCATTACATCAGTCTGGAGGCACTTTGCTTCCTTCTCTTTTCCTTGAAATATATTCTTACTACCCATTTTGTGGACGTTATTGCTTTCTGCATTTTTAAGACAGCCAAATCCTTTTCTGAAGATTTGTCCCAAATCTTTCAGTTTAATAACTTTCAATTTAATAACTTTCAGTTATTGAATTGTCTGCGGGATGCTACACGTATGGTAACCCATAATTGCCACATCTTGGTCACAGAATTACAGAAATATTGATCAGAAGAGACCTCTGGAGTCCAACCTCCTTGCTAAAAGCAGAACTATCACCAGCCATGGCTGGTGTCAGTGCCCTACATATATAGCCTGTTCAGCTGTGGCTTTGCCTAGCCAAGTTTCAAAAACCCTCAAGGGTGGATATCCAGCAACTAGGATTACTTTCCTCTGTCATCCTTTCACATACATTTGTACTTTGACTGTGAACATACTGAACTTCAGCTCTCCACATTTCTCAGCAAATGTGCTATATGCTGCAGGCATGACAAAGGTATAGCAATGTGTCTCTCAGTTGAACTATGTTGTAAATTGAGGAGGCTACATTTTTCCCTCTCATTCTATTTATGTATTCACATCTTGTTTTGTTGACGACCATCTCTCCATCTGCCCACAGCCAATGATACAACAGACTGTGAGTTTAATGACCCTGTATCAGTCATCACTTCTCCAACAGAAAGAGGTCTTTAATGCAAATTGATGCTTCGTCTCGTGGCTAGGCTTCGCAAACGAAGATCCAGNGATGCTTACACCTTAACAGTATGACAACATGAACCCTATTTATTTCTCTCAAGTTTAGAGCACACAGTCACTAAGATTTCAAATCACGTGTGCCCTGCTAGCAGTAGCCTGAAGTGGAAAGGGAATTTGAGGCTTTGAGAGTATTTTTCACTTTGTTAGCAGGAGAGATTTCCAGATTCCTGGGAAACCTCTCCTTCCTGTGCCCTCAGCTGGGTCCTCATCTCATGGCCAGCCTGTTTTGTGCCACAGCTAAGCACATACTATATTTGGGTGGTTTAGCTCCTAGAAAAGCTGGGTAATTTTCTATATTTTCACCTTGGAGCAAGCAGTGGCTTGAAAAAAACACCACCCAAAGAGGCAGTATATTTATCAGGACACAGGGGCAAGGTGAAAAGCTGCTGGTTTTTTATGGCCTCCTGGAATGAACCACATCTACTGCCTCCTGCCTGTCGCCACAGGGTGGTTTCCTCTGTGTTCAAACCCACTCTCAGTCCCCTTGTAAAGCGGCAGGGAAACCCAGATGTCACCATGCCAAGAAAATGGCAAACATCCAGGTCACCACAACAAGAAAAGCAGTAGTCCCGCAGACGGCTGGTCCTTGTCAGGTTTGAGGTGCAGCCCCCCAGAATCCCTCTTCTGAGGCTGAGGGAATGAATGACCCCACACCACACAAGAAAGCAGGCAGCTGGACTAGTGCTGGTGGCCTATGCCAAAGGGGGTGTTATCAAAATGAGGACTACTCTTAAGCGCAGAGCCATGTCAAGAATTGCCTTGGGAAAGAGCTGGCTTGTGCACCCCAATGCAACAGCTCTCTAGGGCCAGCAGTTGTGTTCCAGTGGCCTGAGGAGGGTCTCCAGGCGTGGGCTTAGCTTCAGAACTGCAGAGACCTAAGCTAACACTTCCCTGTTGCCAACTGTGTAGGGAGAACTTCTCTGACTGAAGGAAGAACTCATTTACACACCTGAGTTCACAGATTTCCTACTACATTTAATGAAAACATATGTCTACCTTCTTCCCTCCGGGTATGAGTTACATGGAGAAATTACAGAGAGCAACTACTGTGTCATAAAACCGTGTGTACATTTCTTTCCCCCGAGGAAATTCCAAATGAAGTAGTAATTCCAGAACAAAGTGACTTCCTATCTCTTCTCTTAGCTTGCATGGCATGGTGACTTCACAAGGAGCTGCTGTGTGACCTGTTTCCTACCATAGACAAGCACTACTCATCCCACTTCAACTGCTTCCCTTTGCCCTAAAGTTAAGCTTAGCAGTCTGATGTCAGAGCACCTGACTGCACCAAGGAAAAGCACTTTAGCAAATACAATAACCTGTGCATAGGCCATGAAACAACAGTGCTGTTTCAAGATCAGGTGTGCAGGGACCTGCCTCTGGGCGACCGCCTGCTGTAGAGGCGCTGGATTTAAAGCTCCGGAGCAGCGATAATAAACGGGAATAATCCACCCCTCCTCCGGCCTGACCCCGCCGTCCCCACACGCTTCCCCGGGTAACGACGTGCAAGGCATCGAGCTGAGATGCCCACGGCTGTATAGCTCCCCCGTCAAGGCGTGCTGGCCGCGGGGCGTAGCGGCTCCCGGCCAGGCCCCGCCCAGGAAGCGCCCTTTGCCCACGGAGCAGGAAGCGGCTGCCGGCGCCGTACGGCGGGGCAGGCTCCGGGCGGGAGCGGGAGCGGGAGCTCTGCAGGTAGGCATGGCGCTGCATGGCGCGGCTGGGCCTCGCTTCCCGTACTTGCTCGGCTGGGGGACGGGGAGGCAGCGAGAGACAGGGGCGGAGGTGCCCACGCAGGTCTGCGCCGGCTCTCGGAGGAGGCCAGCCCCTGCCAGAGTCTTTGTGTGTCGGCCCTGCGGAGAAAGGAGCTACCCGGAGGAGAACTAAAAATGCAGCTCGGAGAAGGGGAGGGCCAGCTTGCCCCTTTACAGACCGCACTCTGCTGTAGTTGTCACCCTTGCCTGCTTGCATCCCTTACCTAGTCATGCAGTTCTCCCTCTTCCATCCCATTTCACCTGCCGCAGTGTAAATGCAAAGAGCGTATCTTCCCCCAGTTTCCACCCAGTGCCTCTAACTGCTGTTGCAGACAAGCAGCTTTGCTTGTTCCTAAAAACTACATCGTACTTGCCCCCTCCTGGACATCCCCTGCCTTTGGGTTCTCTGGCTGTCACTCCACAGTGTCCCTCCCACTCCACCACCTCTGTCTTTCTCCCACCTTACCCCCAGCATCCTTGGCTGGGCACTGGGCATGGAGCTGGAACGAATCTGACAGTACAGGGAAGGAGACTCATCACACCCAAGAGAAATGCATGCAGCTGCATAATTAACTGTTTTCTGTGACAAAAAGCTCTTCATCTTTTGCTTTGAATGCAAGCATTATCTATCCTAGGTAATAGTTGGGGAGCAAATTTGAACACCTTCTTCTGAATTACAGGTTTGTGCTGTCATGCCTGGCGGGAGTGTGCAGAGAGTGCTTTGTCACTGGCAGTACATCAGGAGCTCGAGAAGCTGACAGTATGGAGCTCTGCACTAGGATGAGCCCCATAACCTCCACAGCTCTGTACAGCTATGGGAGGAATACAGAGCTGCATGCTCAGAAGACAACATAAGTAGCCAAGGTAAAGATGTAAATTGAAGGACCCTGCTACAAAATCTATATATGCTATCACAATGCTAATGCCAAGCCATAGGAACACTAGAGTGTATTTGCAAAGCGCCTGCTGGAGGTCTAGATTAGATACCCTTCTCTTGTTTTAGTAAAGCTGTGGATGTTGTCAACAATGACCCCACACACCCACAAACATGTTCTTTTGATTTCCAGATTCACACAAGAGCCCAATGCACACAAGCATATGCTTCTGCTAGTAACAGATGAGATCCCTGAAGGAATGTCCCCTCTGCTGATAAGGTTTGTGCCCTCCTTTCACAGAGACATGACTATGATCATGGGAAAGGAATAAACTCTTTCTTACTCCAGACTAGCCTTTTAATTCTATAAAGTTTATCTGCTTTCTGCTGACCTGAGCCTAGCAGCAGTGTGTCAGTGGCAACCCAAGCTAGGAATTTTTTGCAGGATCAGAAGGGAATTGCAGAATCACAGTATAGCTGGAAGGGACCTTAAATCTAGTTCCAACCTCCTTGCTATGGACAAGAGACACCTTCTGCTAGACCAAGTTGCTCAAAGCCCCAGCCATCCTGGCCTTCAATACTTCCAGGGATTAAGCATCCATAACTTCTCTGGGCAACCTGTTCCAGTGTTTCACCACCCTCACCGTGAAGAATTTCTTCCTTACTTCTAATCTAAATCTCCTCTCTTCCAGTTTAAAACCATTATGCCTCAACCTATTACTACACTTGCTGATAAAACATCCCTCCCCGCCTTTCCTGTAGGCCCGTGTTAAGTACTGAAAGGCTGCAAGAAGGTCTTCCCAGAGCCTTCTCTCCTCCGGGCTGAACAACCCCAATTCTCTCAGCCTGTCCTCATAGGAAAAGTGCTCCAGCCCCTTTATCATCTTTCTGGCCCTCCTCTGGACCTGCATGTTTGTCTTACACTGGGGGCTCCAGAGCTGGATACAGTGTGCTCCAGGTGGGATCTCATAAGAGTGGAGTGAGGGGGCAGGGTCATCTCTCTCAACGTGCTGGTCACAGTTCTTCTGATGCAGCTCAGGATATGTTTGGCTTTTTGGGCTGCGAGCACATTTTCTGGCTCATGTCCAGCTTTCCATTCACCAGTAACCCCAAGTCCTTCTCTGCAGGGCTGCTCTCAGTAGAGAAGGCTTCCTTCTACCTTGTCTGCTGCTTAAATATTTCCTCAGGTGGTGATTGTTGGCCATTTGTCAGATGCTGGTACCTCTTCTGAAATGCTGATGGATTTGCTCCGCCGAAGTTCCTATTTGTTGACAGCTTTCACAGAGAAGCCCTGTTGTTTGTGGTTAGCTGCCTGGGGGAAAGGTCTATGTGTGGACAGGGTTTAAACTCTTCCTGCTCTAGAGTGGGTGTGGGCCATCTGGTACATAATCCAGCCTGTAAAGAGCTTGGTCAGCTTGTACTGCCAAACTATTGCAGCAGAAATTCTCCATAGTGACAAAGTCCTCAGAGCTGTAAGGCTGCAGAAATCAACGTCCCTTTGTATATCAGCTTGGAACTGCTGGAAATGATCCATCTGCAGTGGTGGTCCACTTCAGCATTCAGCAACTATTTAAAGTAGGAACTCAGATTATTGACTTTTAAGGCTTTTTTTTAAGTCTCTTTTCTTACATGATTTTCTTTTCATCATAGTTTCTGCAGTTCAAGATTGCAGTCTTTCTCTTTTGCTTGCTCCCTTTCTTTCTGTCCAGCTTTGCCACATAGAATAAAAGACTTCAAGACTGGTGGTTTTGTAGTCACTGGCATCCACAGTCCAAAACTGTTCGCTCCTTCTTAGCTGTCTCCTTGATTCTGTCACTATCTAATCCTTTAATACTCATTACCTGTATTTAAATAGCTGTTCGTGATGGATGAAGTGGTCCAGGACCAGGCACCCATCAGTTTACAGTGTTTGTGTGCTCCAGATCCCATCTGTCCGTTTAATCAATTCCACATGGAGCTTGAGTTGCCCAGAGGTACTGGTTGTCCAGAGAGATTGCTACCTTGAAGCAGAGTTTGGGGATGCAACCCAGTATTAAATAACTATAAAGATTAAAAGGGTGAGAAAAAAGTAAGGGTTTAAATGCTTTAAAAATACTCCTGTAAGTGATCTCAGCTTTACCTGTGATGCACGTCAGTCTCTGGTCCTAGATTCACCCACATGGTATGCTTTCCTGGCCATCTTTGATTCTTACTTTTTAAAATAAAGTGGATTTTTTCTTACTATTGTATTTTCTTTGTTCTTCTGCATTTTTTGTGCAGCAACTGTTAATGCCTCTCCTTGATGTTAACTGTTCTTGCTTACTGTTTGGCTGGTTTGGGCCTTAAAATAGTAAATACTGAAGGAAAATAATCTTGTCCTTGGTACTGATCATGTTTGTAAGAGCGCCCTGCCCAGAAGTTGCATTCATGGTGGTTGCTGGAGCTCAGCAGGGATGCCCAGCTGGGAACTAACAGAATCCAGCTGGAGTAGACAAGACATCAAATTGCCTGTTTTGTTGAGTTTTGTCGCCTCACCCTGAGAGTTTTGGAAGAGAAAGAAGTGATGAGGTAGCAAGTAAGAGAATCAGGTTCTGAAAAGAGCCATTTTCCATTTAAAATTCTGGGAGAGTAATAAGTCTTTTGGCTATCATTACTAAAGAAATTTAAGTATGGCTGGGATTTGCTTTTTTGCTTCCACCTATATTTGTGATTGCTGTCAACCTATTCTGAGTCCAGCACATCTGATGCATATCCTATTATATATTGCTTATCAGAGGCAACCTTGAATCTCTTTTAAGGAAAATATCTGACACCAGGTACCTCAGGTAGTGCACAAGATGTCCATTAATGTTTGTTGCTCAGTTGATTCCATTCTTTTATGCAACCACTCTGTTTCCCATATTCAGCAGAGGCAGTAGGTTTTAAGACATATGTCAAGCTATTGCTGAATACTCAACTAAGATTACTTTTGTTTGCTTTTGTAAGAAGGATTCCTGATTGCTGAACCTGACATAACTGCCCAGATGGACCAAGAAGAACAAGGTCATGACGCCTTGGAGGAGACACACATGGGTGAGGAATAAGTTAGATGAGTTTATAAACACAGAGCAGGCAAAATGCTCTTTGAACTGTCTCAGTGTTATTTAAACCACTTCATTTCATGCAGCTCATACTGAAGCCTGCTTTTTACCCCTCAGGGCAGGCAGACAGCTTGCCTTTGTCAGCCTGTTGTTAAAAGTATGTATAAGAAGACAGAATATTAAGAAGACAAAAGGTGAAGATTTCTTAGGGGCAAGGAGATGCCTGTAGCATTGCCCTTGGCTCTGCTGTTCATGGCACATCTGCTTTGGGTTGCATATGGTTGGTCATAAAGCCACTTCTGCTGCTAGGTTTCCATTTGCTCCCAGTCATCCCTTTACTGCTTCTCTCATATGGTGCGGAGCAGGCTCCCTAGGATAACAGATTGCCCATTCTCTGCTGTGCCACTTCCCAGTGAGAATCACAGAGTCATACTTTTTTCCAGGTGTTGAGCTAGGTCCCCTTCCAGATCACCTTGCAAACGCAGATCTGCAGGATGTGTTGGCGGTGGGGTCCAGAAGAGGAGAGGAACGGTTTGGGGACAGTCATGGAAGTCAGTGTGGTTCCTCAGAGGCTCTGCAAGGTGGCTTTGAGGAGGAAGAGAAGGCTAATCTGCCTTGCTCTGAAATCTGCCTGGTGAAAAGGCAGGAGAGAAGGGTGGCAGCAGCCTCACAGCGAGCCCCTCGTGCAGAGCAGCCCACTATCTGCTCTGAGTGTGGCAAGGGCTTCAGTCGGAGCATCCACCTCATCCAGCACCAGCGAATGCACACTGGGGAGCGCCCATTCCTGTGTGGGGAGTGTGGCAAGGGCTTCAGCCAGAGCTCTCATCTTATCCAGCACCGGCGGGTTCACACAGGTCAGAAACCCTACACCTGTGCTGAGTGTGGGAAGAGCTTCAGCCAGAGCTCCAATCTCCTCAAGCACCAGCGTATCCACACTGGACTCAAACCCTATGTGTGCAGCGAGTGCGGGAAGATCTTCAGCGACAGCTCCACCTGCATCAAACACCAGCGTATGCACACAGGTGAGCGGCCCTACAAGTGCCCAGCCTGTGGAAAAAGCTTCAGCCAACACTCGCACCTCCTTCAGCACCAGCGAGCCCACGATGGCATCCGGCCTTACACCTGTGGGCAGTGTGGCAAATGTTTTGGGCAGAGCTCTGACCTCATTAACCACACTCGTACCCACACTGGTGAGAAGCCTTACAAATGCAGCCAGTGTGGCCGAGCCTTCAGTGGCAACTCCAACCTCATCAAGCATACCCGCATCCACACTGGAGAGCAGCCATACCGCTGCACCCAGTGTGGGGAAAGCTTTCGGTTCCAGCCCCAGTTGATGCGCCATCAGAAGCACCATATAGAATAGTTAGTGAAGAGGAGAAGGCCATGTGGACCCATAGGCAGCTACCTGGTGTTGGGAAGACACACAGCTGCTCCCTGGACATCTCATACAGGGCATGAATTTTGGGAGAGGGAGCCCTCAGAGCCTGTCTGCTTTTCTTCTGGGTAAATCTGTGAGCACTAGGCTGCTGCCAAAGTAGTGCATGTTCACTGTGGTGTGGTGGTTGGTCTGAGGCCCTCTTTTGGGGAGGGGGAAAAGAAATGTGCTTAAATGGTGTGGTGCTTTAAAGGCTAGAGAGGAGAACATAGAGACGTTCCAAGGATCAGTGCCTTTTTCTATTATTTCTAGTGGGGAGTGATTTTTAACCTCTTAAAAGCCAGCTGACACCTGTAGCTGTTTCTGTACAAGCTGCAGGGCTCTCCCCCACGGTAAGGCCTGCGAAACCTGGGATGGTTGCTCCCGTCAGAATCCGCCATCTCCCACTTGCTGGTGTTCTTGCTTTCAGGTGGTGTTTGCATCTATTTATTTTGAAGCCCCAAACACTGTGCTGGCTGCCTCTGTGTATGTGTTGTGGGCCCAGCTGATGCTCTGTTGGGGCCATGTCTACGGAACAATATTTTTGCTATGTGGTATGGTATGGCTGTTGACAGATCCACAAATTAGGCTGCTATCTGACAGTGTAGTCTTCAGCAGCAATTCAGTAAATTAACATCCTAATAGGTGTTTCTCTCAGATTCTTGTTTAGGTGCTTTTGTGGGTAGCACTTTATGAATGTTTTTACAAGGCTTTTTAAAGTATTTAGGATGACTTTTTTAATTGTGATCTTCTAATTGTCGGTTGATGAACAGAAAAAGGATGACATTTGAAAAATAAGCTGTCAGACTTCGATTTTATATTAAATGTTAAACATCTTTTCTTGCATAAAACTTTTTAACTCAAATGCTGTGGTTTTGTGTTAATGATTAGAAGGAGGTAATTACAATAATGATTTCTAGAATTTCTCTGATATTTTTGTGAGTGGTTTCAACATCTTTAATGATTACTTTCTAAGGAATATGGGGGAGGCAGTATTCTGAGAAAGAAGAAAGAACTGACCTCTGAGGAGTTCTTCACTTTGAGGAGGAGAATATTACTACTGGGAGCCTGTCCTTAAATGGAATTCTAGCTCAGGCGACTGCTTGTATGGGGGAGGAGAGAACTGGCAGTAATAACAAAGATGTTAATAGCTCTAGCACAGAAGAACTCTCTGTAATGAACATGGCAGTGTATACTGAAAAGCCTGTTCCACCCACAGAGCCAAAAGGGAAGAAATCACAGTGTGCTTGAGTTAAGAAAATGATTCAATCTGTTGTGCTGTAGAATTTTTATTTTCAGCACTGCATATAGGCCTAATGCTAGCCATGAGCTTTCACACAGAGGTGAGCTCCCACATGGGGGATATTACTAAGGGCAAAGAGAACACCCAGCTTGAAGAGCACAGGATCCTGAGGAAACAAGCTAGCTGTGAACAGAAGGAATGTGACTGGAATTACTGGCTGAGTAATGCGGTTACACCCATACCTCCCTTAGCCACCAGCTGCTATCAAGAGAGTGCACAGCTTCACGCTCCATTGGCATGAGAGTCTGGTTTAAGTCATTTAGTCTCACTGTACTCCCACCTCCTCCCCTAGAGCCTGAATTGATACAGCTGTGCTGAGTAACTGTTGACATGGCTGTGCCCTAAGTCAGATTGATAAAATGACAGACTGCATTAGTCCAATCTAGGCCACAGCCCCACAAGCAGCCCTGAGAGGCTTGGTGTCAGAGGAGAATAGACAGGCCAAAAAGGAAATTGTGGCCAGCATTGCTGTTAGTTCCCAAGAAACACATCATTTAAGTTTTTTTTTTACTTCCTTTTTTTTTAAGTTTTCTAGAGAGGACTAGACCTGGAGAAGTCTGACATACTGTGTTTATTGTTTCTGCTTTACCCCAGTCCCCATTGCCACAATATGATGGAAACTACAGTTCATTTCTGTGGTGCCCTCGCTGCCCATAGTGTTACCGAAACACTTGTTTATTCTGAATGGTGGTTCTGCCCCATAAACTGGCTGAAAACATCTCTTTTGCCTCGAAGTTGGAATATCAGTCTATTGTGTACATTTGTGGAAGGAGCAAAGCAAGGCAAGGAACAGGATGCTTACATCTACATAGTAAAAGGCACAAGGGGCACAAAAGCCAAGTAGTATTAGCCCAGGTGAACTCCTTGACACTTTTTCTCTAATGCTGCTTCTGTTTATTATCCAAACTGGGCACACAGAGAACCTGCTGATGGGCACCCAATGAGCTGTCATACAGACACTGCTTCTAGGCAGCGCACACCCCTGTACTGTCACTCTATTCACTCTTGCCATGAGAAGCCAGTGCACTTCATGCTTTCTCTGTGCAGTTTTCATAAACTCCCGAGTTCAAAGCCCATGGCATAGAATTCAGCTTCATTAAGTTTTCTTGCCCAGGGGAAGTGCAGAGCCAAGAAACACCATCTGAGGATGTGTGTAAGGTTCTGCAGATGGGCGGAGCCAATCTCAAGTACAAATACAGGCTGGGTGGTGAGTGGATTGAGAGCAGTCCCGTGGAGAAGGACATGGGGATGTTGGTGGATGAAAGATGAATATGAGCCAGCAATGTGTGCTCGCAGTCAAGAAAGCCAGTCTCATCTTGGACTGCATCAAAAGAAGTGTAGCCAACAGGTCAATGGAGGTGATTCTGCCCCTCCTACTCTGCTCTCATGAGATCCCACACAGAGCACACTGTATCCAACTCTGGAGCCCCCAGTGTAAGACAAACATGGACCTGTTCAAGCAGGTCCAGAGGAAGGCCAGAAAGATGATAAAGAGGCTGGAGCACCTCCCTTATGAGGACAGGCTGAGAGAATTGGGGTTGTTCAGCCTGGAGGAGAGAAGGCTCTGGGAAGACCTTCTTGCAGCCTTTCAGGACTTAACAGGGGCCTACAGGAAACATGGAGAGGGATGTTTTATCAGAGAGTGTAGTGATAGGATGAAGTGTAATGGTTTTAAACTGGAAGAGAGGAGATTTAGATTGGAAGTAAGGAAGAAATTCTTCACGGTGAGGGTGGTGAGACATTGGAACAGGTTGCCCAGAGAAGTTGTGGATGCTCAATCCCTGGAAGCATTGCAGGCCTGGTTGGATGGGGCTTTGAGCAACCTGATCTAGTGGGAAGTGTCCCTGCCTATAGCAGGGGAGTTGGAACTAGGTGGTCTTTAAGATTGGTTCCAACCCAAATCATTCTGTGATTCTGTGACATTTTCTGTCCTAATGCATAGAGGTACAGACAAAGGGGTGGTGGACCATTTTGGGACCAGCCTCTTTGCATGAAATGCAACCAAAAATGTGAGGACTTGTCTGTAACTCTATTACATGATTTCTTGGAGATCTGCCTCTCATGTTCCAAAAAAAGCCAGGTTGCCACCTAACTGCCAACCATGTGTGGTTTACGTATGCCTGTGCCCTAGTCTCCTAGATGTGTAAGCTCTTGAAGTGTACCCTGTTGGACACCCTTTTTCTACTGGCAGTCCTTCAGGAGCAATTAATTAATTAATTAAATGTGGACTATTGCAAACAATTTTGCTCCAGAATACAATATAGAATATAGTACACTAATATGTTACGTAGAGCAGATGATCAGGGACTGAGCACTCAGGTTCACTCCTTGGGGCTATATTACACACTGGTGTTGACATAACCTAAGGACACTGATTGATACTCATGCAGCAATGTTGGTATTGCCACTTGATGTGTTGAAGCACACCAGCATGTCCCCCTTCACTTTGTTCCTGTGCTTGCATTAGTGGTTATCTGCAGACAGCTGTTTTTCCTCCTGGCTGTCACTGCCAGCTGCTTCACAAACACCAGTGTCCTCCCTCATTAGCTTAAACAGTTTGTTCAATATTTTGACCATGGATTTTTTCTGGACTTGGGGGTGCTGGTGGACAAGAAGCTGGACATGAGCAAACAGTGCACGCTGGCAGCCCAGAAGGCTAATCGCATCCTGGGCTGCATCAAAAGAAGCGTGGCCAGCAGATCCAGAGAGGNAGAACACGTTTAATCATGAAATCAGTGTAACTGAAGTGCTCAAACAGGAAATTAGTTTAGCTTAGTTACAAGGACTGCCTCTTAATTGATTTGCCTGCCCATAAAGTTGAGGTTTTCACAGAATTGGGTGGATCATAGTTCTCCCTAGCAATATTTGGGACACTACCCACACTCTTCAAGATCTGTGCAGTAGTACAAAACTGTGTTACTGTTCTTCAGACACATTTTGAAACGTTCCCTGCTTGCAGCAGATGCTTGAGCGTTGAACTTTTAGACTTAAAATTCATTTGAAATCCTCTAAAACTCCTTGGTGTTGGGAGCTCTGTAGACTCAGTGATACAAGGAGGGAAGCTGGGACACCTGGGAAGTGTTTCAGCTACAGTGTAGCATCTTTGCTTAGTTAAGAAATGTCTCTCACTAGGATGATAGGCTGGCCATGGAGACCTCTTGATTACAGAGCATTGCTGCAGTAACTTTTGGTTTACAACTGCTCACAAGAACCAGCCTAAGCTGCCTCTTACTGGAACTTGGGAGTGAGATTTTCCACTCAGTACCATACTGGCCTGAAAAAAAGGCAGATTCAGATCTCTCTTCTAAGAAACAAAGATGAAAATTATTATAAATAATAACATATTTCTTAAGAAAAACAAACAAAACCAAAAACCTCCCAACAAATAAACCACATTTCACTCCCCCAGTACTACTTAAAACATAGCTTAGGTTCTGAGTCTGCTGCTCACACAAGTTCTGTCACTCTGGTCATCAGGTGAAGGTCTATTTGTGCATGGAAACAAGTACCATCCTCTTGGTCTTGGCAGCTTAGTTCAGCAAAGATGCAGGTTCTGAGTTGCATCAGTTGCTACTAGGGTTGCCCAGTACATTGTGAATGGACTGCACTGGGACTTGTGCAGACTGTGGATTTGCTAATTTGAGCAGTTTTAAGTTCTCAGAAATCCTGAGAACTTGGCTGTGCTGAGAGTCTGAGCACAGCTGGGGCTCCAAGTGCTAAAGAAAAACGTCACAGGTACCAGGGCCACACATCCTTTCTGCACACACTTAATAGTACCAGTAGCCAAGCCCACACATAACAATTTATAGAACCTGCATTTTAGGCAGGTACTCCTCCAACTTTAACCATGCAAGCCTACTCTTCAAAGGCTAAGATTGGAAAAAAACTTGAACAAGAAACCCAGAAAGATATTATATAGCTGAGGTAGTCTTCATTTTAGTAACATCACCCTTCCTGCAGGATCTGATATCTGAAGATGAGACATGAGTTCCAGTTTCCCTTGTCAGAGATGCTGGGGGGAGGTTGCTGTCAGCAGCAGGGCTGCTCCCTGAGGGGAGGCCACAGCCGGCAGCGGCAACCCGTGCTGGGCTATGTCCTCCCCGACAGGGCACACTCCTGAGGAGCCATCGGCCCCTGGGCAGTTCTCGTTTGGCTGACTTGCTTTAACCCACACTTAAGCCTACATCCTCCAGTCGGACGTCCACTTGCATGGAGCACAAGTGCCATTACTCACCACACGGTGACCTTTATTTCTTACCGTGCGGTATGGTTACCTCTTACCGCGCTGCGGCCCTTCCTTAGACGCGCGTCAGCATTTACCTCTTACCGCGCAGCCCAGGGCGGGCCGCCAGGGGGCGCCCCTCCGCCGGCTGCGCCGACAGAACTGTACTTCCCGAGCTGTGAGGGAGCCATGGAAACCAAGCCGGACGGTGCTGCTCAGTCTGCGGGCTGCTTTGGGCCAAGCAGAAGTTGAAGAAACTGTCAACGATCCTCTGTCCAGCCCGAAAGGGCATGGGGGGTATTGTTTCGGCTTCATACAATCACAGAATCATAGAAAGCTTAGAGCTGGAAGAGACCTTTAGAGGTCATCTAGTCCAACCCCCCTGCTGCAAGCAGGGACACCTGTAACTACATCAGGTTGCTCAGAGCCTTGTCCAACCTGACCTCTCCAGGCAATCTGTTCCAGTGCCTCACCATTTTCATTGTGAAAAATTTCCTCCTTATATCCAATCTAAATCTCCCTTCCTTTAGTAAAATCCATTACCCCTTGTCCTATCATAACAGGCCTTGCTAGAAAGACTGTCTCAATCTTTCTTATAGGCTCCTGTTAAATACTGATAGGCTGCAATAAGGTCTCCCCAGAGCCTTCTCCAGGCTGAGCAACCCCAGCTCTCTCAGCCTTTCCTCATAGGAGAGATATTCCATCCCTCTGATCCCACTCCAATAGGTTCATGTCCTTCTTATGCTGAGGATTCCAGAGTTGAACACAGTACTCCAGGTAGGGTCTCACCATAGCAGACTAGAGCGGCAGAATCACCTCCCTTGATCTACTGGCCACACCTCTTTTGATGCAGCCCAGGATGTGGTTAGCCTTCTGGACTGTAAGCACATATTGTCAGCTCATGTCAAGCTTTTCATCCACCAGTACCCCCAGGTTCCTCTCCACAGGGCTACTCTCAATCACATCATCTCTCAACTTGTATTGATATTGAGGATTGCCCCAATCCAGGTGCAGGACCTTGCATTTGGCCCTGTTGAACCTCATGAGGTTCACACAGGCCCATTTCTTAAGCTTGTCCAGGTCCTTCTGGATGGTATCCAGGGGCTGACAGGTTGGTTGGTAGTTTCCAGGGTCCTCCTTGCTACCCTTTTTAAAAATGGGTGTAATTTTTTACTTTTTCCAATCATCAGGGACTTCACCTGAGTGCCAGGACTATTCAAATATCATTGAGAGTGGCTTGGTAACTACACCCACCAATTGCCTCAGGACTCTGGCATGCACCCCATCAGGACCCATAAAGTTATGCGTGTTCAGGTTCCTAAGGTCATCAACCTGATTTTTACTTATAGTGGGAAGGACTTTGCCCCCTGATTCCTGTCTTGTGGTCCACCAACTTGGGAAGTGTGAGAGGTGTTACCAGTGAAGACTGGGGCAAAAATGCTACCTGGGGGGCTGTGCTGCATGCTGAGGCTCTGAGGAGAGAGCTTGCTTACATGGTATTTTTGGCCCAGGGTCCATGGCTGTTGACTTAGCAGGGTATGGATGTGAGGATCAAGCTTACATTGTAACGCTTGTGTCTGGATCCATATTTACCTAGGGTATAAAGCTGAGATATTAGTTCAGAGCAGAGCCAGAAAATTCAAGTGGAGCTGTGATGCAGCCCAGTATTTGGGAGAGGTGCCCACAGCTTGCTGGGGCTTCACCAGCACTGCCCTAGGAAACAGGTGGCCCTGGATTGCTTCCCTCTCCACACGGAGAAACTTGAAGAGCCAAGGGATGACGTGCCTTGCACAGGGAAATACAGACCACAGCTGGGAGCTGCATGTACTCCTCCTGTGGCTGATTGCTGATAACATCCAGTGGATATGGATTTAATGTGTAAATGCTGTTCAGATTATGTCTGCAAACTGTGAGAGTCCACATCCATTATTCACAACATGGAGACAGGATCTGAATGAAGTTGCTTGTTTATGAGATGAAAAACATTGGTCCAGAGCACTGCAAATATAAAGACAAAAGGGTCAGACTGCCAAAAGGGAAGAACGTCTCTGTAGGAAAAAGATGAGGTTTCCCAGTAAAATCCTCAGGGAAAAAGTTTTTAGGTCTGCAAAACCAGAGGGGAGTTTATCCTTTCTGTGAAGAAGTGTGGCTCAATAGGGTACTTGCAGGGATTTCTTGTATGAAAGGATGTTGTGCAGAATGTGCTCATATGTGTTATCCTGTGAGCTATGTATTTATGAAAGTGTCTGCTGCTCCACCAGAAAATGTTTGGTTTATTGTCCATTAATCAAAAAAGGATTGAAAACTGCTTATTTCTTGGCAAAAAGCGTGCAAATTGTTTGCCTGCAGGATAATAAAAAGGCAGGTTGGCAGTAGCTTTTCCTGCTTTTATTCTCCATGGTGACAACGCAAAAGCAACAGCTTTGAAACTGCAAGCATGGGAAATGTATAATGCTTGGTAATTGGGGATGAAGTTGTGCTCCAAAAAACTATTAAAGTGTTGTGTTTTCATTATACAGAGCATTGTTATATCCTTCTCCCCACACTGATAAGTTCATTACAGAAGAGAAGGACAATCCAAGTAAAACACAACAGCCAAAGTACAGCAAAGAAAGCCACTCACTCCCTGCAAAATGGGTGGGAAATGGCTGTTGCAGGCAAGCAACAGCAACAGAAGAAAAACATTGATAAACAGCAAGAGGACTACACCCTTGGGCCAGGGCTTTCAAGATGCTCTACGCAAAGTCAGCAACAGTGGGCACTTGGCTCCCAGCCCAGTCTCAGGACTGCATAGCCTGTATGAAGAGAACTAAAGGTGGGTGTGTTGGGATGCAGTGTTGGTGCTCTGTGGACTGTCTGCCTGGGACAGGGATGCACAGGAGGCTCCCTTCACCTCTAGGTTCATTTCGGTGCTTGGAACACAGAAGATATGTTGTTCTCAGAGCAGTAGTAGAGGCTTTGAATAAAAAAGTTTATTTTTCTCTATAAAGTGGGCAGGTGGGAGAGACATCACCAGGCATTAGAGATTAAACCTTGCTATTTCCTTGAACTGAATTTTGCTTTTAAAATGAACCTGTCAACTTTTACTTCACACTTTTAAACTCAAATGTAACTAGTAGCATCCTAGAATCCCTTTTGGTTTCTATGACTCATGAAATGCTGCTTCCTTCTGCCACTGCTCTCACCATGGACAATGAAAACTGAATGCATTTGCTTCTGTTGTTTGCACTTCAGAGCTCTGAATGCTGCTGCCCTGGGGTTGAAAACAGTACTTGTTTTCATATTATGTTCAGCTTTAATTTTTAAAATGTTTCCAGTAAGATCTCTGCTTGGGCTTGAGAGAATACCTCAAGGGCTTGGGGTTTTGTTTTGTGTGTTCTGTACTTTTTGCTTTTATAGGAGATAAAAATGTCTTTTTATAAAATGCCACTCACTCTACACCTAAATTGACTGGAACTCCTAGATGCAACACTGAGGGTTAACTGGGAATAGCCAAGTAAAGCAGAAGGGTCAGAGAGAGATTACAAGCATGACAAACATTGACCAGCAGAAATGGAGAGGAGGTGAAGGTCTCTCCTGCCAAAAGCATCATGCAGGCAGGGGTAAATGTCAAAAAGCAAATTTAAAGGTCACAAGAGAATTCATATGGGAATCATGGCAGTTTCATCCCTTTAGTATGGGCTAACATTATTCTTAAGATTTTTCTGTTTCTAATCAAGAAATCTAATCAAGATCGTATCAAAATTGTACCTGTTCCATCACATTCTGTAGTGGACCTCTTTTCTGATCTTCTAGGCTTTAAAGGGGCTTTAGGGTCCCCAAGCAAAGATGAGGGTGGTTTCAGTGTCACAGCTGTTGTTGAAAGCACATATGGCCAGTACAGCCCAATGGAGATGCTCTACCACAGAGATTTCCGGAGTCACAGGGTCAGATCTGCAGCACCTGGCTTATGCCAAAGGTCTCTTTGCTTCTGGATCCAGTCAGGAAATGAGCTAAAGCCCATGTCTCAAACTCTGTACATAGTAACACAGAGCAAATCCTTACCCACATCTCTGTGTGAAAGCTCCCTGGAGATGAGTACAGGGAAAAGGCTAGGAAGTGTAGGATTGGGATCAGGAAGGCCAAGGCACAGATGGAGTTGAAATTGGCGAGGGATGTAAAAAATAATAAAAAAGGGTTCTATAAGTATATTCACCAGAAAAGCAAGGTCAGGGTGAGTGTTCCCCCTCTGATGAACAAGGAAGGAAATTTAGTCACAAGCGATATAGATAAGGCAGAGCTGCTCAATGAGTTCTTTGTCTCAGTCTTTACTGGTAGTCAATCTTCCTCCAATGACCAGGACTTGGTAGCCCCAGACAAGTGTGGGGAGAGTGAGGGGCCTCCCACTGTATGTGAAGAACAGGTTCGGCACTACCTACTGAAATTGGACCAAAATAAGTCCATGGGCCCTGACAACATACATCCTAGGGTCCTGAGGGAATTGGCTGATGTTGTTGCA
>VWZO01012448.1:28312-59212 GCA_013396975.1 Bucco capensis
TTAAAGGACTGGAGAACCTCCCCTATAAAGACAGGCTGAGACAGTCGGGATTGTTCAGCCTGGAAAAGAGAAGGCTTCAAGGGGATCTTATAGCAGTTTTCCAGTACCTAAAGGGGGATTATAAGATAGAAGGGGAGAGACTTTTTAAGCAGTCAGACTGTCATAGGACAAGGGGGAATGGCTATAAGCTGAAGGAGGGGAAATTTAGATTGGAGACTATGAGGAAGTTCTTTACCCAGAGAGTGGTTAGGCACTGGCACAGGTTGCCCAGAGAGGTTGTGGATGATCCATCCCTGGCAGTGTTCAAGGCCAGGCTGGATGCAGCCCTGGGTGACCTGGTCTAGTGATTGGCATCCCTGCTCAGTGCGGGGGGGTTGGAACTAGATGATCTTTAGGGTCCCTTCCAACCTGGCCATTCTATGATTCTATGATTCTATGAAAAAGGAAGGTAGCTCCAGTTTCTCAGCAAAACAACCTTCATGACACTAAAATTATTTTCAGAATAGCCCAACCATGATAAATACTGTGCTGTGTAGGTATGGAAAGGTTTGACATCTGAAATAGTTTGTGATTGCTCCTTCTCCAGGATCTATATTTGTACAACCCAGGGGTTGTCCTGCATTTCTTCAGAGAAGAAGCTTTGGGAGGGACCGCAGTTCAAAAGAGACATCTTTGAATATATGGAGAATTGGCAGTTACTCTGCTCAAGACAACCTGGAACTGTAGGAGCAGGCCAGCAATTTGACCAAGCAAAGCTCTTCTGCACAATGTCAGATGGCTGTTATCAGAGGAAGCTGGTCACAGCCCAGTGATGGCATCCATATGTGACTAACTCTCCTGAAACTTCCTGAAAAAAATGCTCTGAGAATGCCCTTTCTCTCCTGCCTGCAAAAGGCCAGTTGCATCTTACAATGCCCAACACTTTCTTTGCTACTCCCTCCCACAAGTTACTCTGGCCATTTTTAGGTAACTCTGGAGAGTATTGGCATGTAAAAGTCTCTTTGGTGATTTCAAAACCATTTGTCTTACATTAGAGGTGAACTGGTATTGCTGACCTAGAGGGGGCTTGTTGGAAAAGGTCAGGAAAGCAGCATAATGGCTGATCAACAGGCAGCAAGTACCCAGAGTCACAAGCCAGAATGAAAACCACAATTGAGTGAGCTACAGAGGGAGCCAGAGACATCAGAGCAGCAGCTAGGAACATTCAGGGAAGCTCAGCACACACAGCTGCCAATCCTGGCTGCAGAGAAGGTGAGGTGAGCCTTGGGCACACTGCTGATGGCCATCTCTGACCTTGTAACATTTACAAAAGCTGAGATGCTTACAGTTCCAGCCTCCTATATTGCATGCCAGCACAAAGACCTGAATAATTCTGGCTGGCTGTCTCAAATGATATATGATGGAGTTTCTCAAAATTTGTAGGTATTTACAGTGCTAATTTTGTTAATTTTCCATTTCAGTGGAAATGGAGTGGTCTGAGGATATTCACTCTAAAGTCACCCATAGCAATCTTTACTTCAAAGGAATAATGGGATGGTTGAGAAGTGATTACCATTGGCATTTATTTTCTCATTCCATTATGTCAAAACTTTTTCCAGTAGACCACATCACATTTTTGACAGCACAGCCAAATTTACCACTGATGTTTGATCCTGCTGTTGCTCTAAGGGTCCTTCTTTAATTTTTTTACAGTATTCACTCATCATCTCCTTGTCTTTGTAGGAAGCCACTGTTGTAAGGCTTCATTTTAAAGCCACAAACCTATCTATGTCCTTGACATGACCCAGACATCCATATCCTGTATGAAAAGGATTTTAATTTTACGCCAGCAATACAAATTGATCACTGGAAAATTTATAATTTGAGACTCCATAACCACCAGGCTCATTATTTTCCAGTGCCAGCATTCTGCAGGTGTTCTGAAAGATGGCACAGCCGCAAACTATTACTTCTTTTCAGAAACAACAGGCTCCTCTTGGCTTCTCCATTAGCTTGTGGCCCCTTGTGCCCCTCTGTTGCAAGGGTCATGCATCGTTAGGCTTGTATAGCTATAGAGATGGAAGCCCTACTTTATGTCTCTCCTCACTTTTTGATTTGGTCCATTTGGTGCTGCTGCAAGACACATTTCTAATGGGAAAACTAAAGATGGCCTGAAGACAGTAACAGAAGATTCCTTCAGATTTGTATAGGGAGATAAGAAATCTAAAATTTTAGAGCCAGGTTAAGCCAACTGACGGGTGCTACCCAGATGTGATTTCAGGCAATTAAGATCTGCTTTTTTTTTTTTTTCTGAGGTTGACATTTTTATCATGTGGTAGAACTCATAGAATCACTAGTCATAAAATGTTCGATACTTTTCCAGGTACTTGGTTCCAAAAGAAATGTCAGGCAGTTCTTACTGTTTCTACAATTAAAATAGTTTTCTTAAGAAAATCAGCTGCAACTACTTATTTATAAGCTAGATACATAAATGGCAACTTCTTACATAGTCATGTACAAATGCTCCAAAGTACCAGCATCAAGCAAACAAAACTGATTCAAACAAATGAGGAGAAGGCTTGTGTTCTTAATGCACACAACTCATTCCTGAGGGCCTGGTCAAATAAACTACAGCAACTGAGATAAGGGATAGACATAATTGAAATGAGAAGGAGATTGTGGTGCTCTGGCTTTCAGTATGATTTACAAGGTATAGTATTCAGAGACTGTTAAATCACTGGTTTGGCCCCTTTCTGACAGTCATTGTTGTAGACACACTTCAAAAATCTCTGTGTAAAACGTTTCCTGGGTCTGCTGGATGTCTGCTGGAGAAGACAGCAGTCCAAACTCCCTTGAAATTCACAGCAATAGGTACTCTCAAGATTTTCAGACTAACAAAGCATCAACATTTCCTGCCCTTAGTATCATTGTTATGTCAGGGATGAAATGTTTCATTTAAAATAGCATGTAGTGTAGTTCTGTAGACTTCTCAAGGCCATGGAGACTTCAAATGGCAACCACCTGTCTAGCTCTTGTTAACTGTGCCATGATTTTCCTAGAAACATATTTTAAAGATGAGAAAAGAGAAAAATACTTAAAATTTAGTCTCTCCAGCCATAATACAAGTAGCTGTAGTTGGCACATTGCTGACAAATGTAATTGCTAAACCACTCTCCCTATTTGAAAAGTCACGGTGGTCAGGAAGTCAGGTCCTACACTTCAGCCACAATAACCCCATGCAATGTTACAGGCTTGGGGCAAAGTGGTTGGATTGCTGCCTGGCACAGAAGGACCTGGGGGTGCTGGTTGACAGTCAACTCAAGAAGACCCAGCAGTGTGCCCAGGTGGCCAAGAAAGCTAACAGCTTCTTGGCCTGGATCCAAACTTGTGTGCCTAGGAGCAGAGAAGCGATCATCCTCCTGTACTCAGTGCTGGTGAGGCCACACCTAGAGTACTGGGTTCAGTTTTGGGCCCCTCAGTACAAGGACACAGAGGCATTAGAGTGTGCCCAGAGAAGGCCAACAAGGCTAGTGAGGGGTCTGGAGAATAAGTCTTATGAGTGGCTGAGGGAACTGGGGTTGTTTAGTCTGGCGAAGAGGAGGCTCAGGGGAGACCTTATTGCTCTCTACAACTCCCTGAAAGGAGGATGGAATGAGATGGGATAAGTCTCTTCTCCAGAGTTAGCAGTGAGAAGACAAGAGGAAATGGCCTCAAGTTGCATCAGGAGAGGTTTAGATTGGATGTCAGGAAAAATTTCTTCACTGAAAGGGTTGTTAAGCCTTGGCCCAGGCTGCCCAGGGAGATGGTGGATTCACCATCCCTGGAGGTGTTTAAGAAACATATAGATGTGGTACTTAGGGACATGGGCTAGTTGTATGTGATAGGTAGATGGTTGGACTTCATTATCTTACAGGTCTTTTCCAACCATTATGATTTTGTGATTCATAAAGTGCAAACCATACCTGACTATCTGGAGGCCTTCTACAACGGAGTGACTGCATTGATGGGTAAGGGGAAGAGTAACTTGATGTTGTCTACCTCAACTTCTGTAAAGCCTTTGACACAGTCCCACACAACATCTTTGTCTCTAAACTGGAGAAATACGGGTTTGATGGATGGATGGCCATATCCTGAGAGCTGCAGTCAACAGCTCAATGTCCAAATGGACAAGTGTATCCTTCAAGGATCTGTGCTTTATTAATGATAGACAATGGGACTGAGTACACCCTCAGCATGTTGGTGGGTGACACCAAGCTGAGTGGTGCAGTTGATTCACTGGAGGGACAGGATGCCATCCAGAGGGATCCTGACAGGCTTAAGGCCCAACTGAACCTCATGAGGCTCAACAAAGCCAAGTGCAAGATTCTGCACTCAAGCCGGGGCAATCCCCAGTATCAATACAGGCTGGGGGATGGATGGATTGAGAGTAGCTCTATGGAGGAACTGGGGATGGTGGAAGATTATAAGCTGGACATGAGCCAGCCATGTGCACTTGCAGTGCAAACCATATCCTGGGCAGCATCAGAAACGTGGCCAGCAGGTCAAGGTGATCCTTTCCCTCTACTCTGTTCTTGTGAGACCCCACTTGGAGTACTGTGTTCAGCTCTAGGGTCACCAGCACAAGAAAGACGTGGATCTGTGGTAGCAGGTCTAAAGGAGGGCCACAAGAATTATCAGAGGGCTGGAACATCTCTTCTGTGATGAAAGGCTGAGAGAGCTGGGTTTGATCAGCCTGTGGAAGACTCTGGGGAGACCTTAGAGAAGCTTTCCAGTACTTAAAGGTGGCCTAGAAAAAAGACGGGGAGTCTTTTTATCAGGGCCTGTTGTGACAGGACATGGGGTAATGGTTTTAAACTGAGAAAAGGTAGATTTAGATTAGATGTATGGTAAAAATAGGAAGAAATTCTGTGAGGGTGGTGAGACACTGGAGCAGGTTTCCCAGAGAGGCTGTGAATGCTCCATCCCTGGAAGTGTTCAAGGTCAGGTTAGCTAGGGCTTTGAGCAACCTGATCTAGTACAAGATGTCCAGAGTTGGAACTAGATGATCTTTAAAGTTCCCTTCCTGCACAGACTATTCTGTGATTCCATGATTGTATGCCCCTGCAGGCTAATCCTTCTCTGGCGAGGAAGACCCAGGACTGAGATTTGCAAAACTACAGTCATTGCTGGAGGACTGTGGGAGAAGAAAGCCATGATTTCATCAGTTCACCTGAATGAAAAGTATGCTGTCGTCAGATCTGTGGACATTCTTCTTCTTCTCCCCTGACTATTCCCAGTGAAGGGATCTGTCAAAGGAGTTATACAGAAATGAACTTATCATTTTTATGGAGAACTACAGTGATGATAATAAATCTTGTATTCCAGACAGTATTGCCAGAGTGAGCACCTGAGGCCAGACAGCTCCCAAATTTCCAGGGTAACAACAGAGATGGCATTTCAGAGGCTGACATAGTAAGTTGTTTCTATGTGCAATAGGGATCAAGATACTGGACCTTAAAATAGAATCATAGAATGGTTAGGGTTGGAAGGGACCTCTGGAGGTCATCTAGTCCAACCCCCCTGCAGTGGGCAGGGACATCCCCAATTAGATCAGCTTGCCCAGAGCCCTGTCAAGCCTCACCTGGAATGCCTCCAGGGATGGNAAAATGTTCCCATTGTCTTCCTTCACCTTATGATTTTAGCAGCTAAAAATTAAAGAAATTACTCTATTATACCCTATGAAAACCAGAATGTCAGGCTTCCAATTCAGCTGTTTCACTAAAACCATGTCACCACTGAAGTGAATGAAATGGTTGTAAGTGAAAAAGGTGACTTTCAAACTTGTGTTCATCCACAGTGTTAATTCTTTTTCCATTACTGTTATTGCTCTCTTCAGTGTCTGGGAACAATCACCAGAAAGGAGTAACACCAGTAGCACAGAATGAAGAGCTGCAGCTGCCCTCTCACTGAGACTTTCCCTTTTGCTTCTTTAAAACAAAAAGGCCACTGTCTATCCAGAGATGTCTGGTGGTGCTGGAAGCAGAGCACCAGCACAGCTAGAGCACTGCTCATGATATGGTGGAGTAGATATTCTAGCTTGAAGCTCTACAAGGTCATAGCTCAGCTGCAAGGAAATGCAACTGTATCAAAACAAATCACAATTGGGGAGAGAGGAAAAAGCACATCATGCTCTCATCACAATAAAAGCTACTTTGATCCACTTTCAAAACAATACATCAATCTCACCTGCAACTCCCATCACACAATGAACAAAACTAAATATATTGAACAAACCAGTCCATCATGGTCTCTGTCTCTCTGTTCAGCCCTTGCCAAAGTAACACCTCACTAGTCCTGTTCTGTAGTGTCTGAAAGGATATAGATTTTGTTTTCACTATTTAGGGCCCGACCAGCTGGAGGCTGCAGCTATGAGAAAAAGGCCTCCTCCCAGCATGGAGATAATACAGGAAAGGCTCTAACTCTAAGTATGGAGACAATTTTGGTCCCAACAGAGAACAGAGAGAGCAAGAGGTATGCACACAGGCCTCTCTGCACTGAGACAGGGCAAGAGGCACAAAGGCAGACTCGCTTGTAATTCAGGGCTACAGGGGCAGCAGGGATGTGGCTGCCTTCCAGTGCAGAATAGAGGGCACTGGAAAACAGGGTGACAAAGACAGCCCTGGCCTCATTTTCCTGGCAGATTCCCAAGGCCTCTGAGATCAAGTGCTGTTGATGGAAGTCTGTCTCTTATGAAAGCCTCCGCTCCTCCAATGAAACCAACAATTGAAACAGACCATGGCTGA
The DNA here is from genome assembly GCA_013396975.1 of Bucco capensis. Taxonomy (NCBI): domain Eukaryota; kingdom Metazoa; phylum Chordata; class Aves; order Piciformes; family Bucconidae; genus Bucco; species Bucco capensis. The sequence continues at coordinate 35,074 of VWZO01012448.1, forward strand.
TGGCTGTGAGGGTTCATGGAGGCTTGTCTTGCTTGTTTTGCTCTGTATCTTTTCCACTGCAGTCACCTCGTGGTGTTCAGCCCATCAAAATGACATGTCCGTAACAACTTCAAACCACAAGGGACATCCTTGTTGGGAAATCATTCTGAGAGGGAAGAGAGAAGAGAAATGTCAACAGGAAAGCACCCAAGGAATGGATACAGAGACACGGCTTTGACAGAGACACAACTGAACACCAACAGCTTTGTCCAGTCACAGCCCTTTCCTCTCTCATAAACTCAGGTTTAACAGTCAAGCTGCTCAAGCGACAAGGTTTCCCTCATGGAACAGACTTCAGTCAGCTGCCATTCCCAAACAACCATCCTCACTAGCCCAGACAGTGGCAGGATGCTTTGCACTTGCTAGTATCCTGTACGAAGAATGTCTTTGGCATGCAATGTTCCCTAGACATGCCCATGGGCATGCACCCACAAGTCTGTCATCTCACCCCTTTCAGAAAGATGAAGTCTCATACCACACCTTGCTACTAGCCCTGTTCCAGTCCAGAAGAACAGAGCCTCTCAACCATTCCTAAACAAGTGTCAAGGCCACAGCATTGCACTGTAATTTCTGTAAACCCTGGGTAAGTTTCTTTCCCTACTATGACACTCCTAATCCCTATATAAACTCCCACTTCCTTGGATCACCAGGCCACAGGTGCCAAAAGCATCCCTTACCTTCCCAGTCCCAGGCACATCTGGCTCTCCCCTCCCATCATGAAGTTCTGTGTAGGAGCTTTCCCTTTCTGGCCTCATGCATCCACAGTGACTACCCTCTTCTCACAGTAGCTCCCCTTATCTGGGGTTCCCCACACATGGACTCCTCCTGGAGACCCCTTTGCCTGTGAACTCTGATGTGTAACCCCTGATCAATGGCTCCCCACTCAGACTATTTGGATGAGGAGGATCAGACATAGCCTTACTGTTTTCTTAGGGTCCTTTTTCCTCTTCTTGTCAGAGGCGTTGAGGTAGGCCTGCTCCCTGGCCCTGTATGAAGGGCCTCGGCTCAGCTCCCTCTCGCTGTATGGGGGCAGGGTGTCCTCCTCTTCCTCCTGCTGAGACGGTGATGGTGGCTGCTGTGGCTGCTGCTGCGACTTCTCAGCTTTGTAGGTAGAGGGTGGTGACCAGGCATAGTATGTTCCACCTCCTCTCTGGCTGGGCTGCGAGCTCAGCTTTGAGGGGGTTTCACTATGGTCACCGCTCTCATCATAGCTCCGGGATTTCCTCTCCAAGACACTGCTGAGGTAGGAGTGATCATATTTCCGGCTCCCTCCAGGTGTCCGGCTCACCAGCCTGGGCAGGTGCTTCTCTTCATGGGCCCGTCTCCGGGGTGGGCTGTATGACCAGCCCCGATCCAAGTCTGTCAGCAGCTCTCGGTTCCCTCTGCTACGCTTGGTGTAGTACTCCTCCAAGGAGCTATCCTGGTGGGAAAGCCCTCCTCCGCGGCCACCGTGTGACTCTGAGCGCTCAAAACGCCGAGTTTCCTGGCTGTCTGCCCGTCGGGTCCGCTGGCTGTAGGACTCTGCAAAGGCTGCCAGCTCGTCCATAGAGACAGCCGGCACTCCCACAGAGAAACTCTTACGGGACAACATCTCAGACTTGGATCTCTGCTGGCTAGAAAAGAGTAGAGGTAGTGTTAGAGGGCAGGATTCAATTGCGTGCATTCCCTTGGCTGCCTTCACAGACAATGGAGAGAAACAGGTGCTCCTGGGGCATGAATCTCCTATCCTGTTTCCATTGTCTTCTGTAGGAGGAGATCTATCATATCCTCAAAATCCCTGCTTCTCTCTGATGACTTGTAAAGGCATCTTACTCTGGATATCTCAGACTCTACAAGTCTAATGTTACCCCAGAGTGCACCTCCTTTGTCTTCTAGTATGCAAGGCTGGAGTTGCTTCTCCTTGGCCTCAAAGTTTGTAGCTGCATGTCCTGCTGGGAAAACCCAAGAATCTGGCTACAGAAGCTCACAGCAGGGCAATTTTGAAACTGGTTTAAAGAGCTGATACAACAGCCCAGTGCTGAGGGAAGAAAATCCCTGCCATTGCTTTTGGGAGACTGGGCTGCTGGTATGTAAGGGAAGGATATGCTCTCTTCTAGGCACCAGAGCCCTTTAGGCCTGGCAGGTCTTGCTGTATTAAAGCACCAGGGTGTGACTCCTAATAAAGTGCACCAGCACAGGGGAAGTGCTGGAGGGATCAGGTATAGATCTCAAGAGAGGACTTTGGGAAGAGTGGCTCGGTTTCCTGTTGATCTCACTTTTACATCCCACCGGGAATGAGGCTGGTACCTAGCTCTGCCCAGCTGAATAGGCTTTAGCGGGCTTGTGGGGATCAGGATCATTCTGACCTCATCTAATAACATCTCCAGATTTCATGTTTCTCTCTAACCCTTCTATCCTGCTAAGCAGAACAAGAGCAGCAGGAAATGAAGAAGGGCCTGCAGGCCATCTGTCCCTTCTCCTTTCTTTGCTACTTCGCCAGATACAGCTTCCTCCCAACATGGTACTCCTCACCTATGCCGGAAACTGTCGCACTCATCTCTGTAATCAGAGATGGCCTGTGATCTTGATGCGCTGCCCCCACTCATCACTCCTGCCCAGTACTCAGCATCACCATCCGGGTCCTCTGCAGGAGGCAGAGGTTTCCTTCGCACCTGGCGGTAGGGTTGCCGGAAGTTCAAGTCCTCTTCATGCAAAGAGCTGAGTTCAGAGATGGTGTTGTTATCTGCAGGGGACGTTGCAGAAAAGAAATGAGATAAGCATTGCCATCAGGTGATCATGAATGTGTGAGAGTGGAGGAGATGACAGGAAGGCTGTGGTGAACCCAGATACAGCTTTTTCAAAAAGAAGCTGTGCTGCCCTCCATTAGAAATAAAGCAAAATGGAATCCAAATCCCTTCTCCAAACCCTTGACCAATCCAGACCAAATCTCATACGGCTCAGTTTGGACATAGAATTGCTGTTAGACCTACAGGTCCTCTGAACTGGTAGCTGGCAAATGGCATCAGGTAAACTGAGTTCAGCCTTCATGCAGAAATTCCCCCTTCAGCCCTTTTTCGGTAACACATGTGTGCTCTCTGTCCTCACAAGGTGGGCACTGAGCTTGGTAGATCACCACAGCAGTTGTGCCACCTCCCCCTTTCCTGGTGTGAGACAGGCTGGCTCTGGATTTGGTCTGACTTGCCCAGCTAAAACAAAAACAACCCCCTCAAAAAAAGAATTAAGAAGAAAGTAAGAGACTGAGTCACTGTCAGTCTCTATGCTGTCAAGCACACTGACATCTGGAAGCCTGACATACCAATGTGGAGATGTCTTTTTATAGTAAATCTTGTGGGTTGAGAAGACAGTGTGCTCAGCAATGACTGTTTTAGAAGTATATATAATTTGTTAGTTATGCCTAATCTGTACAGAGTTTTGATGTAGTGTCATTCCCTAAAGCCCTTACCTTCACTGATTTGCTGGATCTCACACATCTGTTTTAAATGAGCCACTACCAGTGCCTAATGTGGGTTAGCTCTGCATGAGCTGGATGCTGCCCAGAGGAACTGATCCCCCAGCTTGCATATATTCTTCACACAGAACAGCTAGAGGACAAAGAGCAGCACTGCAAGCCCTCCTTATACACACACCTTGTCCCACCATTGCACCTCTGCCTCCTAATGTGGAAAGATCCTCACTTGGGTTTCTATTCTGACACTTATTAAGTGCAGCCTCAGCCTTTATTTAAGGAAAAAAGGCTTGCAAGAGGCTATCTGAAGACAGTGAGGAGTTCCACACAGCAGCTCACTTCTGAGTTCGCATCCTGTCCCTACTCACCACTCTCCTTCACCTGCAGTTGTCTGACTGCCAAGCTGTCAGTACTGATGCATGAACAACTTCTGATCTTACGTTGACCAGTGTCACAAAATCCGATGAACGCTGGCTTCCTGAATCTTTCTGGTAGTCCCTGCTCCTTCCACAGGGCAAACAGCCACTCAAAACTACCTTTCTGCATGCTCCAAACCACACTGTGGTCACTGCAGCCCACAAAAGACACTTTCAATAACATCAACCCTCTCCTGTTTTGCTGTGAATTTACAGGCACCACTGTAAGACATACAGAAATTGTGAAGAGAATATGCCAGCTATTATCATGGCAGAAGCTGTAGAAGGCATGACTACAGACTTGGCTCTTCAGATGTTGATGATCCAAAAGTTTAATTATCCAAGTGGACAATTTTCATGGGCATTTGAGTATCCCTCACCTTGTTCGCTCTAGTTAAGGATGACTAGGTAAACAGCAGATCTTTAAAACCAGAATGTACCTGTAGATGCCCAAACTCTAGACTTTATCTTCCCCAAATACCATATCCTAGACATCATATGCTAGATGCTGACTCTAAGGCAAAGTCAGTAACTTTTAACTAGGAACTTGCAGTCTTTTTCAGGTCAGTGGAAAAAAAAAAAATCAAACCATGCTTGTTCCTCACATCGTTCTCGCATCCTCCTAGCTGGGTCAAACTGAGCCAGTTCTTTCTCAACATAGTACAGCACCTTCATGGAGTCCCTTTCCTTGTCTGTCTGGATCCTGTACCCTTTGCGCACTGCTGGGGAGAAACGAAAAGCATTAGAGGAAAATACATTACAGTCCAAGGAGTCTTTCCGACAACATTGCTTCTGCAGTTAAGCTCACATCTGCAGGTAGGTAGGCTGTGTCTTCCAAAACAGACTGAGTCAGTCCTTGCTTCAAAAGAAATTTGACTACAATGTGGCATGTGAAGCTGTGAGCAGCTGCATCTCTTACAAATTTTGCAGTAACAGCAAAAATGGTTTAGAAAGGCCCAGTCCATACAATCAAATCTATTAAGTAGTGTCATTGCCACAAAGTGATTCCACCTCCCATAGAGGATGGCAGAGAGAAAAGTAGCACTCGTTTCCCTTTCCTCAGCACTACAGAATGAATTCATCATGGTATGGTAGGAGCAGTTGCAGAAGATCAGGCTTCCTCTATGCAGCAGGGGCTGTAAGCTCCCAGTCAGCAGGGGAAACATGTGGCTGAGCATTTGGGAGTTGTTACTCTGCAGGACCACTCCATCCTCCCATCCCTATGAATTCTGCTCATACAGGTTGAAGAGCATGTGGTAGGGAAGCTCCAGAGAATACAAAAGAAAACACAGAGAGTCCCACAAAGCACATCACATTGCTTTGAGGTTTATACTGAATTGAATAATGGAGCCACTCAGGTCACTGGCTAACTGTGAAACTGCCTGCTCTGGCATTCTTTATAGGCTTTATTTTACAGAAAAGGTATGTCTTGCACATACATTAAGTGCTTGACTCCTGGGATTACTCCATTTGCAGGCAAAGCCTAAACAGCTTTTTTGGTTTTCCCACATTCCTGTGTGTGGAACAGTAGCCCCTACACACCTGGAGCCACAGCAGCTCCGACTCCAGTAGGCTGGCTCTGTGCACACTTTACCTGCTTACCCTATGAACAGCCTGACTACCTCAAGGCAGGTCTACAGTCAGCAAGCACAGAACTCCAACTTTGAAGATAAGCAGGCTTTTATAGCAGACTACTTAAGAAAGGTCTTAGCCTGAGGCCACGTCAAGACTGACAAAAACACAGGTCTAAATACAAAAGAGGGTTGTCTAAGTACAACCTTCAAATTCAGCCCCGTTAGAGAATTGATGCGAGGACAATTTGCTTAGCACTACAAAATGGAACCTGTCTGCCTTGCATAGGGTTAATGTATTCCCTTCTGTGAACACCACAGTATGGCATGAGTGTTCCTCTTTTGTGGCATGATTTAAATACTTGGATGGTGGGTTTGAGCCAACCTGTTCTTTCTGTTTTATCCCACACCCGGATAGATCAAGCCACTAACATATGGACTTGGTAGTACTCTGCATACTATGCACTGTGTGGGCTGAACAAGGACTTGGCAGAGGTATTCTTAGGCACCTTCTGTCCTAACCTGCTGTGCATGTGTCTGTGCACTATTAAATAACCATGCTCTGCTTCAGAAATGGCTGTGCCATAGAAACGTGTCAAATGATTCCTGTAATAATCCTGCAAATTGCTTCAGGAGAAAAGTGCTTCCCTGTGAGCTTTTGACTGTGTACATGTAAGGTAAGTAACTACATCTTGAAATATTACCGTGTATATCTGCACTTGAGAAAAATATTATATGTTAAAACATAGCATGTCTATGAAGGTCCTGCTTTAAACATGTCTCCAGATAGCTTAGCTGCCAGCAGACTGGAGTTTCACTTTTATTATGCCCACAGTGATTTAGAGAACACAAGGAAGTGGAAGACCACCATGTCTCTTCAAGTGAGGTTGCTGCTATGAAAAGGGGTTGGACCGACTGGCCTCAGAAGCGATGACTCCTGCTGCACTGTACCAGCAACAGCAAGGTGAGTTCTCCACTTTACCACTATGTCTGCTCTCTGTCTGGTACCTTGCCAGGAAAGAGGCCTTTCACTATTCTTTCTTCTGATGTATCTACTAGGAACTCAGCTAAGCTGTCACCTCACTTATACACAGGCCAACAAACAACTATCGGCTGGGAATTACTCTGACCTACTAATAACCTTTGTGGAACTTGAACAGGCAGCTTCCATACTCCGTCTCTCCAAAGCTACTACTCACACTACAGCTGTGCCAAATATCTATTTGGGCAACATCTATAGCTCCTGGAACTGATGGAGAATTATCGAGGCTTCATGCTAGATTCATGCTCAACTTGCTATTGCAACTGCATATCAAAAGGCAAATGAATTTCTTGGTTAATTCTGCAAGCATCTAGAAATTAAGTTGGAATTGAAATATGCAAGGATGACCATGAACAGCTCATAAAAATATTTCCCACTATTGATGAAGCACACTTTATTCTAAGTTTATTAAATACTTCTCACAATGATACTGAATGTTCAACTTACTAAATCTCTTTATTATTCCTTTGTGTAAGAACCAAAGATATTATTGCTTCCTCCTCACTCCCTTCTTCATCTGTAAATGATGCCATAGCCCTTTAATAAGGTCTGAATATTTTTAGGCCCATCTTAAAGATGCAGAGACATTAACCACTTTTTCAGAACCATTCACTGAAGTCAAAGCAAATGGAACATTCTTCCCTATTAGACCATAGTTCATAAATTTCTAATGTTTAGTTCGTGTTCAACTAGACACTTTTTTAATTCTTGTGTGTAGGGAACAAGTCAGCTGTAAGCTGTTTCCTTCCCCAGCAAGGACAGCACTACTATTTTTTCCAGGTAAGAGTGGTTAGGATGATGTCTCATCCTTAGACACCTTCCATATTGAAGGTCTGGAGTCCAGATCTAGGACCAAAAGCTTCCTTGTGTGCATGGTTTAAGAATCTATGCAACAGTACCCAGGTAACCACTGCATTTAAAATAGAACACACATCCTAACTCCTGTGTTGCCAACACTCCTCTAAATAAGAGAGCTGAAACTTTGGGGTATTTCTTCCCCTCTGTTCAGCACTAAGTTTAGGATGAGTTCTTGGGCTTCACTGGAGTTGCATCACATAGCTTTTATGTAACCTTAGACAAAGCTTTTCAATACCCTCATGGCCGAGTTTGCTCACTAGATCACCTCACAGGGTCACTTATAAACACAGAAACAATGTCGGCAAAGGCTGTCCTTTTTAGTCTGGCAGCCAGGATTAAAGAATCCTACAGTCTCTGTCCCCCAGCACTTCTGATCCCAATTTTTTAAAAGTAAACTTGACAGAAACATTTAAGTGTTACAGGCACCAAGTTTCAGATCAGACCTACTACGCTGGCTGTGTGGAGGACATAGAGATCATAATTGGTGCTCCTTCTGAAAAAAGGCCTTTATTATAAACTCAAACTGTTTTGTTTAGCTTGCTGTCTGGCCAACCAGCAAATGAGTAGCTTGGAACAGCCACATAATATTTTCCCATCTACAGTGTGTAATTAGGAGATATTCAGGCATTGTGGAAGACCTTAAAAGAAAAGGAACAGGTTGCAGGGTAACACCCTTCCTTAGCTCCACAGTTCAAGGAACACCCTGAAGAACAGGTACATGATCTAGACTAACGGTATGTCCATATTATTGCTTTAAAAAGCTTAATAACCTCTGTTGTCTTGCCATTAACAGTTAAAACTCTGTAATAATGACTTTATTTGCAATATGTAATATTTCCTGTCAAATTCTGAGTTGAGAGATTAAGTCCAGCCAGCTGATCTGGATTATATAATAAATGCATCTTTCTGTGTAATGAACACAGGATGCTAAGAACTGCTCCATTTGGTTATCAAACACATCCACAGTTTTTCATTCTGCATTTGTGCTCTGCTAGTAACATACAGCAGAGACGAGTCTGGGTCTGTGATCTGACTCAAAAAATCCCTTGAGTTCCCAGGGCCAACACCATGCTATATATACAGTGACATTTTTCACAGGAGAAAAAATTAAGCACTAGGCTGTCCATCATTTTCTGACAAAGATTTTTGAATTGGATACATTCTGCTGTGGATCAGTGATTGATTTATTTCCTGTTTCAAAATGTTCCATTCCAGAACTCTGTTTTGATTTCAGTGGGGAAAAATAGTATGATTGTTGAAGGAAAATACATTTTGTAATTCCATAAAGGTTAATATACTGACTGGGGCAGCAGAAGGATGTGTAGGGTTATTCTAAAAACCTAATTATTTGATTAAGCTGCTTGGTCTTGCCTTTTAGGAAGTCTTAGTAACACACTGTCATGAACAATTTTAACAATTGATAATTAGTGTAGTGCTTTGAAATCAGACATGTGGCTGGATCAACGGCAAACATACTGTGTCAGTATGGTGACTCTACATTGGCAAGAGTCACTTCTGCTGCAGCATGTTTGAATTTAGACAGCCACTCTGCTCCTGAAATGCTAGCATGTGCCTAAATAGCTACCCTCTTTTTCCTTGATGGCAAGAAAAGGCTTCTCCTTTGCAGCAAGAGAAGCAACCCTCACCAAGACAGAGTCATCATACTGATACTCTATGTCTGACAGTGACACACAACTCCTTTGTAGTTAGCTTTTCATCACTCACATTTCAGAAAAGCAAAGGCTGAACAAAAAAGTGACCTACTGACTTCTGTAAGGTAGAGGAGAGGGTCCAGCCCCAAATGCTCTTGGGCAGAAATGCTGAGGGAGCATGTCCCTATGCCCAAAATGCCATGGACACAGTAAAACATGCTAACAGAGGGAAAGCAGTGCCCTGCAGAGGATACAAGAGAGAGCAGCTTGCAAGGCATCAGCTCTAAGGGGAAAATAACCACTGCTTCTGCTCCCCTGAAATCGTCTTCATCCTTTTGCCCTCCACAAGTAAACATTTGCAGGAGTAACAAGAGCGGTCCCAGGCATGAACTTGGCCTCCCATTCCCTGCTGATCTAATTAGGCACCCACAAACTAACACTGTGCTAACAGCATTAAAAATGTTGGACAATGTGGCCCAAAGAGATGCAATGCATGCTTTCTAAGGGATGTCATTTTCTCCCTTTCCCAGCCCTGCTCCCAGTAAGAAGACTGAATGTTGTGCTTGGCACTGAAAATTACCATTTTGGCTTCCTCCACTGGAGTCACTTGGGGCTAAAGGAGGTGGATGTGACTTATCCATCAGCACAGCAGGAGATGGGACACCAGCTACAGGAACACTGGGGATGTAGTATGCACCTGGCATGGAAGAGACTGCAGGAGGGTACCCAGCTTTTGCTGCCTTGCCTGCTACATATACTAAAAAAAAAAAATAAAACAACAAAACAAGAACAAAAACCAGCAGTCAGTGTCACACCAGCCTCCCACATGGCACATTGCCAAAACCTGCCCATCACCAACACTGGTGACAACCCAGTAGGAGACAACTGGACAAATGAAATGACAAAGACCAATCTGAATTTCTCTAAGCCTCAAAGGGCACTGACTGAAGGGCATTTAAAAAATGCACATATCAGTCAAATGAGCACTGCAAGATGCCCAGCAACTGAAGGACATTCAGCATATTAAAGCAAGCATTACTGCTACCATGATTTAGTGGCAGTTCAGCTTTAAAACCAACTGATGACTCAAGCAGGGATGATGCTCATAAAACTTGACAGATCTGCCTGAGCCTGACCAGGAACCTTGCTGGGTTGCAAGGATTTTGCACTTTTGTAAAGGGTAGCTATTTTGCATTGCTAGGAAGAAACCTCCCAGGATGCTCTTAGCTCTTACCCACAACATTCAACAACTTTGGAAGAGGAGTGTGACACTTTGGAGAAGCAGGCACAGCTGCCAAGGCAGGGAGAGCTCAGGGAATCACATTTGTAATTAACTTTGAGAGCTCAAGCATTGAGCAATAGGTCAGATCCTTTCCCCTCTAAGAACCAGCTCTTTAGTCAAGCAAAGCGCTCAGGGTAAAGGAAGCAACATTAGCATATTCTCCTCCTGTTCTGCCAGGAAGCAGAAGAAGTGCATGAGAAGCTTTGCACAAGGCTTGGACAGGGTCACTCACATGCCCGGGGACAGCAGCAGGACTCAGGACAGCAGGGGCAGCGAACGTAACAGCAGCAGCTGTGTGGGCAGCACTGGCACCAGCAGATCCCCACCAGGAGGAAGAACAGGAACGCCCCCAGGATCACCAGGCCCACAAAGACCCACTCTGGAAAACAAGGGGAGAAAGTGAGATACTTACACAGGATTGCAATCACTGTGGAAGGAAACTCTCAGCAACATCCTCTCAGAGAAGAGCACAAGGGCAAAACAGACAGGTAAGAGCAATGGACTCCCCGCAGGTCTAGGACTACGTCCCCCTTCTGTGTCTATACAGAAATGCGACATGATAGTGAGAAATGGAGCTACAGAAACATGGTCACTTCTTTGTCTCTGGCTGGCTGAGAGGTGAGCAGCAGAGAGGCAGGAGCTCTGGTACCCCAGCACAGAAACCCTTCATCCCACAGCAGACCTGTATAAATGCTGCAGGACATGCTTCATTACCATTTGGATCTCATGAAAGACTTATTCTTCCTGGCCATGTTCATGCCCTGATTGCGTGTTTGTTCCCTCTCCACATCCTAGTTTTAATGGGACAAACGATGGTGAAAAGCATGCTATAAATAGCCCAGTAAATGTGCCAGGCCTGCCCCTTCACAACTAGGCCCACGCATGCAATTATTCTTTTCAGTGTGCAGAACGAACATCCTATTCAGGCACTGTAGACAGCCAGGAAATCCAACAACCACTTTTACCTGCCTCCCCTCCCACCGCTGAAGCCTCAGATGATGTCTGTCCGTCCCCGAAAGGGAGTGAAACACCCTAGAAGTGAAAGCACAGAAATGCTGGTCCACAAAAACCAGGATGGGGTTCAAATGGGAAGGTAAATGAGAAAGTTTGACAAAATCTGCTGCTGGAAAATCTGCAGCAGCAGTAACTGTGGTGGGAGCAGGTGCCCAGCCTGTACTGGGGCAGCTCCCAGATCTGCATCTGGCCATCCTGCGCTTTGCATGGGATTGCGTGCATAGAGCTGTGCCTACTGCCAGATGGAAATTCCCTGGATTGAGGGAATGGTCAGTGAATACATCCAGACCAAGAAATTTCAAGACTCTGAATGTACAGGAGTCCTGAAGTTGATTTTACACCAGAGAGATGCACCAGCCTATCTAGAAGTCAGACCGCTGGTGGTGAAAGGCTCCAGGTGTACCTAGGTGGTCATTCAACCACCTTGGAAAGATGGTAAAAAAGGAAAGAAAGAAGTGGTGGGGCTGTTTTGCAGTGGGGTAGAGTTTACCCTCATCTTGGAGAAAAAAAAGCAGCAGACCACTATTTCTGAACAGAAGTCCAGTGCTCACTAAGGGGTCTCCTGGTATACTGTTATTTAAGATGAAGAAGTATTGATACAAGGATTGCAACGTGAGTACAGAATCACAGTGGAAAAATAGCACACCTCTCACCTGCATTGCTAAGCTGAAACATCAAGGAAAAATGTTTCACATGGAACTATCAAGAGAGAATTTTTTTCTAGCTCTTAATAAAATGCAGAAAACAAAAAGTGTCTTTTTAGATTCATCCACAGCATTTCATTTCTTTGCATTGTTGGAGCTTCCTTTAACTCTTTTACAAAAATTCCCCTTTTTAAATGCCATTTTTAAGCTACAGCTTCAACCTTCCTTCAAGAAATTTCACTGAAAAATATGGCATTTACAAATCAAAACACTTCATTTCAGAAGTCTCAAGTGAAATGTTTTCTATTTTTTGAAAATTTGGTTTCTTTTGTGGCCAAAATAGACTAATTTAATTTAAATTTGCAGATAATTTTGGTCCTTGTGGAGTAATATTTTTTTTGTTAAGTTACTACTATATGCTGAGAAAAATTCAGCCAGTGAATAAGGACATGGCTGGAAGGAAGCATTCATGAATGGAAAAGTAAAGAGCTGAAAGGAGATACTGATACAGTTCCTCAAGTGCAAGTTCTACGAGATATCTTATTTGATATTTTCATGAATGACCTTGACATAGAAAATAAGAATGTGTTCATGTAAATGAGGGCAACAGATAGGGAAGCACTGTCATGAAGGTGAAGACTGGGATATGTTGTTGAAAGGACTAGTTGTCCTTGGGCCTACAACAAGAAACAAGAAACACAGCAATGTACTGAATTTCAAGGCGTGCAGCAATACTTTCAAGGTCACACATTCAAAGATTAAGAGCAATTTCTGTTCTGAACAGTACTTCACTAGTTGAAAACAACTGAAAAACAAGAAAAATGATCCAGTGTCCTATTCCATCATAGGCCAACTGTAATCTCTTATGCAGTATAGCCACAGAAGTGGCAAATATAATACTATGTCCAACAGAAGAGTAATTTTTACAGCATTAAGAAAATATTAAAGCCATCATACAAGGCATCCATGTAACTTTGTTAGAAGTTACTGATGTTCTACAGCTCTAGTCATCTTTGCACAAGAAAAGATGAGTTCAGGTTGGAGCTGATGTGAAGCAGGGATCTGAGAAGATGAAGGGACTTGATAGCCTGCCTTGCAGCAGGACAGCTGAAGCTTGCTGTGTTAGTCCATTAAAAAGGCAGCTGAGAGTAGATGTAGCTGCTGCCTGTAAATATGCTTGGAGGAAAAGCAGGTATTATGGTTAAAGGTCTTACCTAAATGAGCATGAACAGGATACAAGTAATGCAGATGTAAGCTAGAAGAACATCAAAGAAAAGCGATCCAATAGGAGCGAGAAAGTCCAAACCCAGACTACTCTTAAACTGGCTAAACCTATGGAAAGGAAGAAATTACATGATGCTTGGGATAGCAAGCAAGATAGTGAGCCAGACTATCCTTCCAGTCCTGCATTTCCTAATCTATGCCAATACAAGCAGGGCAACAGCTCAGTGGCTTTTTCTTTTGTCATGTTCTCATCTTTTTCTCTATGACCATCACTGATACAGAGAAATTGGTGAAATAGTACTGCATGACAGAAGTGGCCAGCCACAGCTATGCAATGACACTTGGATGTCAGATCTCCAGAGCTATCAGTGAACAGTTCACAACCACTTCATAAAGGATAAAAAGCCCGGTAGAGAAAAAAAAAAAGGGAAAGCCCACTGTATCTGTGGTCTTTCTGAAAGTGTTCTAGGAGTACAAAAGGAGGTCAGGTTAGTCTGTTCATTGCACATTCCAAGATACTGAGTACCAGGAGTGGATGTTTGAAATCAGTGTTCCAGTCACAAGGACCTATGAATCAGGAAGGATTTTACTTCACAGGAAGTTTGACCATTTGCATCTCTGATGAGGTTCAGAAAACAGCAAAAGAGCCTGCTGGCTCCTCTTTTACACACAAAACTGGGATTTGACCAGTTCCAGATACAACTACATAATCCTGAGATTCAAATGACTATCACACTGAAATGCTGTGTGTCCTCACTGTCCGGAAGCTACTGTTTTGCGCTTGAAGAAGCTTTCATTTATTCAGGTAGCAAGCAATGGTAACAGCTGAAATGTGGTTTGCTGTTGCCTTTTACACGTTCTTGAAAATAGCTTCACGCATTTACGTGGAGTTGAATTTTTGCACAAACGTGTGAAAGAAACACTCCTTGGACACTGTCAGGGAATGATCAGAGGACTCAAGGGCTAAATGTTCTCACAGCTTTTCCCTTTCAAGGACAATCTGTTGCACAATATCAGTTTCCTCTGCAAGGAGTGCCAGAACTGGTGGCTCTCATTAGTTTGGCTAGCAAGGGATTTATCATGGACACAGAGTTTTCATGTCTGGTCCAACCACCAGGGCATAATGCCCTGGCCACACAGTGCAAGAGAGTCTGTGCCACTGATGGGTTGCTAACCAGTGCTCTATTTCTAGCAGCTCCTGGGCTACCATCTGCAGTGATGGCTGTAACAATACCAGCAGGGATAGTATCTGGGGTGCGGAAGTTACTCCTGCACAGAAGTAGCTGACATATAAAGCCATACAGGCACACAAAGTCTTGCAGCCTGGAGGGGCATTACCTTTGTGCAAGCAGAGGGAGAGCAAAAACCTTGATATAAAAACCTCCCATGAACATGCTAGCATTTGTGCTCTCACACCGATCCTGGCATGACAACAGCCATCTATGTATGTTGGCTACCAGAACGTCCACTTTTCCCCCAAGTCCCAGCATTAGACCTCACAGATCTCAACCTAAACCACTTTCCCAGTAAGCAACAGGCTTTTTTCTTTTCATCCCATGATAAAACACACATAAGAGTGAAACATACACCACATAAAGATGCTGCAGAAGGATAAACAGACAAGATGGCAGAGGACTGGGTGATGGAAGGGTGAAATGACTGAATACCTGGCATAATCTCCACAGCAAAACTGGGCAAGAGATCAGCAAGCAGCCCTGTCCTGCCTAGAAAAGACAGGAGGAGAACAAGGAGAGAGGTTACTGCAAGAAAAACACACTCCCCAGCCCCTGTCTTAGCCTCCAGTCCCCTTCCTCATCAGACCACTTGTACTCTGTTAAGTGAATTCCTATCAACCACAGATGTCATCCTTCTCAATGACTGGTGTCTGCCTCTGCACTTCTGTGTCCTTGCATTTTATCTTTATCAGCAGAGCTGGGGGGAAAGCATCTGCAGCAGAGCTTCTCCAATCTAGACACAAAATGACAAGAAGAGGGAAGCCCCCTTAGCGTGATTACACAGTAATATCTTTCTGGAGTTATGCTCTTACACATGCAAAAAGCTCCTGGAAATGCATGACAACTCTCAAACAGAAGCATTTAGTTTACTTTAAAAAAGTACTGATGTAGGTTGGATGGATGTGAAACATCTTTAACCTCAGGCCCTTGACAAGTCAGTCACATGCATCCAACACCCATGTGTGGCGCTCTCCTTCTGGGGCTTTGCAACTGCGGAGACAGCTACAGGAAAGGAGGCTTAGGGTGAGTGTGTGCACAAGCAACTTGGTGAGACTGTGATATAAGGCCAACTCTCAAGCAAAGCAAACCAACCAGGGAGTATTTGTATAGAAATTTGTGGAATCACTTCGCAAAAGGAAAAAAGAGTGAGAGGGAAAAAAAGGTAACTTCTATTTTCTAACTGAATACAAACAAAATCCAAAAAATCCAAGCAGCTTAGTACCTATTTGCTTTGGCACTGAATGTCTGGGATATTTCCAATACACAGCAAACCTCCTACAGGGTGTTCAGCTATAATTGACATTCACCCATGCCCTGGCAGAACAGCCCTATGTGCAGCTATGCCATGCACTCTTCTATACAGCACCTGTGTCATGCTAAGGTTTTTAAAGACATGCATAAGGTAGTACACCTGCACTCTGAAGAGAGACATACACTGGTGATAGAACAGACACAGCTAAAGGTAAGCCAGTGCAAAAGTGGTAGAAAACTACCTTTAACCTCCCCACATGCTCTTCAGGTCCTGCACTAAGCAGCATTCAGACACAAGATGAACTGGATCCCAAGTTCCTTGGTCTCTAGTTTGTCCTTAAAGAGTGCTATAATCAAAGTCCCACTGTTCATTTTTTTCTCAGTGCTTCAGCAGACATTCTGTAGAGATCAAAAAGCCACATGGATGCCTGCTGGAGCCATAAACAACATACTCTGAATGCAGGTGATGCTTTGCAACCAGTTGCAACTGATCAGTCACCTAGTAGTCACAGTAATGCCATCATTACGAGGTGCTCCTGAGGACTTAGCAAAAGATACAATGCTGATCCTTCAGGTAATACTTTGATGGAGGACTCCTGCCATCAGTCTACTGCAACATTTTCATCTATATATACAAAGTGTTTCATGACACTCTCTGCAGTCCATTCTCTGGAAGAATCACAGAATCAAGTGTTCAAACTGCTCACAGCCAGCTTGTAGCCCTTGTAAAGCAGATACTTTTCCAAGGAAGCTGCTGTGAGATTTATTGAGAGAACGGCTCTGCAGTGAGATCCTCCATGGTCCTTCTGGTTGGAGTAAACTTTATCCTTTCTTCCCATTCTTCTCAACTGGAAGCAGAAACAGCAGCAGCCCTTCTTAGAAGTCAAAGTTTTAGCAGGCAACAAAGACCTCCAAGAAAGCTGTTGCCGTGGCTACCATAGTAACAGAGGTCTTTTAATCATGCTTGTTATTGGAAAGTGCTCATGTATGGTTTCTGTTGACAAGATATACTCATCTATACAACATATATGTGGCTTAAGTCTTGGGTGCCACAAGTGGGGTCCAAATACATGCGCCAAATGTCTCCCTTACGTCACAGTATGCTAATTTACATTGTGTTCCATGTGTATATTAAATATATTCATTATTTTCCCAGCACACACATAAAAAACATGCAATTCTTGCATAGGCCTCTGTGTCTATATGGGTACACATGAACCACATGCACACAGAACACGGGGGCAGACACAGACATGCAGGTTGCCTCCCATGTATATGAGAGCAGATGCCAATGGACAAATAGCTGGGGGTATACAGCTAATTTAGGGCTGAGATTTGTACTACCAGAGGCAAAGGAGTGATACTGATAAATAGCAGAAGCTCCTTCTCATGAGTGCAAAAAGGTGCCTGCTTTATTTTGAATTTACCCAAAGAGCCCCGGTACCTGCTCGTGCTGGGTCTTACGGTGCCTCCTCATGCATAGGAGGAACTGCATGCTCAAAGGGGAAGAAGCACCCCTCCAAAATAACAGTGCTTGAGAACTTGATAACTCATTACAAACAGAACCAAAATTGCTACCAAGGAGCAGTCAAGTATTTGCCTGCTTGTGCAGCCTCACTCAGCTCTGCTGAGTATCAGCTTGGGGAAGGGGCTCCCACTGCCCCACCAGAGGGGCTCACACAGCCCTGGGTGTCCCAGAGCCACCACTGGGGGATGCACAAAGCCTAAGAGGGCCCAAGGCAGCGCCCAAGGCAGCGGCAAACCCCACCACAGCTCAGCCTGAACTCTGCCACCCTGACTAGCCCAGCTGACAGCCAGCAAGCACAAAGCCTGCCTCTGGACTGCCACGCCTCCAGAAACTTTCAACACACCTCGGCTCTCCCCCCTCCCCGTCCTGGGCCTAATTAATTCACTGATAACCCTTTCCCACACCCTCCGTTTTCCCCTCAGCGGGTGTAGCCAAGAGCACGGCACTGCGACGGCCGCGGCGGCCCCGTGGTTGTCACGGCAACGGGAGGCTCCCGGCACTACCGCTCCTTGAAAGCGACTTTCCTGCCGCTGTTGCCAGTAACAAGTGGAGCAAGGCCGGCAGGCAGACAGGCTGGGCAGGGGCAGGACGGCACAGGGACAGGGAGGTAGCCAGCGGAGAGGAGTCCGGGATGGCATCACAGTGGGTCACTCAGTGCCCGAAGCTGTGGCAGGGAGGGCTGGGTTTCAGTGCATAAGGCCTTCTTTTGGCCCTGTGGCTGAAATGTCATCAGGAGACAGTCACAGAAGCCGTGGCAGGCACCCTCCCGGTTCTCTATACCCAGGCTGCTCCTTCCATGGGCGTTAAGCTCACCTCACTGCTCTCTTGCCTTTTTTTTCAGGTGGAGTAGATAGCAATGGTGGGGAGAAAACACAGTGTTTTGCCAAGAGACCATCTGGCCACACCACCTCAGCACAGCAGCTCAGCCCACCTGAGGAAGAGGACTGCAGGCACTCCGAGACATGGCTGGTGCCCAGCCAACTAAAAGGGCTACATGTCCTATGTGCAAACTCTCACCACCAAGCCCCAGAAGACAACCCTGGGGGACAGAGGGAATAGACGATGGCCCCGTTTACCAGGATTGTCCAGGACAGCTCTGATGGAGCTAGAAGCTTGTCCTCATTCCAGCACGGTTCTGGGACACACTCCTGTCTCTATTCTGACCATGCTGTTGTGAGACATCACCCATTCGCAGTTGCTTTTTATTACTAGGCACACCCACGTCCCTGCCAACCTCAAAGTGCAAGGGAGCCTGCAAGTCCCTAGTCTGCACTGGCAGAACACAGCACGAGAGGGAGGGAGAGGAAAAGCTTTGGCGGGGTGCAGAGCAGCTTCAGAAGGTGTAGATACACAGAAGGGGTGTGTGAGAACAGGAGTTAATACACAGGAGGCAGGTGAGTGACAGAGCAAGAGAGCGAATTGCAGCAGATCAGGAAAGACCTGGAGTCAAGCAGACAATTAGCAGAGTCTGCAGAGAAGAGACACAAATACAATTAGGGTAAGTGGTGCAGCCGAAAAGAAATTATGACATGAATAAGCTAGGCTCAAGTGCAGTCAGGAACATGGCAATTGGGTAAATATGGAAACATGGTGAATACTGGCAATTGCATACATGTGATAAATATCAGGTAAATATGGGAATAACTATTGAATTGGCTTCCCTGTTGAGGGTTGTCTCTGCAGCCCTAATTGCAGCAGTGGGACTACGGGAGGCAGCAGCTACAGAGGGAACTATTTTTATCTCAGTGGCAGAAAAATTTGCCAAGCTGTGCCATGGCAAAAGGCCCCTGGCATAGGACACTGCCCTGAGGGGAGGCTGGAAAGCATAGGAGAGGAAGTGTGGCCCTTGTAAAGCAGATACTTTTCCAAGGAAGCTGCTGTGAGATTTATTGAGAGAACGGCTCTGCAGTGAGATCCTCCATGGTCCTTCTGGTTGGAGTAAACTTTATCCTTTCTTCCCATCCTTCTCAATTGGAAGGAGAAACAGCAGCAGCCCTTCTTAGGGGTCAAAGTTTTAACAGGCAACAAAGACCTCCAAGAAGGCTGTTGCTATGGCTACCGTAGCAATAGAGGTCTTTTAATCATGCCAGACTCCTTTGTGAGCAGCATGCGGCTGTCGCTGGCAAATAAGGAAGAAAAGAGGGGTAAAAAACCTTGGCAACAAGTAGCGTTTCTAAATGGTGTGGAATAAGTAACTAGGAGTAGGCTGAGCTAGGATGAGGGGGATTGGACCCAGATTACAAAGGTGGCCGCACAGTATCACAGTAGTCCTGGGCAGGGCAGTAGCAGTAGCAGTGCCTCGCGAGGACAAGATGAGCACTTTGGAGGTGGAAGGACACCAGCAGCCTTCCTGACGTCAACACCTTTCCTGGATTTTCAAGTGGAATGCTCCTGTGCTGATCACTTCCTTTGCCTGCTGGCATGGCTTGCCTTTGGTCACCAAGGCACAGCCCAAGGTCGGAGAGCCCTCACCATGAAGTAGTCTACTCTGGCTGAGATTTGGCCCGCTCATCCCCAACACATGGCCCATAGCATCGACATCTTTGTCAACTGCTGTGACCAAGTACTTTGTCACAAGTACTTGCTGACCAAGTACTTGCTGTGACCAAGCTGCTACTGGCAGCTTTTCAGCAAAACAGAGCAAAATGTTAAAACAACCTTCTTGTAAGGGAAAATTTTGCCAAGAACTTTTCCCCCTCGGAAACCACATGAACTTTTACAATACAGTCTCTCCTGGCACACAAGAGACTGCACACCTGATTATATTTATACCAGCTACTGAGTCACTTTGCTGACTAAAAACTGTCTTATTAGCACTGCATGCTGTACACACATGCCCAAGTAGAGATTTATCCTCTCTAACAGCCAATGCATGTCTCTGTTAGTACATCAGTCACTGTGCAATATGCTGTGTGTATATGTATCTACATTCCTTTCTACCTATGGGTGTTAGATTTAAGAAATGTTGGGTTTAGCCTATATCAATATTGGCTGCTAATACAAACTACCAAAGATGTCAGTTTGCCAATGTTAAGCACTAGCTAACTTTGGAAATTAACAAAAACCTCAAGTGCTAATTGTTGTTATTTAGAACATAACGATGGTAGAAGCTGAAGTTTCTAGAAGATTGATTATAAAATAATATTTCACTAATAAATCATTTACGTAGTATTAGCTGCCAAATTGGGGGAAAAAAAAAGCAGGCAACAGCTGTCTACCAAAGCATATGGATCATCTACCAAAATTTCAAACCAACATCTGGGATTAGTGGATCATTTTCCTATCTCTTCCAGGAACCTGACACATACTTGGGAATGAAGACGGGGTTTCATGAAGCATGTCTAAGCTATGAAAAAATCTCATAATGCAAACACTGCTGAGCTTGCACAGACCTATACATTTCAGGGCAGCCAGCTGTACTACACCTACAGCCATTGCTCCACAGCTGTACCAGCTTAGGAAAGCTGTATAGCTGCTTTTACAGGACCCTGCACCTGATTAGTAAATTCTCACTCTCAGAAAGGCTTAATAGGTTATATGCAGTACCATGCAATTAAGCTAGACTACCTCCTGATGTGAGCTGGGTCATGTGAAGATAGCATGGGGTATCTGCTGACACTGCCCTGTACTTCTGATTGAAAGGCTACTCCAGGAAACCTTACTGGTACACTTGCAGTTCCCTAGAACAACAGTTGCAATGAATGACTACTGAAGCCCACTGACATTTTCATTAAAAAGCAGTGCACAGGGGCTACAAATTGATTAACAGCACTCTGTGTTTCAAGAAGCAGGACACTCAGCTGCTAGCTACTAAGACATAAATGTGGACTTTCTTAAATGTAGGTTTCAGTCTTTTTGATACAACCACGTTAGTTCTAAAAAATAAAAAAATCAATGACAAAGTTGCAAATTGACTCAGTAGCCGAGCTGGAACATCAGCAAAGAGTTCTACATTTCTAGTAACACACAGGGGTGCAAAGAGCACCACTTGACTCCGGTTGTACAATTGCTAAGCTCTGTACTAGTCCAGTCCCCCTGCAGCAGAAGCTGAGTTCATAGTTTCCAGCATGTTGGACCCCATTTGGAGATATCAAATGCCACCAAAATGCAAATATTTAATAAAAGTGTAATAGTACTTCTTAATTTAAATTCTTCCCTTACTCTACAGGAGGTTCACTACCAGAAAACCTCCTCTGTGCTTCTGAGTCACAGGTTACTTACTACCCCTCTCCCCTCTTTCCTTGCTCCCACTCATTCCATTAGAGAGGGTTAAAGCCCCTGACTAGGCAAAAGCTACTGAATGGTCTTTTCAGCAAAGCACATAAGCACATGTTTAACATTAGGTATGCTTTATAAATCCTATCACCTTTGCTGAGCACAAATGGATATAAATAAATGCTTATATGCTTTTCTGAAATAGGCCTGAAATTAAGAGAGCGCATGGGATTCTCTGATGCTACCTAAAGTTGTCTAGCTGCTTTGTGTGTCATCACAACACATCCAAGTGACAAAACTCAACATGCAATCCCATCATGACTCAGGCTGACCAGCTACATAAGACTTCACTGGAAGTCTATGTGATTGCTTCCCCAAGAAAGAAAAAAACAATACTGTAATTTGCTCAAGTTTTGGATTCTGCTCCAAGTTGCAATAAAGCAGCTTTTGACAAATCTTTAATGGTGCAGTTCACTGTATAAAAGCAGGATCTTCCACTTTCAGCTAAGCAAATTTTCATTCATTTATTAATGCTATTAGGTATCTACCATTTTTGCCTCTCAGACGTTTTTCAAGGTTTCTACACAATATGAAACGCCAGTGTCCAGCAGTATCTTTCTCTAACCTAAACACACCTTTCACCTTAGCATTAACATTAAAACAATTCTTAGAAGATATATTTTCCTATTTCCTTTTCCATTCTGTTTTCTCTGTGTTCCCCCACTGATAAAATGAGTGGGTAGAACCTCTGACCTATCAAAAAAAACTAATGTATGCTTAAATCTTGCAGCAGTCCCAAAACAAGCAATGTAAACCATATTTGAAAGTCCACTGTCAGCAGGGAGCAAACAGTAATGTGCCATGAGAATGGCAGTGTCCCTCACGGATGCTGTCACTCCACTGCTCCAACTGCTCTATCAGAGAATATGGGTTCCACCCAAACAGCATCAAATACCAAAGCAGCAAAGCAAACTCTTTTACCACATGCCTCCCAGGACTGTGGAACTGCTCTAATCTACATCTGCCAGAATGTGAGATGCTAGAATATTAAGGACTGGTATTTTCACCACTGGCTGCTTCCTCCTTTAGCCATCAATGGGCAAAGGTAAAGGAAAAGAAAGAAAAAATACCAGGAAAGGAAGGAAGGGAAATAGTAGGTAACCTGGAACTGCTCCAAAACCTAGAATGTTGCCTCTGTACACACTACCCAGAAAAAGAAATACACACAAGCTGTGCCAAACAGCATGAGGCAGAACAAAGTACGCCCATGACAAGTATGCTTTCATACTGCTGCCAAACTTAGCAAATTGCTGAAAAAAAAATGCAAGGTCAGACCCAGAGGATGTAGTGAATAGAAAAGCAGATGTGGTCAAGGTAACTCAGCCTAAACTACGTGTTTATTCCCAACATAACCACAATGAACTGGGCCTGGAGACATCATCAATTCAGCTTCAGAGGAGAGGATCTCTTTGTTTTCCCCTCCTACAGTCTTCTGCACACACTGAAAAACAGATTCTTCCTGTTACCATGGCACTATTTCATCACTGGTATCTGAGCACAGTTCTTGACACACGTAAGAGGAAGACTGTACAGGAAGGTGAAGAAGGGACAAAATCCAGCAGCCCAAAACCATGCAGCCACAGACAGCTCCTCTGGAGAGCCTACATAACACCTACAACTGCCACCTAGCAGAGATAACCTCACCTGAACCAACACAGGTCAGTCTTGTTGCCTGTTAACTAATATATGATATACAGTCACACTATGGATTTAGACAGGGATATGGCACTGTTTTGTGAAGGAACCTATTCTCCAACTGTACATTGCCTGACTGACATATGAATGAGTGAGAGGAGGTGATGACACTGTTAGTCACTCAGGCATTCAATTTGGTTTACTTTGTGATGACAACTACAAGTCCAAATATAAATGCCAATTAAACTCTGGTCTTAGCCATGAGAGCAAGGGCACTTAGAATCATAGAATGATTTGGGTTGGAAGGGACCTCTGGAGGTCATCTAGTCCAACTCCTCTGCAGTGGGCAGGGACATCCCCAACTAGATCAGGTTGCTTAGAGCCTTGTCAAGCCTCACCTGCAATGCCTCCAGGGATGGGAACTCAACCACCTCCCTGGGCAACCTGTTCCAGTATTCCACCACCCTCGTGGTGAGGAATTTCTTTCTAATACACAGTTTAAATCTACTCTTCTCCAATTTAAAAACATTGCCCCTTGTCCTTTCACTCCAGGCCTTTGCAAACAGGCCCTCTCCAGCCTTCTCGTAGGTTCCTTTTAGGTACTGGAAGGTCACTAGTAGGTCCCATGAAGCCTTCTCTTCTCCAGGCTGAACAATCCCAGCTCCCTCAGCCTGTCCTCATAGCAGAGGTGTTCCAGCCCCCTGATCATTTTTGTGGCCCTCCTCTGGACCTGCTCCATCAGATCCATGTCCTTTCTGTGTTGAGGGCTCCAGAACTGGACACAGTATTTCAGATGAGGTCTCAGCGGAGCAAAGTGGCAGAATCACCTCTCTGGATCTGCTGGCCATGCTTCTCTTGATGCAGCCCAGGATGCCGTTGGCCTTCTGGGCTGCCAGCGTGCACTGTTTGCTCATGGCCAGCTTCTCAGCCATCAGCACCCCAAGCCCTTTTCTGCAGGGCTGCTCTCTATCTTCTCATCCCCCAGCCTGGATTGATAGTGGGGATTGTTCCAACCCAGGTGTAGGACC
>VWZO01012448.1:59515-79061 GCA_013396975.1 Bucco capensis
CATCAGCCAATTCTTTTAGGACTCTGGGGTGCATCTCATCAGGTTCCATAGACTTATATATGTTCAGGTTCCTCAGGAGGTCATGAACCTGATTTTCACATACAGTGGGAGGGATTTCACTGCCCTGGTCCCCCACCTTGTGGGTTTTTAACTTGGGAGGTGTTGGGAGAGAGGTTGCCAGTGAAGACAGAAGAAAAAAAGTTGTTGAGAACCTCAGCCTTCTCCTCATTTCTTGTATAAGTTCTCCATTGTTGCTCTTCAGAGGGGGAATGTTTTCTTTGACCCTCCTTTTTTCATTGATGTACCTGTAGAATCCCTTCTTGTTATTCTTTGCATCCTTTGCTAAGTTGAGCTCTACCTGTGCTTTAGCCTTCCTGACCTCATCTCTACACCATCGGACAGCATCTTTATACTCTTCCCAAGATCCCTGTCTCCGCTTCCACTGCCTATGCAGCTCCTTCTAGCTTTTTAATTTGACCAGTAGGTCTTGATTCAGCCATGCTGGTCTCTTCCCTTTCTTACCAGATTTCTTACACCTGGGGATCGAGAGCTCTTGTGCTCTATGGAAAGTGTCCTTAAAGATCTGCCAGCTCTGTTCTGCTTTCTTATCCTTGAGGACCGTTTCCCAGGGTATCCTGCTGAGTAACTCTTTAAAGAGCTGGAATTTTGCTTTTCTGAAATCCAGAGTCCTGACTTTGCTTCTTGGCTGATTAGTGTCCCTCAGGACTGTGAATTCCACCAGTGCATGGTCAATGCAGCCTAGGAAGCCTCCAATCTTGAGATCCCTGATGAGTTCACCTGCATTGGTGACCAGTAGATCAAGTATTGCACCACCACCCCCCCCCAGTAGGGGTGTCTGTTTCTTGTGTCAGAAAGTTCTCATCGAGATACTCCAGGAGCCTTCTGGATTGCCTCCTGCTTGCTGTATTGTTTTTCCAGCAAATGTCAGGGTGGTTGAAGTTCCCCAGCAGGACAAGAGCCTGTGCGCATGATGCTTCCTGTAGCTGGAGTAGGACTGCTTCATCAACAGACTCCTCTTGATCTCATCGTGGCCAGGCTTCGTGAACGAAGATCCGGGGAGGGCTCCATCCATGCTTTTCATCAGCACGTTTTACAAGCGTGCTGATGGCTGAAAAGGCCAATGCAGGACAGACAAGAGCGGTTGCAAAAGGCACAGCACAAGGACTCCTTAGGAGGTATAACCTGCAAGACACGGTTCTTTCTACACTGTCNGCTCCCTTGACAGACATGCCCTTCATTGCTTCCCTCCTTGCACTGCAGGCACCAATGACAAAGAGCACTTACACTACGAACTATAGAACCAAGCTTTTCAACACTTCCTTCACAGAAGGTACAGAATCTGTACACCCAAGAATCATGCAAGCATGCTGACCAGACAAACACCTGTGTCAGCAGGTCTTAAGGTTAGTTGGGAAAAAAGTCATCTTACTCTCCTGGGGTAGTCTAACAGTGAAGTACTACAGCTGGCTGAAGTCAGTGTCAACAAATGTCTCTGTTTTTCTCCTCTAGCTGGGGGTGCTTTTTTGACCTTTACAACGAGCTCAATTGTGGAAGCCATCACTGAAAGCTAACCCTGCAAACAGGAAAGAAACTGATCCTGCTCACTGCATTACTCAAGGGAGCTTAACAGAAACAGACCCAAGCATCATACTGCAAACGACAGGTCCTTTCAGGCACAGCCCTAGCTTAGACCTGACTAGGGTGACTGTGAAACTGCACCTCTAACTCAACAAGTACAATTTGGCAGACAGAAAGATCTCCCAAACCAACACACTCAAGCAAATAAAACATGGTGCTTTCTTGACATCCTCACAGATCAGAAGAGTGGAACAAAGGGAGGGATAAAAGACTGAAAAAAACCCATAAGATTTTATGTCTTCTGAGTGTCTATTTTTAAGATTCTGTCTCATGTATTCACTTTGCTGCAATTTTATTGTTTTATGCCATAAAAACAAGGGTTCTAACATTCAACAGCCCTGCACTTTCTGTAGTCATTTATGCCTGTGTAATGTGTGAGCAGTGTGGGTGTAAAACATTACTATTCTGGTGTGGTAGCATTGGCCACCCACTTTGCCTAGGTGTGAATGACTGCACAAGGTGCAAGGGCAATGGTGAAGGTACTGCAGAGACTATTTTACGTAGATCTTACACCCACAGTAATATTGTGCATAGATATGTAGAGAGAGCAGAAAGAATGATACATCAGCTATCTGCTGAAAAAGCAATCTGGCAAGAGGGCTTACCAAGCACTAGCAGCTCCACTGATTCTTCATTCTTGCCCTCCACATCATCTGGTGTGATAATAAGGCAGTAATAAAGCCCACTGTCTCCCCACATCAACTTCCCAATCTGAAGGTCTGCATCTGAAAGGCAAAAAAGAAAAGTCAGGCTTTCCCTCCAACACCTACAGGAAGCATGAAGCATTGCAAACACAGCATCTGCCTCTGTGTCCCAAATCCATTTCATTTCCTTACTAAGGAGGGTTAACCTTATCCAGAATCACAGTATTCAGGAAAAAAACAACAGGTTCAGGACCCTGTGGCTGGAAGTTGGAAAACACATAATGCCACAGAGGCAGCTCACTCTACAAGTGCTGAGAGCAGAAAAGGTAACTAATGTAGAAGCCAGAAATAAACATCTTCCACTTCATCAACGGGAAAAGGATACTGTATCAGAGTTGGAGACCTAGGTGGGAGTCAAATAAAAGGACGCATCAAAGAAAATGACCTTTGAATCAGGTTTGTTGGTTGAATCCTAAATGTCTGACACAAAACAGCTCCCTTCCAGCAGCCATTTCTAACGGAGTTAACAGAACAACTACTGTCAGCCCAAATTGCTAAGGGTCCATTCCAACCCCCACCAAGCATCACTGGGGTAAGAGAGTTACCGTGGACAATGCTGACATCTCTTTCCTTATAGAAGTCCCCTATAGTGACAGCAGATCCTTGTTTGGAGGCCACAACACGGACTGTCCTCCTGCTGTCCACACAGTCCAGGTAAGGATCCCAGTCCAGGTTCCTCTTGCTCATCGTTTGTAAACCAGAAGTTGCCATACCCAAAGCTTCTCCCATCCGGTCCTGGCAGTAAGATTTAAACCTCCACTGTACCACAGCTGGTTGGGTGGAAGAAGTAGAGAAATGGCAGCGAAGCAGAGCAGGCTGAAACAACATGGCCACCTTCTTCTTCTCAGGCACGGTGACCTGCAAGCCTTCCACCTCAGCTAAAAGATAAAAACACGAGTGTCATACGCCTTGGCATTGCTTGAAGAGGGAACTACTGCATTTTATATAGCATCATTCTCCCCATGTACACAAAATTAAAGTGTCCATCTGTTTCAGGTGCTAGGGTGCAATACTCCTCAATGTATGTAAGCATGGATCTTGGCAGCAGAAGTTTGCTTTTTTCATAGCCTACAGCCACAAGACAAGTACAGCACAACGGGCCTGAAGACTCAAATGCAGTATCCTTATGCACTGCAGAGACCCCCAACACAGTGGCATGACAAGTCATGGCTTCCCTGGCAGGTTCACAGGTAAGGAAGAGATATTTTAGGGATTGCCATACTCCACTTTCACATCAGGTCAGCCAAGGGGACAAAACCTGAGTTCATAATAATCCCAACGCAGAATAAGCCACCCTCCTCCTATTTTTGGTGGCATTACATCTCCACTTGGAAAGTCAGGTACCACACAGTCCCCATCGCAGCCCATTGTGCTCTGGTGCCCAGTTACCGCTGCTTGCTCTGCCAAACTCTAGAGATGCATGAAGGAGCAGATAGAAATTGCAGAGCTCCTGCCAGGGCTGGCATGTAGCACTGAGAAATTGTTCTGTGTGGGAGGTGTGGAGAAAAATGGCCCAAACACTCAAGTTTTTCACATTCTCAGGGAGGAGATGGATCTCTACTGTTATTTTTATCTACCAGCTAATGAGAGACCTGCAGCCTGGATCTTATGAAGGCCTCAGAGGAGATGCACAGGGCTGCTGCCACACCCTTGTGTAGCTTAGGAAGAAGCCAAGAGTCAGTGAGCAAAGATGGCAGAAAGATTTACCCACTGGGGAATGGCCAAAACCTCCCATGCATGCCCTTCATTGCTTCCCTCCTTGCACTGCAGGCAGCAATGACAAAGAGCACTCACACAACACTGGAAACACATGTTGACATGTCCCAAAGCAGGGAGGTGCCAGCCTGTGGAGGAAAGGAAGTTTGTAGCCAGAGGTACTCTGGTTACTCTTTGCAGCTGAGAGGCAGAAGAGCCTGACAGTGGTGGTTCGTAAAAGAAACCACTTTCAGTATGGGAAATGTTGATGAAGGCAGCTCCCCACACCCAGTTACCACACACCCCATGGCCCAGAGCACTGCACAGTGAAAGAGGACAAGACACAATGAAACAATGAAGCAGAAGAGGATGTTTACATAACATCAGGAGGGACTAATGGACTATGGGGAAGCTTAGGGAGGAAGGAAAGACTGAAGACAAAGAAAGGTTTCCTCACGTCAGAAAGCAGTAAGAGAGAAAGGCAAATGCCGAGAAACAACAGAAGAGCGTAAGTATAAAGTATCAGTGTAAGTATAGGAAGCAGAAGGATAGCAGGATAGCAACTATGGAAGCAGGAAGCTTACATTCAGCTGGAAGAAACTGAAGAAGGTGTGTCAGCCTAGGGCTCAAAGGGCTCAAGCCAGGTCACAGGAGAGTAAGACATGATGTAGAGATGAGAAGAAATGGAGTCAGCAAAAATAAACCATCTGCTCCAGAAACTAGAGATGAAAAGGAGATAGAAGCTAGCAAAAGAACATGAAATGACAGGAGATATCTTTAGGATAGGGGGGAAAAAATGCATAGACTAAAGCACTGGAGCTTAAAGCAGACAGAGAGCAATAAATGCATCAACAGTATGACAACAGCAAGCATTGAAGGGACAGGGTCAAGTTGAAGACAGCTGCAGACCTGAAAAGCAAAAGCAAGCACAGATCTCACGATCAGAAGTCAGAAACTCAATATTTATTTCAACAAGTTATCCATGTCCTAACTATAAATCACAACAAAGTCTACAAATACCAGTCGGGGATAAAAACATAGTATGGACAGAATTGAGGTGAAAGCATATCTCAGAGAGGCAAGACAGTCACTGACACTAACAAAGAGTTACTGATCTAGGCAGGATTTGATCCTGGGGACTACTATGTAAAGGCTTGCAGTGCACAAGGGTGTTATGGCATTTGCACGGGAGTATTATATTATGCCTATAATGAATGCAGGACATGCACGTTATACTTGTGCCGTATGGATGTTGCACAGGAAGTGTCATTAGTTTTGCCAGAACTAACTGGACCCAAATGCAAACACTGAAGTGTGGGTGTTCTCTGGAGTACCAGAAAACACAGCTGAGGTCCCAACAAGATGCTTTTACAGGAGGCAGGGGCACGAGGCAGCTCCTCCACTTTTCCAAGGTGCAGGCAGAGAGAGAATGCAAGAAGTGGTAGCTGGTAAGTTTCTGCTAGGCCTCCCGTTCCTGGGAACCAGAGCGACAGAAACATGGGGACTATGTTGCACTAAGAGAATCCTGGTTCTAGGGGTAAACCAAGTGGTGGTATCTTATTCCCTCCTCTCCAAAGACCTGTGCTTACCGAGCTGCATCTGTACACAAGATACACGCCAAACACCTCGAAAAACAAATGGGTCCATGTCAGACCTGTATCTGGTAACTCTATGCCTGACCCCACACAGTCTGGTAGCCAAAGCCAGCATGTGACATGAGCTGATCAAGTGACTCATCATGTTACTTCAGCTCCAGGGATAAAACAGTGACACAGTGAATATTTAAATCTTTCCCTTGTGAACAAAGTATGCTTCTTAGTAAACAGTCCTTTCAGCTAACCATGCACCATAGCCCTCCTTCCCTGTTAATGAGATTAATGAGTTTGGCAAGCCAGGGACTGCTTTAATAAATGATTAGCAGAGCTTTAGCAAATTCTCATCTGACTAACTTTCCCCACCCCACCCCCATGTGAACATCTATATCAAGAAAACAAAAGCAGCTTTTGGGAAAACACAGGAATTCTTTTTCTACCCAAAAGCATTCAGGAGATGTGCAGTAAACTATCTGGCGTGTTCTATATCCTATCCCAAGCTCTTCATTAACCTTTAAAGTACTATTTTCAGATCCTTTCCAGAAATAGCATGTAAGAACAACACAGTGCCTCAAACTGAGAGACTGGAGCAGTGGAAACTCTAGATCTATTTAAGTCAAATTATATATAATTATATATGGCTGTATTGGGAAATTATGCACCTGTTATTTCCTTTGCCAAAAAAACCCAAAACTGATCAGAATTGAATCATGTAGTAGGTCACTGCGGTAACAGTGTCCATCAAAAAGGCCAACAGGTGGTTTGACTGTCTGAAGACAAGATGCTGACTTTACACGTATCAGTTATGTCCATGCATGTGACTTACAGAGGTCTGCTTAGGACTTTCTCAACTTCAACAAGAATCTGCTGATCTCAAAAAACTTCAGGAGACTACCCAAGATAAGAAAAGCCTCAGATTTACCCCAGGACAGAACTCTGGGCCGCTCATACAGCAGAGCAAAAAAAGAGTGAGAGATGTGAAAAAGGCTGACAAGCTTAGTGACAGCACCATGATAGCTCTTTGTCTAGATTAATACAAGTAGAACTAAAAAGAAACTGAATTGTGCTCTGCTATGTTTTGACTAATGCAGACAGAGCAAGATTAGACCATATTTCAAAATCATCATGGAAATACAATTCCTGCACTCCATAGAACCAACCTGTTCATTGTGAATTTCACAACATTTGAACTTTCACAAGAAAAATCTAGCTTGTAGGACTCTCATGACTACGTGACAATTGTGCTTTCCTTCTTGTTCACCTAAATCCCCAGAAAAAGGTCTGCAAGTATTAATCAAGTGAATCACAAACACAGACACCCTTACTCTTAGAAAAGTATCCATGGTTTTGTATGTCTGTGCATATGTATATATACACTCCCAGAGAAAGAGCTTAAAAATAAACACACTTCAGAAATGTAAATTTATGGGTTTTGCCTGTTTCTCATCTGCATGTGTATTTGTCTCCTTTCTTATTATTCTCCCAAACTATGCTCAGTTTATGCATTCAAACTATACAATCAACATAATACAACAGCGATCATTAATACATTTTAGTGGTGATTAAAGAAAATTCCAGGAAGTGATTGCAGAGGGGATATCTGTAAAGGCACATTTGAGCCTTGGGAGCCTGATCTTCATAAGCACCTTCCATGAGTAAAAGAGGTAAGGTAATTGAGAGGTGATAACTTAGGCTTTGCTTTTCAGTTGCCCTATGCCTCCCTAAAGTTAGATGAATCCCAAGAAGATTTAGCTTCACTACACAGCCTTAAGTTAGCCTTTATAAATAGAATCATAGAATGGTTTGGGTTGAAAGGGACCTTAAGATCACCTAGCTAGAATGAAGTTGATCTGATCTCTGTAAATAATGGCAAAGTCACATACTGTAGTTCAGTGCAATAGGTCTCAGACTACATCCTTCTAACACATACGATAAAATTTCAGTCCAAGACATTATTCTGACAGGTCAGCATGGGTCTCCCTATCTGCGCATGCATCACATCTTTTTCTTTGCAATTATTTGGCTCACAATACCACTTGCTTGAGGCAGTACAGCTGATGCTATGAAACTACAAAAATTACATCTTCCAATTTTATGCACCTTTATTGATAGGAGTGGCAGCCGTGCACACAGGAAAAAGAAAATGCTTGGGCCCTGAACAAGGCACCTCAGGAAAATTACTCCTAGATATACTGAAGGGCTTCAGCAGAAAAGCATACATTCACTGGTAATGTACAGTGCTCCTAGGATAGTTGATATCACTTCCCAAAACAGAAAGCTGCTACATCTTTCTTTTTTGTGCCTTTCTTTCCTCCATGGCTGAACACAGGCATACTATCCACACCTTCATACCATCCACATTTTTGAAACGTGGATCACACCTGAATCAGAAAGAGCAAGATCTGGGCTTCAAGAGTGAAAAGTCAGAGACGATAAATAGATGTGAAATCAAGTGAATGGAGAGGTAGTGGGATCTCTGAGATTGTGTTATACAGATTCTTGCCTACTGATGCAGGACTAAATCCAATCCATGCAGTTTATAAGCAAAAGCTATCACCATCAGATTGTGGCTTATGGGTGACTAATTGGATATCTTAGTCTGGTTCCTATCAGACTTGTGCTTCTAGCTCCATGGCCACTAATTGTCAACTTTTTTAGCCAGCAAGAAACCAATGCCTAAACAGGTGAGCTGCAGCTGAAGTGAAATCATGGTATTGCTTTTTACAGCTCCATAGCAAAACCGAGAATTTCAGGTTCCTAACTGCTTAACCTGGAAAGGTGCAAAATCAAAGTAGCTGCAGAAAAGCATGGCCTTGCACTCCCATCACTCGCCTCAATACAAGAAAAGTCCATGTAGGCAGGACACAGCCCAGGCCCTGCAAACTGACTGCAGCAGACATTGGACTGTTCCTTGCTCTGTGATGCTGTCCCTCAGGCACCCCAAGCTCCTCACTTCTTCAGGGAAGTACACAGCCCTGAAATGGCAAGGACTGTGTAGGGGCTTTCACAAGAGCTCAGGACATTTCATGGTCTTCTCTCTGTATCAATCTCTGTTCACCAGCTTCTCTGTACTCATTAGGCTCCTACAACTTGCCCTTTTTACACGTTCACAAAAGCCATCCTGGATATTTTCAGGTGAAATTTTCTCAGCTTTGGCCACCAGATCAAATCCACCCTGTCTTATCCACCCTGTCTAATCCACCTGTCTGACAGCTGTTAAAATTGTCAGATGGCTCTTGGTTTAGAGTCTTGGTTCGCTATGCCAGAAATCAGTTCCCGTAACTATCACTAAGCAATTGGTCACCACTAGAAGCCTGAACATGAAGAAAAGGAAATGGGAAGAGTCTCTCTAAGCCATAACACCAGTCCCTTGGTTTTTCACTGGTGCTGGCTCCACTGAAGGTTCTCTCACAGGAATAAAAAGTAAGAAAAATGTGAGATTTCTTCCCAGTTACACTACACTTATGCTGTGTGCAGCCAGTCAAGGGAAGTCAGATGAATACTTTGAATCAAGGCAGAAAAAAGAATTGATCCACTTCCCTGCCTTCCCAAGAACTCTGCTCAGTTGGCCAGGAAACAGCAAAGCACAACTGTGCTCCAGCGTGCCCCCTCTGCCTGCTCTCCTAACTGTGGCTGAGGTTGTAAATTTACCCGCCCTTGTACTATACCATGGCAGTGCAGTGGCTCTTCTGTACAGAGAGAGAGTAAACAAGTATCAACTACCAAATCATCAGTGAAAAATTACTTAATAGGGAGAGAAGATCACAGTGTAACGAAGACTATAATCTTTCTAAGCTTAACCTGAGTAGTGAGGCTGAAAAAAATGTTCTGTAGGTAAAACTGGCATTCAGTCTGCAGAGCAACACTTCTCTCTAGTTTTTAATGCATTAGGAATTACAGCATTAATAAGAATAATGGTAAATGTGAGGAGATGATTAATTCCAGAATCAAGCTGCACTTGGTAGTTTACAAAACTAGCTTTACAAAGGGGCTTAAGGTTCCTTCAGAAACTGTACCTTCTTTTCCTAGAGTGAGAATACAGTTGCACACATTTCCTAACCCATTTTACTTCATAGTAAGCAATTAAATGACCTGTTCTTCATCCTTTTGCTGTCGTTATTAAAATGCTAGCTTTAGGCACGTGGGAGAACAGGCCTGGAGGAAGAGAAGCTGAACCAAATCCAGTCTACCTCATGCAGGATTTTTTGAAATTGCAGTAAGAAGTCACAATACACAAAGCTAAAGATAAATGCAAGAGCCAAAAATTAAAGACAAACAAAGGACAGAGAGAAATTACTGCTGGGAGAAAAGGAACTGCAAGTGCTGATTAGAAATTTCTCAGCCCACCTCAAGGAGGGAGGAGGGGAGAGAAGGGGGCGAGAGCCTCTCTCTCTTGCTCCCTTTTGTTTCCTTGCTTCCTCCCCATCTTGCACTCTATCTCTTATCCTGGCCCCTCTGCCTCCCAACCCCCATGTCTCTTTTTCAGACTAAAGTATACCACTCTGGCTGGATTAGGGCTCCTTACCTTGATGCAGACCTTTCACTCCTTTGCACAGCCACGGGGGAGAGGAAAATCTTGAATCCATGTTTGCTAGCCTCTCTCCCTTTTCTGTGCACACATAAACACACTCGCACTCATTCACACACACCTTTGCTTGTCTGCTTTCTCTCTGCCATGAAAAAGGACAGCAGCGCCTGCTCTGTCGCTGGAAGGCAGTGGCCAGGAGGCTGGAAGGGAGCAAGCTGACACCGGTTGCCTCCATCTCTCAGCACACGGCTGCGGCTAACCTGTTGCCTGTCGGAAGCCTTTGCCTGCCAGCGGTCGACAGCAAGCGGTCGACAGCAAGCGGTCGACAGACTTGCCTGCAGCAAGTCTGAAAAGCCCAGGACTAGAGGAGACTGGAAGGTCTTCCTACTGCAGCAGTATCTTTCTCTGCATAGACCCTGCATGCTCCAAGAAGTCGCTGCCAGTAATCATGAACTACCTTTCATGGAGGGAGAAAGGTGTCAACAGCCCAGCCTTTGAGCTCGGTGCTAAAGTCCCGATCTAGCCAGACCTGGCCAGATACTGAAGCTCTTTGAAAAGAGGGAGGGATGTAATGTCACGTTTATCTACACCCTGTACTCCTTTACCAGTCCCTAGACGCTATTTATCGGCATCCTACTACGGTAACTGGGAAAGGAGTGGTAGTTGTGGGTGCACTGCCACTCCAGACCAACTCAGTGAAGCAGGATATCTTTGGAAGCAGTCAAATGGCAGGGAGGGAGGCTCGGAGAGAAGCAAGGAGGGAGGATGAGCTGGAACCTGCCAAAGCCCCAGCTGAAACCCTGGAAGGGAGTAGTAGGCAGGCACCAGTGTTGAAGATGACTCAGAGTGAAAAAGCAAGGAAAGAAGTGGGTGGGTGGTAGGAGAGAGGTGTTATGACTAAAAGCCGAATGTACTGCCCGTGAATCCTAAATCTGAACAGGAAGAGCGAAGAGCCTGAGGTCTTTTTTGTGTGGCATGCACTGGTGATAGTGAGAAGTATATGCCATCTATTCCAAGTGTGTCTGTTTCTTCTTTCAGCCTTTAACCAGCCTGCCTGGCGTCAGCCTGCTGCAGCTCTTCCTAAGACCACTCGCTCCTGCCTCTGCCTGGCTGTTGCACCGGCTCAGAGGCAGATCCTGCCGCTGACCTGACAGGGCTCCCTCTTTCTCCCCGATTCGCGCCAGCCCTGCCGCTCTCACTCCTCTATAATCCCTACCTTCTCCTTTCCTCCCTGCCCAGCTCTCAGATCCAGCCCCTTTTTCAGCTTGTTCCCCCTGCCCTCTCCGCACTGCGCGCCCCCTCTGCTCTCCACTCCGGCTCCCCTCCCCCTTTCTTAGGGAGGGTTTGCACGACCTCTCTGGGAGCCGGCCGGGCAAGAGTCGGTTTGGCGAACCGCGCTGCGGAAGGCAGTCCTGTCCTGCACTCACAAAGGCCAGGGCACAGCTGCACCATCACCGGGAAGGCCGGATCCTACCCCGGCTGGAAGCCGCGGCAGAGGCAAGGCAGCCCCCTCCTCTCACACCTCTGTTAGATCGCGTGTACGGCTAGGACACCGGGAAAGGAGAAGTTCCTGTAACTGTTCCCGGCAAGGCGTGGGCAAGCGGTGGGAGCCGAGGGTTGCCGTCATCCCCTGTCCACGGTGGCTGAGGACACTTCGCCTCCCCCCCGCCCTCCTGCTGCTCCCTTCGAGCCGGCTCCCACCTTCCTGGACACAAGCGCCCTCCTCTCCCCTCCAGCGCCGCGGCAGTTGGCCCAAGTGCCCCCCACGCCCAGCAGCGCCGGGGATCCCCGAGACGTGCCCCCACGGCCCCAGCCGGGCCTGGGCAGACAGGACGCGCCGGCTGCCTCCCCACGTCCCCTGCAGGACCAGCCCTCTCTGCGAAGTCTGCGCAAACTGCAGGGAGGGACGCCTCCGAAAAGACACCCCCCACCCACCCCTGCTAGCTCCCTCTGCAACTGTCCTCCCGCATCGTGCCGGGACATTTCCCCAGACCTCTTTTTCGGCCTAAAGAAAAACACAGAGCCCCGCCGGGCACCGCACGGCACAGGCACGTCGGGGCCGCCGTGACGCCCGTGCCCCCGCCCCGCGGCCGGCAGTCCGCAGCCCTACCTGCGAGCCAGAGGAGGACAATCCAGCCCAGGACGTTCCCATCCATCTTCCCGCTAGCCCGGGCGGGCGACAGGCGTTGGGCGGGAGCGCCGTGGGGCGGGCGCGACCATGTCGCGGGCCGGTGGGAGAGGCCCGGGGACGGCCCCGCCCGGCGCACCCGCAGCCCTCTCCAGCAAGCCGCCTCCCCGCAGAGCCGGCTGGGCTGGCGGCTAGGGGCTGCTCCGCTCCTCCCCCGCCACCGGCTCCGGCTGGGGGCTGTCCGGGCGGTGGAATGCGTGGACAGCGCGATGGCGGGGCGCGGGGTCGGGGCGCCGTCGCTGCTGGGAGGCAAGCGGGGGACGCAGCTTCCCGAAACTGCTTAACTCTCGCTCTTCTTCCGGCAAAGGCGCGTTTCGGTTGCCGGGAGCCGATGGTGGGGTAGCCGGAGCTGTTCTCAGCTAACAAGCACCCTGGCACGTTTCTCTGCAGCTACTTGAGTCGCCGAGCCCAGAGCGAAGCGCAGTCCTCGGCTTCCCGCGGGGCGAGCAGCGGCCTCTGCCGTGGCCCCGTCCCGGCTTACAACTTTCCTAGTAAGCATTCAAAAACGTTTACTCCTATCATCTGTCCTTCCCCGGATAACCAAAAGTATACCGTGGGAAACGACCGTACACTATTCGGATTCCGAATTTCCACGGGACTTCGACTTGCAGCGTGGGCACTGCGACTAGTTGCTGTACTTTTAGATGAAGAAAGGATATATTAGATGAGGAGGAGGTGTTCTGGCTGCCAACAATGGACAGTGGAGCTGTGGATTGTTAAGTATTCAAGCCAACATGACTTCGGAAGGGGATGGAGAGCTTTTGGGAGGAAGGGATCAGCCAACTAAAACTATAGCTAAAGATCACTTTTAAAAAGATGGATGTTGCTCTGAAATTAAATGGTCCTGACCACAGCAGACCCACGTGTACACATATGTACTCTATGTAAAACTTACAAACTTTCTGTGAAAGCAAAATAAGTCAGTGGAATTATTCACAGGCCTGCAGCTCGCTAAATAGCAGCATGCTTTCTTTGGGGTGGCTGAGCACCAAAAGGAAACATCTTCCGACATGGCATTCACCATTCACTGCATCCAGCACATCTTCCCTTTGTGTGCTGCTCATCTTCAGGCGTTTTTCTTTCACAGGGGCTTGGCTGGTGTTTGTAACCAAAATTTGGACTCTGCAGCCGTCAGTGATCCACATGGGAGATGGAAGTAATCTTCAACTACTCATCTGGAAGCTGCCAAAAAAACAGACTATTCTGATTTTCTAATGCAAAGTTGGGCTCTGGAAGGGAGCAGCGGGAGGGGCCACAGTGATGCCTGCGGTAGAAGTGTACTAGCCATTTGCATTCTAGCAGGTTTTTTCCAATTGCCTGTAGATCTCTCATAGTTTTGCCTTTCAGACTGAACTTCTCTACAGGCAAGATAGGCTTTCTTCAAAAGCGTGCATAAAAGTAGATCAGTAATTTCTGAGTGAAAAAGCAAAAGAGCACATTTGCTATGGCAAAAGATGTGCTGAAACATTTTTGTTGCTTTTGAGCAGTGTTCCAGAAAACTCAGATGGAGCTACAATACTTAGAATCATCTGAGAGCCTGCCTCACCATTGTTGCATATCTAAAGGATATGAGCCATGAAGGCTTGTATGAGCTGAATTAGGGCACTTAAAAGGTGAATACAAATATATTTTTTCTCTCCCTCCCTTAACCTTTTTCCTGATAAACTACAACATTTCAAGTGAAATCCCGGTGCCTTGCCTTTCTGTAAATTAATTGGCCAGGAGTCTAATCCAGAGCTTTCTGAGACCATGTTGATGTTGAAATTATCTCCTATGTTTAAGCACTGGGAGCAGTACAATCCCTCATGCGTCACTAGTGTTAGCTACTCTTAGGGGTTTTTTAAATTAATCTACTCCAGCTTTTGTAAATAAATTTGGCATGCATCAGTTTTGCTAAACTTTTGACTCACAACAAAGGAAGGAAAGATTTTCAATACAAGGAAACACCATTGTTCTGCATTTAACGTTGGATTTATAACTGCTTTGAAATTTTCATATGCTCGCTGTATGGTTCTTTTTCAGTTAACATGAGCTGTCATTTGTATATATGCAGGTATGATGGATGCCCGATGTTCCAGACCTCTGTAGAATCTTTGATCTGAGTATTGCAACATCTGAGCTGGCTTAATAGTTAATGCTGGGATGTTGTCTCTCCTTTTAGCCATTTCTTGGAGACTGAAGGCTGTACAACTGACTGCAATTAGCCCGATCTCACCTTCAAACGGTGGGTAAATTCC
This sequence comes from Bucco capensis, assembly GCA_013396975.1. Classification (NCBI taxonomy): domain Eukaryota; kingdom Metazoa; phylum Chordata; class Aves; order Piciformes; family Bucconidae; genus Bucco; species Bucco capensis. The sequence goes on from VWZO01012448.1 coordinate 74,119, forward strand.
TGTGCGATTACCCAGATCGCTCCAAGCCATAGCCCAGCAGGGATTCTTTAGCTCCTGAAAAATAGCGTACCGGTAAACTTCAACCTTCACCTTCCTTAGTCACTTAACAATTTTGATACCGGATGATCAAATTCCCCATGCCTGTCCAGCATAATACAGCCCCAGACTAAATCGGAAGAAAACAACACTGTTTGATTTAAGTGATACTGTGACTCCATTTGGAGCAGTTCTCTAAGCAATGGGATCATGAACAAATTGAGCTGAACAATAGGGAAACTAAAGTTTTACTCATGCTGTAGCAGCTGCTGGCTCTTCTCTTGCCAGCTACTTCATTCCTCCCTCCCTCCTTTCATCTTCCAGTACCAGTCTTTTGTGGTCATTTCCTCTGTTGATAAGAAGAGTCAGCTTTTTAAATTACCAGCAACTGGAATGATTTACACCAGCACCTTACTCAGAATGACCCATCTCAGCAACATCCCAGAAAACCTGCTGTACTTCATGAAAAGAATTCTCTTCACACGTTTGGCACATCCATTCAGCCCCTTGGATTTCCCTTGTCGAAATTTCCATAGAAACCGTGATTTCAACAGCTTTCTAGGGTGTCATACTAGATTCAGCCATTAGACAGTGCTCTCTTGATTGAGTACTGAGACCAGCACGTTACAGAAGCTATTAGGTGACAGCATCACCAAATCATAGTGGTTACGAGTCTCTTCAGAATAGCTACTAACTGAAACTTTGTTTGCTTTGCTACACTGGAATCTCTTATTAATCATTGATAGCTTCACAGCAAGATATTGCTGAAATATATGTACCCTCAATGTATGTTGTTTTTTCTGAGCTGGCTGCCTACATTTGCTAGCTTTTACTTTCTATTAACGTCAGGAGTGAGTGATGTGGGTATAAAAACTGCTTTTCTTCTTAACCATGAAGTTTGTACCACAAATGTTTAGAATATTTAATGGGAAAAATTGGTTTCATCATTCTAATGAACCTTGAGTTCTGTAATATAAATTTGGCATCAGAAAAAAAACAAACAAGAGAACAGCATCTTTCTATATTACTCAGTCCTCTGTAAAAATTTCCTGTGCTGCTCCTGATTCTCCAAAAATCAGAGTGTACCTTTGCTGTACTTTCAGAGGGAACTTGAAGTTTTGATTTTAATAAAACACTGTGTGTATCAGCAATAATGTTTTGTGAAGTTATTATATAGGTACATGACCATAAGTGAATCACCCCAGCACAAATCTTTTCTGTAACTGCATGCAAAAACACACAGAATAGGAATGCAACAAACTGTGCTTGGTGTGTACAGATAACCAAAGAGATAATGGGTTGTAAAACCCTCTGTGGTTTTGGCAGTAGAGAAACTGTGGACAGCAGAGATACCTTCAGGGAGCTGGAGTTCACAAACTGGGCTTTTGTGATTGTCTAATCCAGCTTTCTTAAGAAAACAGGCCACATAACTTTGCCACGCTATATGCCATAGCATATCTGTTGGAAAAAGAATCACACAACAGTTTGGATTGGAAGGGACCTCACCCTGCCCTTAATGTTATCTAACTTCACTTAATACTGCCAAGCTAGATGGAAGGGCTTTCTCATGGCTTTTCTGAACAGAGGTAATAACAGACTATGATCAATGCCCCCTTAAGATTCTCTCTGGGATTCAACAGACTCTCATTTTGCTATATTCTTTAGCTAACACCATATCTGGAAAGCATCATCCTGCTTAATATTTGTTTATCCTTCCAGGGTTCATGCTGTTAGTCCTTTTAACAGAGCATCAGAGGAGAAGCTCCTCTTTGGTGGATATCTCCCTCATTATCACTCACATTGTTAAGTATTCCCCTATCTGTTGTATCATTTGTAAGTGTCTGTGACACCCGTGTGTTTCCTTCAAAGGTACCAACAAATAGTAGTAGGCAGCCAAGAAATGACCTAGGAAATATCTTACTGAAAATGCGCAATTACTATTACTCATTTAAAAAGGCAATTTGAGACACCCTAAGCTAATGTTTTAACTGGTTACTGGATGGTATCTCTATCATTGCATTTTCTTGATTTAGTGTTCTTCGGTCGAGTCACATAATTCACATGTCTGAATCCATTACTTTTAGCAACTACACTTAATATCTTTTTGATGAAATTACAAACCAATGTGACAGAGTCTATTTTCTGCAAACCCATCCTGATTGGCATTAATTACATTAATGTTCTTTAATTCCTTATTGAAACAACTCCTGTGTCAGTGATTTTATTCTTTTGCCTGCAATCCCTGTCAGTCTGACAGGTCTGTATTTACCCAGGTCATCCAACTTCAAGTCAGATTCAAAACAAGACTTTGGAAAATTTTTGGTACCTGACATTTAGAGCTGCAATCTAAAACTCTCATTCAGCAGCAACTTGAGACTGAAAGCACACTTGTACTGTCAAAGTTGACTATACATTTAAAATTTTCCTTCTCTGCATCCCCAGATAGACCTGATCACATAGATGTCTAACAAGCCCCCAAGCTAAAGCTTATATGCATTTGGGGTGTCACAGCCAGGTCCCTGTTTTATACCTGAAAACCTAGTCTTATCAGATATTGAGTTCCTGGTACATGTCCAGGATGCTGGAACAACGTGGTGGTTTCACTGGAGTTAAAGCATTAAAGATATTTGAAATTTATGGTGTAGAGGGGATACAGCTGTATCACACGTGAGCAGCTGGCTTCCATGTACCTTGTTACCAGGTTAAGTGCTTCTAGATCAGCAAGTCCAATGCATCCAACACCCCTATTACCTGTGACACTGCAACTCCTAGCACAAATGCTACTATTTCTGAAGAGCAGACAGAAGCACAGAAGCTCTCATTTGAGTCCCCCCAGAAATCTGGAAGAAAGATGCTGAAACCATCTGTGAGGCCTGATCCAGGACATTCATAATAGGTCTAACATTCAGCAAAACCCTGCAAAGACAGGCAAGGGAACAAGGTAGAGGGTATGTCTTACTTTTTGAGTCCTAGGTGTTCAAAGTTACATCCTCAAGCACACAGCTGAGATGCAAGATCCTGCATCTCCACGTACAAGGTCCTGTATCTGGGTCAGAGCAATCCCAAGCACCACTATAGACTGGGCGGTGAGTGGCTTGAGAGCAGCCCTGAGGAAAAGGACTTGGGGGTTGCTGGTGGATGAGAAGCTCAACATGAGTCACCAGTGTGCACTTGCAGCCCAGAAAGCCAAGCCTAGCCTGGGCTGCATCAAGAGAAGCATGGCCAGCAGGTCGAGGGAGGTGATTCTCCTCCTCTACTCCATTCTGGTGAGACCTCACCTGGAGTACTGCATCCAGTTCTGGAGCCCCAGGACAAGAAAGATATGGATGTACTGGAATGTGTCCAGAGAAGGGCCATAAGGATAATCAGAGGCTGGAGCACCTCTCCTGTGAGGACAGACTGAGAGAGTTATTCAGTCTGGAGAAGAGAAGGCTCCCAGGAGAGCTTCTTGTGGCCTTCCAGTATCTGCAAGGGCTACAAGAGGGCTGGGGAAGAACTTTTTAGGATGTCAGGTAGTGATAGGATTAGGGGAATGGATACAAACTAGAGGATGGGAGATTCTTCACCATGAGTGTGGTGAGACACTGTCACAGGTTGCCCAGAGAGGTGGTGGAAGCTCCAGCCCTGAAGTTTTTAAGGCCAGGCTGGCTGGGGCTGGGAGCAAGCTGCTCTAGTGGGAGGTGTCCCTGCCCATAGCAGGGCGGGTGGAACTAGATGATCTTTAAAGTCCCTTCCAACCCTGACAATTCTGTGAAGATATCCTTCACTCCTTTTGCAGTTGTGACACTGTTTAGAAAGACACCCAAGAGTCATTAGGCCAAAAGGAGTGAGATCAAGAGAAAGCTGAAAGTCATAGCTCACTGGTTAAATCATTTATCTAGGAAAGGGGAAGCCTGCAGGTTCTGATCCCTAAAATCTTTATGCACTACATATGAAAAAATAATAATTACTGGACTAGAAATACAAAATTCTGACTTTGTATCACTCTCCAGGGAAATTGTAGATTTGAAACCTCCATAAACAAGCTGAGAAAGACATCAGCTGTGAGATTATGTGATAAAAGCTTACATCCATACCCATAAAGAAATGTAGAGCTACAATGGCACAGGGAGGGAAATGTAGCCCAATTAATACCCACCCTGGCTCCTCCCACACCCATCACAAAAGCCATCAGCCCATAAAAGGCTCATCTCCACTAGTCCAGAGGAGCACAGGGATATAATGGCAGATAGGAGTCCTTAATTCTCCCAGGGCTGTCCCACAAATGCCTCAGCCCCAGGATGAGGACCTGAATCCCATCAAGATGAGTCAACACCTAAGCAACTTTAAGACTGAAGGAGTTTGCAGTCTATGGATATAGGACACATTAGGGGATGCAAGGGAAGAGCATTTATTTCATGGTTGTACAGAACTTATTATCACAGTATCACAGTATGTTAGGGGTTGGAAGGGACCTAGAAAGATCATCTAGTCCACCCCCCCTGCCAGAGCAGGATCACCTAGACCAGGTCACACAGCAATGTGTTCAGGTGGGTCTTGAATGTCTCCAGAGAAGGAGAGTCCACAGCTTCCTGGGCAGCCTGTTCTAGTGCTCCATTACCTTTACTGTAAAGAAGTTTCTCCTCAGGTTAATACTAAACCTCCTGTGATCCAACTTACTCCCATTTCCTCTTGTCCTACCATTGGATGACATTGAGAAGAGCCTGGCTCTCTCCTCCTAACACTCACCCTTAACATATTTATAAACAGCCTGGAGAAGAGAAGACTTCGGGGGGACCTACTAGTGACTTTCCAGTACCTAAAGGGAACTTACAAGAAGGCTGGAGAGGGCCTGTTTGCAAAGGCCTGGAGTGAATGGACAAGGGGCAATGGTTTTAAATTGGAGAGGAGTAGATTTAAATTGGACA
>VWZO01012448.1:79098-91679 GCA_013396975.1 Bucco capensis
CTCCCTGCCCATCTCTCTAGCCTGTCCAGGTCACACTGGATGGCAGCACAGCTCCTGGGGTGCCAGCCACTCCTCCAAGCTTGGGATCATCTGCAAACTTGCTGAGGGAACACTCTACCCCTTCATCCAGATCATTGATGAATATATTGAACAGTCAGGACCCAGCACTGACCCCTGGGGCACACCACTAGTCACAGGCCTCCAGTTAGACTCTGCTCCACTGACCACAACTCTCTGGGCTCTGTCCTTCAGCCAGTTCCCAATCCATCTCACAGCACAGTCTCCCAATCCACACTTCTTAAGTTTGGCTATGAGGATACCATGGGAGACAGTATCAAAAGCTTTGCTAAAGTCAAGAAAAACCACATCCACTGCCTTCCCCTCATCTATCCATGATGTTATGCCATCCTAAAAGGCTATCAGATTAGTCAAGCAGGACTTCCCCTTGCCGAATCCATGTTGACTACTTGTGTATGGATGCTTAGGGGCGTGTGTGCCTGGGTGAGAATGACTAGAGAGGCTGGAGAGTGGGTTGACTTAAGTGCCAGCAACCAGAATGTGACTGGAGGTTACAAAAGCCCGCCATGAGTCCATGGGGTCAGCAACTGAGTGAGGGAGGGTCTGGGTGCTAGAAGCTGGGCTGGGACTTCAGGCACCATGTGTCTGGTTGCCAGTGGCTGGAGACACCCAAGTGAATGACAAGATGTGTTGTCCACTGAAGTAGACCAGGGGTCAGAAGCCCTTCTCTCAGTTGTGCCAGGGGAGTAAATGTGCGAATGAGTGTGTCAATGTCAGTAACGATCAAACTGGACTAGGTGGCCAGAAGGTGATGTGCCCTGGGAGCCAGAGAGGAGGGAGTGGATGGTGCATCTCTAACAGCAAAAACCCAGGAGGATCCGGCATTTTAGACTGGGAATACATACTCAGCCTTGCTTCAGCTGGACCTGGGAGTCCACCAAACTCACCTCTCTTGGGCTGGCTGATGGATCTGGCCTGATTCCTCCAAATACTTTGGTGCTTATATTTTTCCCCAAGGGTGGGAAAGTGCTCTAGCCCCAGACCAGCAGGTAATTAGGTAGCAGCAGAGTCACTGCCATGTTTTTTTGGAATAAATTTGCTAATTCTTTCTGATGAACAACTGTAAGACATACCTTGGAAAGATTATAGCCATGAATCCTGAAAGAATGAAAATACAATGCTGGCAGAAAAGTTCCAGATTGTTTTTTCCCTCTACATAATACTAGGGTAAATAGACCCTATTCTGGGATACCTTACAAACTCCAAGCATTGATGGGAAAGCCTCTAATTCTGGAGCTGGTTTCCAAGGCCAAGTACCTCAGAATTAAGTGTTGGAATATCAAGTCATATAACTGAATTACGTGCTCTAAAACAAACAGCTATATAAAATACTGGGACAACACTTGTTGGAACGAGTCCAGAGGAGGGCTACAAAGAGGATTAAAGGACTGGAGAACCTCCCCTATGAAGACAGGCTGAGACAGTTGGGATTGTTCAGCCTGGAAAAGAGAAAGCTTCGAGGGGATCTTATAGCAGCTTTCCAGTACCTAAAGCAGGATTATAAGACAGAAAGGAAGAGACTTTTTAAGCGGTCAGACTGTGATAGAACAAGGGGGAATGGTTATAAGCTGAAGGAGGGGAAATTTAGATTGGAGACTATGAGGAAGTTCTTTACCCAGAGAGTGGTTAGGCACTGGCACAGGTTGCCCAGAGAGGCTGTGGATGCCCCATCCCTGGCAGTGTTCAAGGCCAGGCTGGATGCGGCCCTGGGTGACCTGGTCTAGTGATTGGCATCCCTGCTCAGTGCAGGGAGGTTGGAACTAGATGATCTTTAGGGTCCCTTCCAACCTGGCCATTCTATGATTCTATGATTCTATGACTTGTTTCTATCCACTGGAATGACTCCAGTGCTATAAAAGTTATTTACAAATCAGTATAAATGGTCTAGAGAACACCTTTGTCAGCTAAGTTAAATAGCAGACAATCAAGGAGTTAAAATACAAGTTCCTTCAGAGGCACTGGGCTCTCTCTGAGGAAGAGTACTGATGACACTGTGCTCTGAGGATGATCTGTTCCCTGTTTTGTCAACACATCCCACCCCATGTCTGCTGCTTATTAACATTATTTTTTCCAACCACACCCCCAGCCCTAGGAGAGCTATTACTGGAGCTTTGTGTTTTTCAAACTGTTAATGCACACATTGTCTGAATTTCTTTAAAAGGAAGGGCTCCTAAAGCTGCACAAAAGAGAAAAGAACATGGTATGAAGGAAAGTGCACAGATGCGCTCCTAGCAACAACTCTTAGTAAAGAAAAATGTCTTGAAAATAATTGATTAATCTGTCCCGAGATGCAGAAAGAGGTTCACCCAAGATGAACCCTGACTGAGGTACACCCTCAGTAAGTTTGCAGATGACACCAAGATAGGAGGGACAGTCAATCTGCTTGAGGGTAAGAAGGCACTGCAGAGGGACCTGGATAAGATGAATCAGTGGGCTGAGGTCAATGGGATAAGATTCAACAAGGCCAAGTGCCAGGTCCTACACTTTGGTTACAATAACCCCATGCAATGTTCTAGGCTTGGGGCAGAGTGGTTGGATTGCTGCCTGACACAGAAGGACCTGGGGGAGCTGGCTGATAGTCAACTGAAGATGAGCCAGCAGTGTACCCAGGTGGCCAAGAAAGCTAACAGCATCTTGGCCTGGATCAAAACTAGTGTGAGCAGTAGGAGCAGAGAAGTGATCATCCTCCTGCACTCAGTGCTGGTGAGGCCACACCTAGAGTACTGGGTTCAGTTTTGGGCCCCTCACTACAGGAACGACACAAAGTGTGTCCAGAGAAGGCCAACAAGGCTAGTGAGGAGTCTGGAGAATAAGTCTTATGAGGAGTGGCTGAGGAAACTGTAGTGAGATGGGGGTAGGTCTCTTCGCCAGGGTTAGCAGTGAGAGGATGAGAGGAAATGGCTTCAAGTTGCAGCAGGGGAGGTTTAGAAATTCCTTACTGAAGGGGTTGTTAAGTTTTGGCATAGGCTGCCCAGGGAGGAGCTGGAGTCATCATCCCTAGAGGTGTTTAAGAAATATTTAGATGCTCTGCTTAGGGACATAGTTTAGTGGCATGGTAGTGGTAGGTATGGTTGGACTTGATGATCTTAGAGGTCTCTTCCAACCTTAATGATTCTCTGATTCTGTTCCCTATTAGCTTTATTTGAATAAATGGAGAGAGTCCATGCACACAGTCCCTGCAGGGTCTCTCTCAAGTTGCTGGGGGTTGCAGTCTCATTTTATCCCTTTTCCTTGGCTGCAGAAGGCCCCTCTCCCTTTCTCCATATTCTTGGGATACTCAGGAGCTACAGACTCCTTGATTCCGCCTTAACATAAACAATTAACTCTTCACACATGCCCCAAAATTTATCTCACTCTGTTCTTCACTGGTCTGGCTTATATAGAGCTGCTTCTACTAGTCTAAATAATGCTGTTTTGGCCCAGTCCCTCCTACAGACAAACGTTCATTATTTGAATGGTCTCATCATTTTTGCAAGGACACAGATAATTATCTTTTTTCTGCTCACAGTAAATACTTGCCTTTCTGACCGGAAAACTAGACTCTGTGCAGAAGTTTGCATTTACAAGATAGAAGCTATTTTTTGCAATCCCTCCTCAGAGATTTTGCATTAATGTACTAGGAACTAGACCACAATAAAAATGATTTTCCACAACAGTGAAAGTGACTTTAAAAACACTCACCTTTTCTCATTAGGCACAGTCTGAAAATCACTTGGGGTCTCCTGTGACCCCTGGTGTGATAACTGTGCTGACAGCAGAGGGAGCATTAAACCCGTGGTAAGGTGTGGGGAGTGATACCCATGGTCCTATAATCCTTGTATGGGTAGGATGAGCTCATTAGCCTTCTGGCAGTCATCCTAGGAGAAGGACAACTCTAATTCCAAACCCGGGCAGATGGAGCTCGTTTAGCCCTGTAAGGCCTTCCAGCTAAGAGGTTAAACTTCCATCCTAAGGACTTGGCTGCCAGCGTCCAAGCTTGCTAGGCCCTGGCAGATGAACCTTAGGACTAAAGGGTGGGTCCAGCTCTGCACATGCTGTGTCTCACCTAAAAAAAATCCGTAGGGCAGGCTCGAGGGTGCTATCTGCTATCCTCTTTTTATCAGCGTGCTTGGAAAAGGCGCTGAGGAGGAGCGTGGGTGGAGCCCTCCCTGATCTTCGTTCGCAAAGCCTAGCCACCACCACCACATCTGATGACCTGTGACTACAAAACTGATGCTCGTAGAAGTGTTCATAGCATCTAGCCAGCACAGAGCCAGGGCTGTGATGAGATTCAGTATGCTGTCCCACTAGAAGAGCAACATGTAATGCAGCTACATTTGTGCACTCCAGTGGATGAAGAAGCACCTCATCTGGAGTAGTAGGTGTATTCAGCTCTGGGGCCACAACCACAAGACAGACAAGGGCATACTTGACCAGGTCCTGAGGAGGGCTGCAAAAAAGATCAGAGCGATGAACACCTCTACTATGACATAAGGCTAAGAGAATTGAGGTTGTTCAGCCTGAAGAAGAGAAGGCTCCAGAGAGCCTTCTTGTGACCTTTCAGTTATTAAAGGGGGCCTACAGAAAAGATGGAGAAGGATGTTTTATCAGGGAGTGTAGTGATACAACACCGGGTAATGGTTTTAAAATGAAAGAGGGTAGATTTAGATTAGATGTAAAGAAGGAATTCTCTACTGTGAGGGTGGTGAGACACTGGCACAGGTAGGCCAGAGAGATGGTAGAAGCCCCACCCATGCAAACATTCACAGTAAAATTGGGTGGGGCTCTGAGCAACCTGATCTAGTGGAAGAGGTCCATGCTCACTGCAGGGGGTTTGGACTAGATGACCTTTAGAGGTCCCTTCCAACACTGAGCATTTATCATTCCATGAAAGCCAGGAGCCATGGGAGATTATGCTGGCTGCAGGGAAGGCCCTTTGCCCACCAGTGCCCAGCCCCACAGCAGGATGCAGTAGGACAAAGTAGCTGCAGCCAACAATACTTGCAAATATTTCCAAAAGTCTCATGTATCAATATATGTATTTTGGAGAGGGAATTCTAGTTGGTCTCTTCATCTGTTGTTTCTACACATGAACATACCTATTTGTGTAAATGAATGTACTGACTCTCTGAAAGAATTTAATTGAATTTAGTACATAATATTATTCAGATTGAGAGGATATAGAGAAGTATAGAATCAGAGACTCATTTAGTTTGAAAAAGATCTTTAAGATCATTGAGCCAAGCTGTTGGAAATGAGTAGCATGACCCTTTTATATTGAAAAATCAGCCTATTGCCATTTTGTGAGGGTATGGTGCCTGCATTTTGAATGTCTACAAGAACTTGGCACAAGCTGTTGCTCCCATTGGATATTTCTTATCCTTTAGCAGCCAAAGAACACTAAAAAAAAACCAAGCAAGCAACCAAGAAAATGTCCCAACCAACAGCTCTCCTCATTGAAGGGCTACCTGTTAAAATGGGATTGTTCAGCCTGGAGAAGAGAAGGCTTCGGGGGAAACTACTAGTGACTTTCCAGTACCTAAAGGGAACTTCCAAGAAGGCTGGAGAGGGCCTGTTTGCAAAGGCCTGGAGTGAAAGGCCAAGGGGCAATGGTTTTAAATTGGAGAGAAGTAGATTTAAATTGGACATTAGGAAGAAGTTCCTCACCACAAGGGTGGTGGAACCTTGCCCAGGGAGGTGGTTGAGTTCCCATCCCTGGAGGCATTCCAGGTGAGGCTTGCCAGGGCTCTGGGCAACCTGCTCTAGTTGGGGATGTCCCTGCCCACTGCAGGGGGGTTGGACTAGATGACCTCCAGAGGTCCCTTCCAGCCCAAACCATTCTAGGATTCTATGAAAAATCCAATGTGTGTCCAAGGCGAGTAGCACCCAGCCCAGGACACCAGGCAGCCATTACGTGTAACACTTATCCTCCCCTTGCTGCCAAAAGATGAGGGTATACCTCCACCCGCTGGCATCTCCTCAAGGGAACTCTGTGCTGGGGAGCACAGATTTGGTTATGGGGAGAATAGTAATGCTATGATGGAGGACAAAATCCCACAATGTAGAACTGATCAGGCTAAGCTGAACATGGTTGTGGTCAGAAATAGGGCTAAACAGATCCCTTTTTCTATTTACTGTGGTAGCATTTTAGAAAGCTGTAACTGGGGACAGGAATAATTGCTTTACCAAAATAAAGAACATCATTCTTCTTTTCTGTCAGTGAAAATAGGGAAGTGTGCATAAGTAAGATTATATGTCATTTTAGTTTATTAATCACACTCATGTAACACAACCACAGTTATTTTGTGTAGTGAAAGGCCTTGGAAATATTTTGGAGATCATAGAATCATAGAATGGTTTGGGTTGGAAGGGACCTCTGGAGCTCATCTAGTACAACCCCCCTGCAGTGGCCAGGGACATCCCCAACTAGAGCAGCTTGCCCAGAGCCCTGGCAAGCCTCGCCTGGAATGCCTCCAGGGATGGGAACCCAACCACCTCCCTGGGCAACCCGCTCCAGTGTTCCACCACCCTTGTGGTGAGGAACTTCTTTCTAATGTCCAGTTTAAATCTACTCTTCTCCAATTTAAAACCATTGCCCCTTGTCCTTTCACTCCAGGCCTTTGCAAACAGGCCCTCTCCAGCCTTCTTGGAAGTTCCTTTTAGGTCCTGAAAGGTCACTAGTAGGTCCCCCCGAAGTCTTCTCTTCTCCAGGCTGAACAATCCCAGCTCCCTCAGCCTGTCCTCATAGCAGAGGTGTTCCAGCCCCCTGATCATTTTTGTGGCCCTCCTCTGGACCTGCTGCATCAGATCCATGTCCTTTCTGTGTTGAGGACTCCAGAACTGGACACAGTATTCCAGAGGAGGTCTCAGCAGAGCAGAGCAAAGTGGCAGAATCACCTCTCTGGATCTGCTGGCCATGCTTCTNTAGATCACATCCACAGGTTGTCCCTTGTCCACTGAGATAGTCACACTAGCGTAGAAAGCCACTAGGTTCGTCAGACAGGATCTGCCCTTAGTGAAGCCATGCTGACTGTCTCTGATCCCCTCCCTATCCTCCATGTGCCTTATCACACCTTCCAGGAGAATCTGCTCTATGATTTTCCCAGGCACAGAGGTGAGGCTAACAGGTCAGTAGTTGCCAGGCTCCTCCTTTACACCCTTTTTTGAAAACGGGTGTAACATGCCCCTTCTTCCAGTCACTAGGGACTTCACCTGACTGCCAGGATTTCTCCAATATTATTGAGAGTGGCTTGGTGACTCCATCAGCCAATTCTTTTAGGACTCTGGGGTGCATCTCATCAGGTCCAATAGACTTATGTATATTAAGGTTCCTCAGGAGGTCATGAACCTGACTTTCACATACAGCAGGAGGGACTTCACTGCCCTGGTCCCAGTCTTGTGTTTTTTTAACTTGGGAGGTGTTGGGAGAGAGGTTGCCAGTGAAGACGGAAGAAAAAAAGGTGTTGAGAACCTCAGTCTTCTCCTCATCTGTTGTTGAGATGACCTAACCTTACTTGGATGAAACTATTTCCTCATTTTATTTCAAACAGTTCAAATTGTTGATCGGTGAACTTTGGCTAAGATGGTCATCTGGAATTAGTGTACCTAGATGTGCGTGTTATTCCTGATTTGGGTCTTGAATGATTGAATTCTGTAAGCCTGTCAGGATTCTCTTCCTGTCCTCAAAAACTTTTTTTTCATACATGGATTTGCAATGCTTAATGGGCACATGGGCCTCCTCTTACTTGCTATGTGCCAGAGCAATCCGATGATTTCCTTGAGACTATCAGTTTTTCATTAATCCAGTTGTTAATCAAAGGCAGCTAACACTCCAAACTTTTTCATGAAGTTTATGGAAAAATTTGTGAAATCCCAATTTGAAAAATTCTTCTCCTGTAACAAGTGGTTTGAACTGAACAGAATCATGGGGGTTTGATTTTTTGTGGGTTTTTTTTAATTACATTTTGTAAATTTAGCTGTAATTCCTTCTAGTTGTGCAAGCTGACCTAAGGTACTACAATGCCTATCTCTCTTTTAGTTGGAAGAGAAATCTTGCCTTCCTGGTCTGCAAGTGCACAGGCACTGGTATGTAAACTGCAGGCTTGTTCTGCCTGACAGTAACTGTTAGTGGACATTAGATTTTCCTCCAATATAAGGAGGTGAAGGACTGTATTAGGAATTAGTAGACTCTTGGTTTGTTGGTTTTTTTAAGCTTTCTTATCTTTACCAGGTGTCTGATCTGGCACATTCAGTTCCTGCTTGTTTGACCACAAAGATGCTCCATTATTACTTCTCTTACAGATTCCTCTGCTCTGTCTTGGAAGAATGATGAGGGTATAGTAATCTTAAAGCAGTTGATCCTGGTAGATGAAAGGTTACCCTTTATAGATATTCTCAATACTTATATGTGTTTTTTACAATTTGCTAATAGCCTTCTGTATCAAATGTTTGTGTTAAACTAATAGTCTACTGCCACAAAAAGGTCTTTTGCAATATAGGAAGAAGTCAGTGCAAATGTCCCTCTACTCCCTGAAAAAAATTCTATCCTCTTTTAGCTTGATGGGAGTATAGCCACTGATATTTTATCTTGTAACATTTCAAGATTTATAAGAAAAAGGTAATTCTTCTACTTTTGAGATTTACAACACCTAGTCCCAGTTCATCACAACAGAATAATTCTACCAGTTTTAAAGGGTGAGAAGTTGTTAGATATCAAAGTTTAAAATTCATATGGTAGAGATATTAAATAAGATAACCTGGCCTCTTTGGAGGAATAGAAGAAGGTATATGTACTTTGTCAGTGCTTTTATAACATCCTGGCTTGCTTTCTTATTGAAAGAACTCTTGAAAACTAAACCATTCTCACCTGCACCCCCTCTTCAAAAGGATGTTATAATTACAACTGAGTAATGAATACATCTGTAATCTTTTCTCCAATTGGTATTGCATCATTCTGACAAAATGATACATGGTAGACCTTACAAGCTAAGTCAAGCAACCAGCTAATATAAGCTGTGTTTGCTGCGTGGTTAAGTCACAGTTCAAACCTTTTACCTAACAAGATTCTTGAACTATTTTTATGTTGTCATGGTTACAGAGAAGGAGGAGAGAGTAGCTCCATAAAAAGTGTAATACCTGTTAGTGTCCTCCCTGCCTGAAGTCATGCTACCCTGTCACTGTGATGTGAATTGGATCGGATTGACCATGGTGGCTTGAGCTGACAGGATTAATCTTTAAACTGCATGAGAAGGATAATGATAAAGGATAACTAAGATGCGTTTTATGATGCTGCTCCTTAATATTGATCAGTAAAAGACCTATATGTTTCCCTGTAGCTATATCCATGTCTTCCTAAAGAAAGTAGCTCAAACTCAGGTAGGAGAGATATCCTTCATGTGACCCTGTAGCTTGTAGTTTAAGACCCATGTAAGAGAGCACCAGCATTCAATCTAAGGACAACTGGTGTTAAATGCCATAAAGTCTGGCATGCAGCATTGTTTCCAGTTGTTTAACAGTTATATGTCTCTATATTTAGTAGCACAAGCAGGATTTTTTGATGAGGGGCAGAACTTAAGGGTAAGGATTAAATAGCTACCTCAAACATCAGTAAGAATGTTATGCGACATTCATGAAGAGAAGAGTTAAGGTGTATTTGTGAAATATTATATTGTAGTTGGATGCTTTTTAAGTTAGTAAATAGTAAATTTATTTCTTAACATTTGACTTGGGCATTCTTGCCACCTTCTTTGGGAGTTCATTTAGTGGAGGAGAGGCAATACTTCTAATTAGCGAATTTATCATCTCCTCTTACCCCAGAAGATTATTACCAGATCATTTAGCTTGGATAAGCTACCAAATTGAGTTTGTCAGACTGTTGTAGCTACTGATTTTTTTTCTAACTTTATTTTCCTAAAGAGTGAAGAGACCTATCATAACAAGGAATAGAAGTTCCTGTTGAACTCCAGGCTTTCCTGTGGGTTTAGGATTTGATTTGTTTGTGCATGTTTGTTCTTTGTTTTTGGGTTGGGTTTTTTTGTGTGTATGTGTTTTGCTTTGGTTTGGTTTTTTTTTTCATTGCCAGCATAAGTTGGGGGAAGGGGTTTGCCCTGATCTCTACACACACTAGCATCTATGGAAGGTGTACCAGGACTAGCATCATGCCTAACTCTTGCAAAAGTAATAGTTACCTTGTCATTCAGATACAGAGAAAGATCTGTATGTTTTACTTGGTCATTACACTACTTTACTCACTCATAAAATAAAGCCCACTGAAGCTGGATGAGGTAAGTCCAGGATGGTTTGCTGTAACTTCTGGTGGCTGTTTCGAAAATGTGTTGGGTTTTGTGGGTTTTTAATGTGTGGGGGGTTCGGTTTGGTTTGGTTTGTTCTTTCAGCTGTGGTTGCAGACATCTACTTCCTGAACATTTCCAGCCATGGCAAGCTGCCAGCCTACTGTGAACAACGCTTCCTTCCTTGCAAGATCGGGTGCTTCAAGCACTCCCTACAGAACGGCATAGTGGCTGATTTCCACCATTTCATAGATCCAGATGAGTTCCAAGGAAGGGAAACAAGAAGTAGTTCATCATGCTTTGGGGTGAAAGGGAGGCTTTCTAGTGTCACTGCTACCCTGAGCAGATTTCTCATATCAAGACAGCTTTATTTCTTTGCCTACAAAGTTGGTTGGACTTCTTAAAATGTTAGAGCAGTGCTAATTGTTTCTGAAGAGATGGACTTAAGTGTTAGAACAGCATGAAGCTTCAAAAAGGGTAGAATAAATCCAGGAGGGCCCTTAGGTATTTGTGCCTTATATTTCATGCCAATGAATGTTTGTCTTGTTTGGACCTAAACACACACATTATACAATATTCTTTGTTTTTTAAAATGCATTATTTTTTTCAAGAATAAATGTGACACTTGTACAAAGCCACAAGGGGAATGTGAAGCTGTTCCTTTGTGTACATGCAACAATGATATATAGTTGAGAGGTAAGGATCTGTCATTTTGGAGGGTGGATGATGATTTTTCTTTTCTTCCCATCTCCTCTGCTCTTCTGCAGAAATACCACCATGTGGTTTTCAGTACCACTGCCAGGCTGCTAGTGAGTATCAATGGAGATAAAGAGTGGTTGTGCAAAGATGTACAGCTCTAGACTCAGCTTATTTGATCTATATCCTAATGTTTTGTAGATCTAAAATTTCCCCTTCTGGTAACTTGTCTAAGTTTCAAAGAGAAAGAAGTGACAGAACAGCTTGTCACAGTCACCTTGTATATGTTTCTTGTACCCACAAATGGCAGAACACTTCACCCAAAATGGTTTTGTCAATGGCAGAGTTATTTTTGTTCTGTCTTCCTATTTTAATCCAATAATAACTGCAGTATGTTCTTCTTAAATGGGACAACTTTGTAGGGCTTTAAATGCTTTCAAGCCCAGGTGAGCAGAGTGTCTCTTGATAGACCTTGTGCATATCTTCAGCCATAAAGTGCTAATTTATAATAGGGTAACTCAAAGGTACTAGTTTGTGTTTAAAAGTTGTGTTTTGCAGCCTTATTTATATATCAACAAAGTTAAAGTATTTATATCATTTTTGTCTCACTTGGTCTGCCTTGTTTCCCTTGCGTCTCTTAGTGTTTATAGATTCTATTTTGTTTCTATTAGGACACTTCCTCCCCTTGTGTACAGAGGGAAGAAACCTGGCCCATGTTTTCCTATGTTAAATACTTAGATAATGGCCTTTTAAAAGAGGTGAGTGTGCGTTTGCTCACATCCCAGATCCACCAGTCTTCTGCTGAGGGAAACAAGGTTTTGATAGCTTGATCACAGATACTACCTATAGAGGAGGGATAAGTGTTTGTGCATACACATATCTGTATAGGAAGATACAAGTGAGAGGGGGATGTATCATTTAAGGAAACAGGATTTCTCATAACTTGTATTTATTTTTCTGCTCCCTCCCCTTTATTAGGTGATGCCATTCATAATCCAGACCCCCTATATCTGGATTTCATCTTCCACAGACTTTTTATGCAGTTGTTTTACAGGAACTTCTTGAGTTTGTCCAGCCAGCCAGAAGTGTGGGGTCTCACTCGTACTGCAGGGTATGGTCAAAGTCAAAGTAAGATGCTCTAAATCAAAATCTTTAATTTCACTTCCGTTGGATGACTAAGGAAATACTTCACTTTAAAACCTAATTGGTGTGCAAATGAGTGAGAAAAAACACCCTTCTATGAAGTTTCCCAGTTCCATGCAGGAAGAAATGGTCCCTAGAAGCTAACTTTTTTATGAAGCAGAGGCTGCCTTATTTTCAGCTTGCGGTTCTGGGTCTAGTCAACAGATAAACATTTCACTTGGTCTGTGATATTGTTTTGACTTACAGAATCACAGAACAGTTCGAGTTGGAAGGGACCTGTTATAGTTATATGTAAAAATTGCCCGAGGTATCCATTTTCTCTCCCCTCCCCCCCCCCCCCCGACCGTTAATGTGTTTACTTGCAAACTTGGTGAGTGATAGCCCTTTCCATCGGCT
>VWZO01012450.1:1469-13969 GCA_013396975.1 Bucco capensis
TTGTGCTAGACTTTTCATTTACACTATCCATGGTACAGTGATCTTAAGCTGTCTATCTCCTTAAAATAAAAGACTAGCACAGATATCTCTTTTACTCTCTATTTCACTTTATCTCTGATGAATTCAAATTTTACACCACATTACACGGTTCTGCTCAAGTTTGTTTCCGTGTTATAGTCTCCTGAGATCACACCTGATAAAAGATAAAGTTTCCTTTAGAACAGACAGCATACGACACAGTGCTTACGTTAGATGTTGACCTACTTACACAAGTAATACTGAGTGGTCTTAAATAAAAAATGAGAGAATTAGATGCACTTCCTGTACCCCAAAATGCATCATTCTATTTTGAATTGTCTATTCTAACACAAATTTCTGTTTTTGCATTAACTGATATTTTCACAGTACAAATGTATGTCTGCTCCCCCTTTATCATTTTAACAGGCAAGACCTCAACCCAGAAGTCTGCCTGTCCCAATATTCTGGGCCTTTACTGAGCTCATTAGAAAAATTGCCTAACGGTGCCTGATAACAGATTTCTCTCTGAAACAGTCTGGGAAAGTTAAGTTGATGATCAGTTTAAATATTGAAGTGACAAATAACAGATTCAGGATTGCTTGTTACAAGCTGAGTAATCATAAGAAATTTGAGCTCAAGTTAATAATTAATTTCCCAGTAACCAATAGAGTCAGAGAAGTAAAATCTTCAAAACAGTACTAAAATATAATAGAGAGAAATGCTAGGAAAGATGTTATGCTGTATATTGGAATGAACAATTCTTATCAAGAAAGCATCCCTTCCCAGTGGTTGGAGGAGAAGGAGTAGCCTATTCATTGTCTTCTGTAACAGCTAAATACTAAGGTCTTCAATCTGTCCCCCAACAACAAGGAAGTATTGGTTGCATAGGTTTTTACATCCTAGCTCTAACTGTCCCTACCTTCTACGTGACATTTAGCATGATTTGGGTGGAGAGCTGAGTAACATAGTCATATATGTTTAGCATGTACTCTGTTTGGCTCATTAATATACTGTGGGGTGTTTACTTTAATACTAAAATTACAGTTTATTAGGGGAAAGGGCTCAGTTCGGTCACTATAGCCATCAGGATCTGTTTTGAAGCTGTGTGTTTTGTTATTTTAGTCTTGCCTCATTAGTTTTATCCAAAACAGGATCACCTTATCTTCATAAGACTCCCTCCTTCAGTCACCTGCTAGGCCAGCTTTATGGATCTCATTCACAGAAACAACATAAACATCACTTGGTGATAAGCGTCTCAAACTTTCTCAAGAAGTGCACTAAATCAGCCTGCATTTCCTTCACACAGAAAACCAGGCCTTAATGCCATACCCTTTCCAATATTACCTGTTGTTCTACTAGTTAATTTCATCTTTTCTTTTACATAACTTTTCCCATCATGTAGTGAATTAACTTGGGCTTTCTCTTTAACATTAATAAGACATTAAGCAGTCATTTATAAGTAGGCATTGTTAGCAAATCTTTTCTTCTCAAAGGTTTGCATATGAGAAATGTTATACTGACTCAGCTAACATCAGTTTGTATCTTGTGGATGTAGTCTATCTGGACTTCAGCAAAGCCTCTGACACCGTTTCTCATAGCATACTTCTGAAAAAGCTGGCAGCCCACAGCTTGGACAGGTGTACTCTCTGCTAGGTTAAGAACTGGCTGGATGGCCGAGCCCAGAGAGTGGTGGTGAACGGTGCTGTACCCAGCTGATGGACAGTCACTAGTTGTGTTCCCCAGGGGTCAGTGTTCGGCCCGGTTCTGCTCAATATCTTTATTGACGATTTAGATGAGGGGATTGAGTCCATCATTAGCAAATTTGCAGACACCAAGTTGGGGGGGAGTGTTGATATGCCGGAAGGCAGGACACCTCTGCAAAGGGACCTGGACAAGCTGGAAAGATGGGCTGATTCCAACGGGATGAGGTTCAACAAGGCCAAGTGCTGGATCCTGCACTTGGGCAACACTGACCCCATGCAGCGCTACAGGCTGGAGTGGCAGGAGAGCAGCCAGGCAGAAATGGCCCTGGGAGTTTGGACTGACAGGAAGCTGAACATGAGCCAGCAGTGTGCCCATGTGGGCAAGAAGGTCAATGGCATCCTGGCCTGTATCAAGAACAGTGTGCCCAGCAGGACCAGGGAAGTAATTCTTCCCCTGTAATCAGCGCTGCTAAGGACACACCTTGAGTATAGTGTTGTCTTGGTTTGACCAGACTGTTTTTGGGAAAGACCGAAATAATGACTTCCCCCCTCCCAGGATAAAGGAATAAATGTAAAATGAATACACATGCACACCCAAGGCAAAGTGATAAAGAATAACTTTAATAGATAAATAAATATGTATATAAAACAGTGCAAATACAGAAAAGAAGTAAGAAAGCTTTCCAGGTAACTCCCCAGCCCCAGGAACAGCAGGAACAGGAACCGGAACAGCAAGTGTCTGGTGCCTCTGTCTGCCTTTTATAGCCAGGGAGAACGTACCCAGGGTCCTGTGCGGGCGGGCGGTCTTTTCACTCAGCTGATTTGCACATGAAAGTCACCTCCCCGCTCTGTGCTGGCCGGATTCTCCCCAGCCCGCTTCCCCCGCTGGCCCATGGTGCGGGCAAGCCCCGTACCATGTTGGGGAGCCCCGGCGGGGTCTTGCACCATGAGCCGCCGCTCCAGCCTGCCCCACACCCCACACTTATTTATTACCATGGTTACCAGTGTCAACAACCTGGGGGAGGGTGCGGCGGCAACAGAGCAGTTTGGAAAACACAGCAAACAGATTTGAGAGGAGGAGGAGGCAAAGGTGGACACAAAGAACTTCCTGTTTCATGTACCCCATCACAAGTGTCCAGTTCTGGGCCCCTTAGTTCAGAAAGGATGTTGAGGTGCTGGAACAGGTCCAGAGAAGGGCAACAAGACTGGTTAAGGGACTCAAGAACAAGTGCTATGAGAAGAGGCTTAGAGAGATGGAGTTGTTTAGTCTGGAGAAGAGGAGGCTCAGGGGTGACTTCATCACTCTCTACAACTACCGAAAAGGAGGTTGTAGCCAGGTGGGGGTTGGTCTCTTCTCTCAGGCAACCAGCAGTAGGACAAAAGGGCATGGGCTTAAGCTCTGCCAGGGGAGGTTTAGGTTAGATATTAAGAATCAATTTTTTACAGAGAGAGTAATCAGGCATTGGAATGGCCTGCCCAGGGAGGTGGTAAATTCATTGTCCCTGGAGGTTTTTAAGACAAGATTGGATGTGACACTTAGCGCTGTGATCTAGTAATCACAATGGTTTTGGATCACGGGGTGAACCTGATGATCTTGAAGGTCTCTTGCAACCCAGTTGACTCTGTGATTCTATGATTATAGCTATGTTACTATTGCAGTATTATACTGATTTCTATTCTGCATTTTAACTCCCATCAAGCCTTAGGGTCAGGACAAGCTACCCATTAGTCACTAGAATCTAACAAATCCTCATTAATTTTGATTTGCTTCAGTTAGTCTTTGTTTGTAAAAAGTTAGATAGCCAATTACACATACAAAATGCTGAAATCTTTTGCAACACTTCATTAGCATAAATGTAGTTGAAATCAGGGTGCATTTGAGATCTCCCACAGAGGTGTCACAGAAAAATAAATGGGGACAATTGATGTGATATAGTATTAGTATGTAGTTTCTCTAGTAACTTCCTTCTAATTTAAAACATAAACATATTAATACCATGGATATACAGTGTTTTCCATATAGCAGTCTTTCATTTATTTTGAGGGGCATTTCCAATTTCCCTGAATCAAATATTTCTGTATTTATAGTCCTTTTCTAACATCATGAGGTGTGTGCACAGATGCATTATGATTCTTGCCCTACTTTTCCTGACATCTCTTTTCAAAGTTGTAATGGTATATGGGTATTTGGTGAAGAAAAACAACTTCTATGCTTTCTTCTCATTTGCCTATATTGATATTACACCTTTGATAATACAAAGATGATTCAAGAGCAGCCTCAAGGGGAGCAAAACAATAGCAGAAAATGCCTCAGAAAAGCAAAGGACCAACTCTGAAAGAGAAAGCCTCTGTTCTGGGAAAGTCTGCTCCTTCTAGCCTCCTGCAAGGTAGAGCTTTTTCCTAAAGAAGGGAATAAAATAAGGAAAACTTGATAGTGCCTCAAAGTTCTGCCTGTCAAAAATGATGCACCTCATATACAGGGTAGCACAAGTTTGCTCTTCTAGGTGCATAAGACAAGAAGTAATTAGAATAAGGGTGTAAGGTAAGCATGAACAGTAAACATAATTCTATCCAAAGTTCCCCTTGACAAGGGAGGGAGGTATTTTGCACAGTTTTCTACCTGCCCTACTTATGTGCACAATCCTGTGAGAAAACTCTCATATTTTCCTAACATTCAATACTTAATTTGTACATGTGATTACACCTTCATCTTTGACTTTTCTCCATCAGGTATCTGGCAAACCTACAGATGAAATACTAAACTGGACACAATGCCTATGCAATTCTCTGCAGTATATTTCTCTTCTTGTTTTAGTGCATCTCTGCTAGCTCTGCACTGAAAAAAACCAAAATCAAACAGTTAAAATTGATGTTTACAGAAGTTTCCTTACAAATAGAGTGAATTTGTGAGGATAATGTATTAGTCCATAACTACACCACAAGGATCAACCCAAAATTTTCTACATGTATTAAAATGTAACAAACTTATCTACGGCAAACTGTAGTGAGGTTAATATTCACTTACAAAGCAAAAGAAGATTGATATAGTGTTGAAAAAAATCTTTTTGTTGTTTATTAATGTTTAACTAGATATTGCTGAAACAAACAAATTAACAGGAGAGATAAACTTCATAATAGTTCTATGAATGTCAAGACTGACATTTGTATTAACAGTTTATGTGTGATGATTAGGAATATGAAAGAAATGTTATAGATTTTGAGTTTGTTATATGTAAAATGGATCTCTTTTTTATTATTATTTTACAATTTTTAGCCATTCAGCAATTGTGAATACTCTTTGACTTGCAGGAAGACTGTTTAAATATTAAAATTAATAATCCTGAATTTTGCATTCAACTTTAAGCATTGTATTTGCTTTCTATAACAAAACTCTAAGAAAAATGAAGAGAAATAATACAGTCATCACAGATGTTGATCAAAAATATCTGTTAAAGCCCCACATGCTTACAGGAGAAAAGATCCAGGGAAAATATCCTGATAAAATTTCTGAGATAAGAAGGAATATTGTCAAAGGGCAAGGAGACACAACTACAGATATGGAGTGTTATGCACCAACGTAGTAAGAAAGTGTCCTTCAAAAAATGTGGGTTAGTGCAACCTATGGAGAGGGACAAACAGCTCTCCATTATTGTGACAAAAATGTTTAGCATAGTCTTACATTTTGTTCTGATTTACAGGCCAGAACAAGATACTGCTGAGAAAACAGGAAAGTAGGTGTGCATTACAATTTCCCAAGAATTTTTCTTTCAATATGCTCAACGAAACAAATGAAATGAGGGGTTTAGAGAACAAGTCGTATGAGGAGAGGCCGAGGGAGCTGGGCATGTTTAGTCTGGAGAAGAGCAGGCTGAGGTAGGACCTCATTACCCTCTGTAACTATCTGAAAAGAAGTTGTAGGGAGGTGGGTGTTAGCCTCTTCTCCTTAGTAACTAATGACAGAACCAGAGGGAATGGTATGAAGTTGCAACAGGGTGGGTTTAGATTGAATGTTAGGAAGAAATTCTTTAGAGAAAGAGTGGTGAGGCACTGAACAGCCTTCCCAGGGAGGTGGTTGAGTCACCATCCCTGGAGGTGTTTAAGTAACATGTAGACATGGTGTTCCAGGACATGCTCTAGAGAGGGCAGGAGTTGTGTGGTGTTGTGGGGGGTGGGGTGTGTTTGTTTGTTTTTCTTTCTTTTTTCTTTTCTTTTTGGTTGGACTCAGTGATCTGAGAGGTTACTTCCAGCCATGAATATTCTGTGATTCTGTGAAATCGCAGCATGACCTTAGTTTTTAGGGTTTTTTTTTCTGTCCTTCCTTCTCTAAAAGCCTTGCAAGATAGCAAGTCTCAGTCTGTGCAATAACACACTGGTTCTTGTCAGGAAAATTCATTTTAGAGCTATCACAATGTATCTACTTCCTCCTTCTCATATAAAATTGCAGTTTTTCTTACTATGAGATTAGATTCTGTGAGATCAGTGTTCATTCATCCCTTTCCTGCAGATTGTTGGCAGCAGAATTAAAACCAGACTTCAGACGTAATCTAGACAGATGAGATCTATATTCAAATAAATTCTAGTGACTTTTTCTTTAAAATATATTTATTAAAGATACAAGTAATAAGTGTTAAATTAGAACCTTCTTTAAGAATTGTAGGTTAGATGTTGTAAATAAGGATATCTTTTGCTTTACACTGTCCTGTCTTCCTAAGACAATTTCAAGATTCTGTCTATGTGAATTTACTAATTTGAGCTAATTACATAAAACTTGCCACAACGTGTAGTGAGTTAGCCAGTAACTGAAAACAACCTTGACATGTATCTCCTATTCCCAGTGGGAGAAGCTTCAAAGCAAACTAAAGAATGCATTAGATTTAACAAGTATTCTATGAATATTGAAAAGCAGGGATATAAATAGGAACAAAGACACTTAAACTGAGAAAAGGATTTATTTGTGTAAAGAAAAATTAATAATAAGGGATGATGACCAAAGCAGACAGAAAAAGTAACATATTCAGAGAAGAAACAATTAGCAGATATGTTTTTGAGTATTGAAAAGCTGGTTGGTTCATTTCTGAAGACTAAAGCAAAGTTGTTAAAAAAATCAAGGTTGATGCTTAATACTGTTTAGATTTGTACATTTTCATTATTTAAAATTTTTATAAAGATTCCATTTTGGAATTATTTTTTTCATATTTAATCTACCGGAATTTATGTGAAGGTTGTATAAAATTATGCAATGGAAAAGACTGTAGTCATAATTAGACATTTTTAAGAGATCAACATGGGTTGTATTATGGGTCCTTTTTATTTCCTGCAGGTTTAAAAGAGTGTATTGACTTGCTGATAGAAGGGTGTCTTCTTTCCCTTGTATAAAAATAATATGAAGTGGATTCGGTGTGAGTCCAGTGTGATGAGACTACTGAGATCCAACAGAAGAAGTCATAAAGAAATGATACTTAGTTATTAGAATGCTAACATCCTCTTAATGTTATTTTATGCCTTCTGTTTCTGTAGGATTTCCCAGAATGCATTTCTACTCTTTAGAGTAACTCAAATACCAGAGAAGAATAAATTTCCAGTCATGGATCTAGTATGTGTGGCATCTCATCTTGCATTCCAGTACCTTAGAAGGATACTGAAAGGTCATGTTTTGTAGACCTAAGGAAGGGAGCCTAGGAGTGTGGGCAGCTTGTTTATCTTTTTGTTTCATTTTATTTTAGACTAGCATGCAGAAACGTGAAGAAAAAGTTTCTGGTTCACCAGAAGGAAAAGCAGCTTTTCACTGGAAAATATCAATTACATTCTCAAAACAATTAAGGAAAAATAGTGCCTTTCTATTATGTGTGTGTAGATAGGGAAATATTGCATGACTGGGAAGAATTAAAAATAAAGAACTAGTTTGAAACAAACAAACAAACGAAACCATTTAGTCATATACTTCAAGAGGACAACTAAATGTTAAAACCTTTGAATACGTTGCTATTCTACCGCATATGGTAAAGTGATTCCATTAAAACTTTCTAAGAAACTAACACAAGTCAAAAGTTATTAAGTTCTTAAATATTGGTCTATTACAAATATGTACAATGTATTATAAAAATGTATAAGGTTTCAACCTCAGTGGTAGGTGCTTTACAAACACATAAGAAAGAGACACACATCTATAATTGTGTTTATGCTGCTATATTTATTCCTATATTTTTGTTGGAGAAATGAGATTAAATAAACTGGTTGGGGCCAGGATAAGGTTAAGTAAACTGGTTAGGGCCAAGCCAAAGAAACAAAGTTTAATGAATACACTATACACTTTGATATATGACTTACCAAGGAGACTTTGCAGGATTTTGCAGATACTATGACAGACATGAGTCTAGTATCAGGTTTATAAACCTTAAGGAATGGCTGCACAGGGATGAAACAAATATCCAGTTCAAAACTATATTATTGCACAGTGGCTGCAAGTGGTGTATGGGAAAGAATAAGAAAAATGGAAAAAAATACAATGTTTTTCACAGATAACCTCCACGTCTATAACAAAAGTTTGTGCATTGGACCTTCCAGCTATATGTGGTTTTTATGTATTTAGAAAGCTTCAGAGCATTTCTGTTACACTGATCAGTTTAGTCTTTATTGGAACCCATGCCAGCAATCAGCGTGCACTCTGTCCAGTCTGCCACAAGACAAGAAAGAAAAACACTCTTATTGAATCAGTTCCTCCTTCCATCATCTGATACTCCCTGGTTCTTGTTGTCAAAGGAAAGAGCAATATATTTTGTTTGTTTGTTTGTTCCATTTATAGTTTTATAGCCCTGTATCATAACTGTTCTTAGCAGTCTTTCTCCCAGACTGTAGTATCCAAGATTGTTTGATCATTCTTTATACAGAAGCTATAATTCCATAATTCTGAACATCTTTGATTTTTTTCTTCTGAAAGTTTTTCTGTGTTATAAAGTAATATTTAGAAGGGGAGATAAAATCTGCACTCAGTATTCAAAAGGCCAATAAAACAAAAATTTAAAAACTGCCACAGTCATAGCCTCTGTTTGGTTTCCAATCTTTTCCTAATGATTTCTATTATTTCATTTGTGCATTTTTTGATCATTCTTGTTAACTGAGGCTTACACTTTCAAAGAATAATTCGTTACACTGTCGTGGTTTTTTGATAATGGTAACACAGAGACCATCACTCTGTAAATAAAATGTTGAGATTTTTTGGAAATTTTATCACACTAAATTTAATCTGCAATTTAATTTTCCAACCATTTAATTTTGTAAGATTCTTCTGTAACTCTTCACAGTCAGTCTGGTCCTCTATTCATTTTATCCTGAAAAAGTTATCATCCTCAGAAATCTTTCTTATTTTACTACTCAGTTTTCTAGGGTGGTATAAATGGATTAAAACATTTACCTCCTCCTATTCTGGCTATTATTTTCCCCAGTAACCTTTGTTGAGGTTAATTGTCATAAAACTTTTGGGAAATTCAGGTATATCAACTTATCTACCCTTAGGTATGTGTTATTCATCTTTTCAGAACACTCCATTAGAGTCTCAAGTGGAACATCTTTCTACAGAAGTCATGCTGGCTTTTTATAAGGACATAATATATAGGTTTTATTCTGTGTCAGAATATTGAACCTTGTAACATTCAGATATTAGGAGTTTTCAATGACAACCCCATGTATCAGTACAAGCTAGGAACTGATCTGTTGGAGAACAGCCCTGGGAAAAAGATCTAGGAGTCCTGGTGGATAGGAGGATGACCATGAGGCAGCAATGTGCCCTTGTAGCCAAGAGGGCCAATGGCATCCTGGGATGCATTAAGAGGAGCGTGACCAGNCGATTCTGTGATTCTGCATTTTTTTAATTTTTTAAAAATTTTATACTGACATCTTGCCTGCCCTTTTCAATTCCCATAGACCCAGGAATTTCTAAGAAAGACCTTAGATAGTGTCAAGAAGCACCAGTCTTGTGTTGTATTAGGAAGGAAATCAACTGATTCTTGCTGGCTTTTCATGTAAAAGTATTCTTGATCAGGAGAATTTTTAGTCCACACATTTTTAAGCTGCAGGTGGTGTATACTCACGTATGAGAGAAGAATGCGTTGTACCTAAACTGGGCACTATTATTATAAGGTATAGTATTTTGGGGGCATTTCTCCATTTTATTTACTCTAATGAAAATAGTAGGGAATGAGTTAAACTGTTAGCTTTGTGATATCAATCTAATATGCCTATCTACTGTTGTTATAAAGCCCTTGTCTAAATATTACATTAAAGGCTTAAAAGGAAGTGATGAACTGTATTTCTATTCAAGTCAGGAGCATCAGAAGTGACAGATGATGATCTGTGCATTGATTTACTTAGATAGCAAGAAACCACAAAGACATCCTTTCCCCTCCCTCCCCCGCCAAATTCAAATGACTCCCACAACCCTTCTTTTTGGAGGAACAGTTCTTCTAATTCCATCACGAAACCGGACAGAGCAGATAGGTTTCTTACATGCAAGTGTTACTGCTCTGGGCTGTAGGGTTTTTTTCATGTTACTTCTTTCACTCACCATAAGATATGTTATTGCTTTATTTGTCATAAACATAAATTATTTTTGTCCTATTTAAGCCACATCCCATTCAGAAAATACCTGGTAATTTTTTTTCTCCATATGAAATCGGAATTTTCACTTGTTTTATTTTTTCATCCAATTATTATGTATTATATTGAATACTAGGAGAGAACATCATACCACAAGAACATCATAGAAATAGTAATTTGAATGCTAAATGTTTTCCAAGAGGAATTAATGAAAAAATTAACTCAAATTTTTATTCTGTCATTTTCATTTATTACTTTTGTTACATAAAATTAATTATTACATTTATTACTTATAGAGCTTAATAGTCAACTTGCAAATTACAAACATGTATAGTAAAAAGGAATGCAGTTAGAGTTAAAGCCCAAGTGACAGATATTCTTATAACAAAATAAAAATTGAGAGAATTTACTGGATTTAAGAAATACTGAAAGTGAATATTTCAAGTTAATTTCCTCACTAATATAGCTCCAAAGGATTTAGTGGGCTTATTTCTGCAGATAATTTGTCTCCTAATGTACATAGCCAGTTTCTATAGGAATGGAGCTAAAGTACTGAACAAAACTGCAAAACTTTTTAAATATCTGCAAAAGTATAGTGCTTAGAGAAGTTAAGGGTTAAATACTTACATTCAGTTTCCACCTGGATTTTAAATGAACATCTGAATTTGTTTTAAGAAATATATTCAAAAGAAATATTGTGAAAACCAAGCATAATTTGTAACTGAAGAAAAAAACCAGTAATAATTAAAAAGTCCTTGAAAGTTTCTAATAAAAGTCACAGATAATAAATAAATAAAAACCACAAAAGTTTTACCCAGTCTTGGTTAAAATGCATTTAATCCATTATCTTGCTTGCAGCACTTTCCTATTTACTCACACCAAGTACCAGCTAATGCTACACAGGATCTACCAATATAGTTGACAAGCTGCACAAGGGGGTGTTCCGGAATCAATACGATGTTTGCTGATCTTGAAACACACTACCTTTATTCACTGGCCAAACACTGCAAGATACAATATTTGGATTTTGGCTCAAGAAGTTTTACACAAAGAGGACTGGGTTTTTTTCTTGTAAATGCATATGTACCTATAGGCAACTTAATTGTCCAAAAGAACACAGTATAGTTTATGGCGGTTTTTGTCTTTGAAGAAGACTATAAGAAACAAAATTATTTCACAAATTACTATGAAATTAGATACTGTCATTATTAATTACTGTAACAATCCTTAAGTCTTGTTACCTAATGATAACAAGGACTTCAAGCACTACTACAAGCCATGTTGTACAAAACTTACAGAAAATTCTGTGAGGTCCAGCTTACTGAGCAATAGGTATTTCTTTGTTATGGTGGTAAGGTAAATGAATAATTTTATTGATTTGGGAAAATACGTGCTATATCACCTTCCTAGCAGTAATTAGATGCCAACTTTTTCAAGAGATGGTGAGATAAACAGGTAAAGAAATATTTTAATCTAACTACAAAAATATTAAACACAGGTTGCCCTGTCCTGGTTTGAAAGGACAAATCTGGGAGATGACCCCGTTAGGAAGCCTCCCCCTTCCCCAAAAAGGAAAGAAACCACTGCACACTGGGAGTGAGTTATAAAGAATAACTTTTTTTTTTTTTTAACATAGAAAAATATATAACAATCAAAATACAGAATGATACAAACTCTTCTGGTTCCCCCATAACACCACCAGCCACCCCCTCACCCCCCACACCACCCCCCATTTGCAGTAAAACCTGCTTGGGTGCAGTCTGATTAAGGTGAGATGGCAGATGAGATGAAGTGTGAAGGAAACCCAGGTGGTGGATGATGATGGTAGGTGGAGGAATGGATGAGAGATGAAGGGATGGATGGTCTGGCCACCCAAGCACACTGCCACAAGATGGAAGAGAGCACGCTTTCTCTCCCTCGCTGTCTTCTTCCCAGAAAGACAGGGAAACTCCCAGCACTCCCTGCAGTGGAAGTCCCTCCCTCCTGGTGGGCTGTCCACGCTTCTGCCTTCCACCCATAGCTGCCTCACAGCTGCGTTTCCAGTTCTTCCTCTACCACCACTTGCAGCTGCCTCAGGACTCACGGGTGCAGGCTGTTGCTGTTTGCCGCTCTGGGGGCTGCCACACTGCTGCCCAGAACCTGGTGGGGTGCTCCCCTCTTCTGGTGCTGGTCCCCTGCCTCTGTAGC